>CP139508.1:224284265-224629410 GCA_021014915.2 Artemisia tridentata subsp. tridentata
TAATAATAAAATAAAAAAAATGGTTTTCTTATATTTTTTTTCTAAATATCTTTAAAATTTTAACAATATTTTTATACACGTTTTCATACACACATTTTTATATACACATTTTTTATACACGCGTGTTTATATAAATGTTTTTATACACGTTTTTATACACACATTTATACACATATTTTTGTACACATTTTTATACACATGTTTTTTATACACATGTTTTTATACACGTTTTTATACACTTTTATACACATATTTTTATACACGTTTTTATACACACGTTTTTTATACACATGACAACACATTTTTATACACACATTTATACGCACATTTATACACACATTTTTATACACACATTTATACACACATTTTTATACACACGTTTATACACACACGTGTGTATAAAAACATGTATAAAAATGTGTGTATAAATGTGTGTATAAAATGTGCGTATAAATGTGTGTATAAATGTGTGTATAAAATGTGCGTATAAATGTGCGTATAAATGCGCATATAAATGTGTGTATAAAAATGTGTGTATAAAAGTATGTGTATAAAAATATATGTATAAAAACATGTGTATATAAACGTGTATAAAAATATGTGTATAAATGTGTGTATAAAAATATGTATAAAAACATATGTATAAAAGCGTGTATAAAAACATGTATATGAAAACGTGTGTATAAAAAATATGTGTATAAATGTGTGTATAAAAATGTGTATAAAAACGTGTGTATAAAAACGTGTATAAAAACGTGTGTATAAAAGCGTGTATAAAAACATGTATATTGTTGGGTCTGAAATGCTGCTGATTCGGAGAATTACAACTCTGCTGGATAGTTATGTAACTCTGCTGATTAGCACAAGAACTCTGCTGTTTTGGTAACTCTGCTGTTTTGGTATAATAGGCACATTGTAACTCTACTGCTAGCTCACGAGGACTCTGCTGCTAGAAGGATTACTCTGCTGTTTATTATTTATGTAAAGTATGTTAAGATAAGTATAGAAAAGATACGAATGAATATTTTTCTTGTATAGGAAGTCTTGTAAACCGACTAGGACTCCTTACGCTATAAAAGGAGGTTCTAGGGTTAGAGTTAGAGGTCGATTGATTAATCATCTTAGCATACGTATTGTTTTCACTTCAAGGTTTCTTGTAACCCTATTGCTATTCAGAGCAATCGTTATTAATATAATTGAAGTGTTGTTGGATAATTCGTTTGTGTTTTCTTCTTAAGATCAAATATTAGTTTCCGCATAATATTTGATATACAACCTAAGATCAGTTTCTATACCAATTACTTTAGATTTATCTAAGGTAGTTAATAAGATCGTGAAGCTCAACTGGGATCAACAAGTGGTATCAGAGCTTGTGATCTAGAAACTGGTACCAAGAAGAATTTTTGAATACAAGATTTACTAATCATCACTGTAAGCAATGGATTCCGACTCTACACATATGGTTACTGCTTCAAGAGTTCCCATGCTCAAGACTGATGAGTATGAGATCTGGAAGATGAGGATTCAACAATACATAAGAATGGTTGATTACTCACTTTGGGAAGTTATTCTTGATGGAGACAAGGTGCAAACCAAGACTGCTGCAGGATCAGTCTTGACTCTCAAGACTAGTGAAGAGAAAGCGCAGAGAAGATTGGAGGTTAAGGCTCATAGTATTCTCATGATGGGAATACCTAATGATTATCAATTGAGTTTTAATCATATTGAGTCTGCTAAAGAGTTATGGGAAGCAATCGAACTTCGATTTGGTGGTAATGAGGCTACCAAGAAATCAAGAAAGAATCTACTGAAGCATCAGTTTGAGACTTTTTCTGCTTTAAGTTCTGAGAACATTGAAGGAACTTATGATCGACTTCATAAGTTAACCAGTCAGATGGCTCTTTTGAAGATTAATGTACCTCAAGAAGATGTCAATCTTAAGTTTCTGAGAAGTCTATCATCTGAATGGAATACTCATACAGTGGTTTGGAGACATAAGGAAGATTTTGATACTATGACATTGGATGATCTGTACAACAACTTGAAGGTGTATGAATCTGAAGTGAAGGGATTGTCAAGTTCATCTACTACCACAAATAATCTTGCCTTTGTTTCCTCAAGCAACAAGTCTTCTGGTAGTCATAAAGACCACTCTGCTGCTGGTTCTTTTGCTCCTGCTGTTGGTTCACATAACTCTGCTGCTGACTCTTCTAACCCCAACACCATCAGTGATGCTGCAATATGTGCTTATTTGGCTGAACTTACTACTAGTACTTCAGTCATGCCTCAAGATCTGGATGAACTTGATCCTGATGATGTTGAAGAGATGGATATGCATTGGCAGTATGCAATGCTAACTATGAGGGCAAGGAGGTTTCTTAAGAGAACTGGTAAAGAGATGAAGTTCAGAAGAAACAAGAATATGGGATTTGACAAGTCAAAGGCTGAATGTTTCAACTGTCATAAGAAGGGACACTTTGCAAGGGAATGCAAAGCACCCAAAAGAAACATTGCAGATACCAAGAAGATTGCTGTTGAAGAGTCAAGTCCTGATGCTGCTGCTGCTGCTGCTATGGTGTCATGTGATGGATTTGGTGAGTTTGATTGGAGTGAGCATGCTGAAGATGGTCCAAACTATGCATTGATAGCTGAAGAAGAACCACAAGTACAACACTTTGCTCTTATGGCTTATTCTTCTTCTGGATCAGACTCTGAGGTATCCAATGATTCAACTTGTTCCTTTAAATCATGTTCTGATAAAATTGAGATGCTTAAGTCTAGCTATGGAAACCTTAAAAAGGAAAATGATACAATTAAGCTAGATAATCTTAGTTATGCACATGGTTTAAAGAACTTAGAAGAGAAATTAAGATTTTATAAAAAGGCTGAAATTGAATACCTTGATCAGATCACTGTCTTGAAAAATGAGATTATCTTGAAAGATGATGAGATTAAGGTTCTTAAGGAACAAGTAGAACAGGCTGAACAGGCTAGAGATTCAGCTAAGAGTGAGAGTGAAAAACATGTTGTTATGATAGAAAAACAACAATTTGCCACTGACATTCTAAGTAAACCATTAGGAAGACACTTTACTGGTTTAGGATATAATGCTGTTTCTCATCCTAATAAGCTTAGTGCCAATGCTCCTCCCACTAGGACACTAACTTTCATCTCTGAGTCTGGAGCTAAACCTGTAGTGAAACTAGTAAATCTGTTGATGAAACTAATGTAAAAGAAAAAGGGTCACCTAAGGTTGAGATTAAGAAGTATGATGATGCACCCCTGATTGAAGATTGGGTGTCTGACAGTGATGATGATGAAGTAGAATCTGATTCAACCTCTAAGAACAAAAAGGAAGAAATTCCTACTGTTGTTGAATCAAAAGCACCTAGGGCTAAAAAGGTTGATTTTGTTAAGCCTAGGTTTGGTAAAGGTATCTCTAGGAAGATGGCTGAGTATGAAAACACACCTAGAGTTTATCCTAAAAGAACAAATAACTTGTCTAGGGGAAACCAAAGAAATTGGAACAACCTAGTTTCACACAAATTAGGTACTGATT
Organism: Artemisia tridentata subsp. tridentata; assembly: GCA_021014915.2. Taxonomy (NCBI): domain Eukaryota; kingdom Viridiplantae; phylum Streptophyta; class Magnoliopsida; order Asterales; family Asteraceae; genus Artemisia; species Artemisia tridentata. Next base: position 224,287,825 of record CP139508.1, read on the forward strand.
TTCAATTACTAAAGAAGGCATGTTATTGTTGTGGTAGCTTTGAACATTTGCAGGATGAGTGCTATAAGAAACCTGCTTGGAACCAGTACACTAGGGTGAACCATAGAAACTTTGGTAGAAAGACTCACCCACATCCCAAAAGAAATATGGTTCCTAGGGAAGTTCTGATGAGGGATGGTGCTTCTAGAGTTATCTCTCCTATTGCCCCAAATGTGCCCATAAAGAAGAATATAGATGACTCTGCTGTTCAGGCAAACCCTGCTGTTCAAGCAAACTCTGCTGTTAAGGCAGACTCTGCTGTTTTGCCTAAAGTTGTGACTGATACTGTAGTGGGCAATCATTTTTATGCTGTTAAAGCCTCAGCTTGCTGGGTCTGGAAACCAAAAGTTAAAGTTTTAGATCATGTTCTCAGACACAGCAGTGCACCAATGCAGTTGAAGAAATTTGACTACTTTGATGCACAAGGTAGATCCAAGTCAGTAATGGCTTGGGTCCCCAAGAGAAACTAATTCTCTTACTTTTTGTGCAGGGCAATCTACAAAAGGAGCTAAAGGACAAATGCATTTTTGATAGTGGATGCTCTTCACATATGACTGGAGACCAAAGCAACTTGGAGAATTTTGAAGCTTTGGATGGTGGTTATGTAGCCTTTGGGAATGATCCTAAAGGAGGTAAAATAGTTGGACAAGGCATCATCAGAACTGGAAAGTTGGATTTTGAGAAAGTGTATTTGGTGAATGGTCTCAAGTTTAATCTTTTTAGTGTCTCACAAATGTGTGATAGGAAGAATTTTGTTCTTTTTACCGACACTGAATGTCTTGTTTTGTCTCCTGACTATAAGATACCTGATGATAAATTGGTGCTTCTTAAAGTTCCTAGACATGACAATATATACAGTGTGGATATAAAGAATATTATTCCCAAAAGAGATTTGACTTGTCTGTTTGCCAAAGCCACTGTTGATGAATCCAAATTATGGCACAGAAGGCTTGGACACTTGAACTACAAGGCTATCAACAAGTTAGTGAAAGGGAACTTGGTCAGAGGTTTGCCTTCAAAGATCTTTGAGAATCCTGAAGTTTGTGTTGCTTGCCAAATGGGAAAGCAGCATAGAGCATCTTGTAAGTCCAAATTGGTGAATTCTATAACTGAACCTTTGTTTATGTTACACATGGACTTATTTGGACCTACATATGTGAAAAGTTTGAATAAAAAGATGTATGGATTAGTGGTCACTGATGACTTTAGTAGGTTCACCTGGGTATTCTTTTTAGCTTCTAAGGATGAGACTGCAGGCATTCTTAAGGCCTTTATTACCAGGATAGAAAACCTATTTAATCATAAGGTCAAAGTCATCAGATGTGATAATGGAACTGAATTTAAAAACCAGGTGATGAATCAGTTCTGTGAGGTAAAGGGTATAACTAGACAATTTAGTGTAGCTAGAACTCCTCAGCAAAATGGTGTGGCTGAGAGAAGGAATAGGACATTAATTGAAGCTGCTAGAACTATGTTGTCAGAGTCTAAGTTACCTACTATCTTTTGGGCTGAAGCAGTCAACACTGCTTGCTATGTGCAAAATAGGACTAAGATAGTTAAGCCTCATAACAAGACTCCCTATGAATTATTGCATGGTAGAAAGCCTATGATAGGTTTCTTAAGATCATTTGGGTGTCCTGTTACTATTTTGAACACCATTGACCACTTAGGAAAGTTTAGTGAGAAAGCAGACATAGGTTTCTTTGTTGGTTACTCTACTGAAAGTAAGGCTTTTAGAGTGTTTAATCAAAGGACTGGGTATGTAGTGGAAAATTTACATGTAACTATTAGAGAAACCACACCTAATGTTGATGGAAAAGGACCTGACTGGATGTTTGATATTGATTCTTTAACCAAAAGTATGAATTATCAACCAGTTGTTGCAGGTACTCCTAACATGTCTGCAGGTACACAAACTAACCCTAATGCAGGTACACAAGCAAAGAAGGATGGATCTGCAGAGGAGTTTGTGTTGATTGAAAAGTGGAAATATGATAAGTACTTCTCTCAAACAGCAAAAGATGGAAAGAGTTCAGATGATGCTGCTGTACAAAAGGAAGTACCAAAGATTAATGCAGAAGGTGATGATGAACCTGCTCATGATGATAAGGAAAGAAATGTAGAGTCAAAAGTTGATGAACATCAAGGGAATACACTCAGCAGCAGTTCTCTTAACTCTGCTGCCAAGTTAAAACACTCTGCTGTTAAGCCAAAGCACTCTGCTGTTAAGGCAAAACACTCTGCTGTTCAACTTGGTAACTCTGCTGCTGAACTCAAAGACTCTACAGATAAAGATGGTGATTCTTATGATGATTCTTCTGATGATATGCCCGAATTGGAAGAAGTGTATGTGGATACTGATGATGAAGTTGTTGATGTTTTTGGTGCTGAAGGTGATTTATCAAACTTGGAGACTGATATACCTGTTAGTCCTACACCAACAACAAGAATCCACAAGATTCACCCAAAGGAGCAGATTATTGGTGATGTTCACTCTGCTGTACAGACAAGAAGTAAATCAAAAGGGTTGAGTGATTTGCTTGATCAGGGATTATTTGCTCAGACACTTAAGAAGAGAAATAGCCACAAGGATCTACAAAATTGCATGTTTGCCTGTTTCTTATCTCAGGAAGAACCCAAGACCATTCACAAGGCTATGAAGGATGAAAGTTGGGTTGAAGCTATGCAAGAGGAGTTGCTGCAGTTCAAGCTTCAAGAGGTCTGGACATTAGTTGATTTGCCTAATGGAAAAAGGGCAATTGGAACAAAATGGGTGTTCAGATGCAAAAGAGATGAGAGAGGGATTGTTGTAAGAAACAAAGCTAGATTGGTGGCTCAGGGATACACTCAGGAAGAAGGTATTGATTATGATGAGGTATTTGCCCCTGTTGCAAGATTGGAAGCTATTAGACTTTTCTTGGCATATGCCTCATACAAGAATTTTCCTGTGTATCAAATGGATGTGAAAAGTGCTTTCTTGTATGGAAAGATACCTGAAGAGGTCTATGTTATGCAACCACCTGGGTTTGAAGATCCTAAGTATCCTGATAGGGTCTACAAGGTAAAGAAGGCACTGTATGGACTACATCAAGCTCCTAGAGCTTGGTATGACACCTTATCAAAGTATTTGTTGCATAATGGTTTTAGCAGGGGAACCATTGATAAAACATTGTTCATTAAGAAAGACAAAAAGGATATCCTACTTGTTCAGGTTTATGTAGATGATATCATTTTTGGGTCTTCTTTTCAAACCCAGTTGGATGTATTAGATGGTGAGGAACGATTGGTAGGTAGTGTCGATGGGGCGAATATTGTAGTTAGTGAAACCACAATTAAGAGAACTTTACGCTTATCGGGCACCCCAACACCCCCTACTATTACCCCTGATGTAGTTATGACTGAGCTTGGGACTTTTGGATATGAGAGACCTGCGGCTGGTAGTACATTATTGAAAGGTCGTCTCTGTCCCCATTGGAAGTTTTTACTGCATACTCTACAACACTGCCTGTTTCCCAAAATAGGAGGATGGAATGAGTTTAGTGCTTCTCAAGCTATGGCTTTGGTATGCTTGGCTACAGGGCAGCCCTTTGATTTTTCGGGTATGATATTTGAGGGGTTGAAGAAATTTGTTAAAAAGAAGTTTTACTTATACCCAAGGTTTCTACAACTTATAATAAACAGACAGCTGAGGAAACCTTTGAGGCATGTCCATGTTGAACCCTGTAGTAGGATGGCCATCAAGATGTTTGCATTTCTAAAGAAGAATGGGAAAGGATTTTCTGGTGTTATAACTCCCTTATCTGAGCACATCTTGAATGTAGTGGCTGAAGTAAATGAGGATGAAGAGGCTGGAACACCCACAGCTTCCCATCACACATCCTCATCAACAAGTGTACATGAATCATCTTCCACAGAACCACAACCTACCCAATCACCTAGGATTTCACAAGAGGACATTGTGCACCCTCAGGCCAATGTCAGTATGGTAGCAGATGAGGCTGGTACAGGTGGTGGAGGTACCATGATGGCAGAGGCTGGCACTACTGTTTCCAACTTAGTAGTTGAACAGGACAGTGCTAACATACTTAAGACCTCAACCATGGCAACATCATTTGTAGAAGGTTCTCAGGAACCTGACACAACTGGTGGTAACCCCAGCCAAATGGATTTTATGGGGGGCTCAGATGTTCATCCTCGGGATGAGACTGAGTTTATGTCCAAAGATTCACCTCTCAGAGAAGGTAACACATCTCGAAGTGATGAGGACAGGGATGAACATATTGAATTGATGGACACTTATGTACATATGGACATTGCAAATGATACACCTCTCGGACCAGGTCACACAGGTCGAAGTGTTGATGCTAGAATTGAACTTGAAACTGATGATTTGACGGCTAACACCTCTGTACCTAATGTCAATTCCAATGATCAACCTCTCGGGTCAGGTTACACAGACCGAAGTTGTGAGGATATCCTGAAACAATTGAAAGAATTGACGGAAACTTGTACACATTTGTCAAAGGAGGTGCTTGATCTGAGAAAGGAATTAAAGACAGTCAGAGCTACTCAAGGTGCAGAAATCAGAAGACTTAAGCTAAGGGTTAAACACCTTGAGAGGAGGCTCAGGAAGAGGTCCAAACCAAGTTTGGAAGAGGATGCTTCCAAACAGGGGAGGAATGATCAAGAGGCTGTTGTGAATGATAAGGATCAAGAGGATATGGAGGATGTGATAGGTTCAGGGGAGGTAGAAAAGGAAGTTGTAAAAGAATCAGTGGAGGTTGAAGTTGAAAAAGACTCTGTTGTTGCTGAAAATGTTGGTAAAAAGGGTGACTCTGCTGGTGCAGAACACTCTGCTGATGAAGTTGCTGGTGTAGATAACTCTGCTGATGGGTTGAAGGTTTCTGCTGATGAGACTGAGCAGAGTGCAGGTGTCAAGGACTCTGCTGGAGTAAATGATTCTGCTGATTCAGATGATGATCAGATGACCTTGGCTCAAGTGTTGATAAATATGCACAAAGGAACTACAACATCCACACCATCACAAAAACAACAACCTGTTGCTGAATCTGCTGATAAGTCTAAAAGAAAGCAAAAGTTGACTGATGAACAAGATCAAATTGCTCAGGATGAAGAACTTGCAAGAAGTGTTGCAGCAAGTGAAGAAAGAGATCAGTTTGAGCTTATGGAGAGCACTGCATTTAAAGAAGTTAGTCAAGAAGAATTGGATGAACAATTGCAGTATTTCATTGAGTCTGATATGATTGTAAGAGGTGAAGCCAGGTTGATATCAAGTGATGAGCAGTTGGATGGTACTGAAAAGACAAATGAGCTTGTTGCTTTTATACTCAAAAAGAATGGATTAGCTAAGTGGGAAGAGCTGATTCAGAGGATAACAGAGGCACAGAAGCATGGTTACAAGGGAAAGTCAACTTCAAGAAGAGCATTGGTGAATGACATGAAATACTATTTGAAGAATGCTAGAGGCTATCAGATGAAGGATTTCAAAGGGAAGTCAGATCATTTCATTGAAAAAGAATTCTATGAAACATATGCTAGGCTTAATCCTAGAAAGGTTTCTGAAAAGAAGAGTAAGCCAGCAGTTGTAAGATCTGACAGTAAGAAAGCATCTGGAAGTGGAAGTATTTTGGAGAATCAAGATGACAAGCAAACCATGGAGGTTGAGAGGGAAGAAGTTAAGGAAGTCATTGGTTATAAGAGGACTGGTATAAGAAGTAAGATGAGTGCTAGAAAGAAAAGAAAAGTTCAACCTGAAGATTGTTATAAGAACAAACAAGAAGAAGCTGATGACATGAAACCTAAACCACAGCCAGAACCTGAGATAATCAATGCAGTCCCCTTATCCATAAAGTATCCAATTATATCTTATACTGCTGATGTGTTTGATGTCTGTGATGCTTCATGGGAGGTAATGAGATCTAATTTGAAATGTGAAAAATATGTTAGATTTGATCAGATGTTGGAGTACATGGATAGAGAGGATATTGTAAAACTCTGGGAACTTTACAAGGAAAGATATGGTGACAAGAAACCAGAGTCAGTACCTGAAAGAGTACATTATCTTTGGCTGAGTAACATATTTGAGCCTGATGCAATGTATACTGAATGGATAAAATTAAGAAGGTCAAAGAAAGTTGTTAAGTGGTACTTATATCAGTCATGTGGAGTACATAAACTGATTGGAGATGATGGACTTGGTGTTTACATGTTGGTGGAAAAAGATTATCCTTTCTACAACAATGTTGATGTTCTCACTGATATGATGCAACCTGGTAAGTTAACACTTCAAAGACCATTTGATGCAGATCATCAAGCAAAAGAACTGTTTGAGAAGTATAAACAGTTGCTGGTATCACAAGTTTCAAAACAGTAAGGTGTTTGGAAGCATCCTCCTGGTGGTTGTTTGGATTGAAGGAAACTTGATGATTTTTGATGAAAATATCAAGTTTAGGGGAGGATTGTTGGGTCTGAAATGCTGCTGATTCGGAGAATTACAACTCTGCTGGATAGTTATGTAACTCTGCTGATTAGCACAAGAACTCTGCTGTTTTGGTAACTCTGCTGTTTTGGTATAATAGGCACATTGTAACTCTACTGCTAGCTCACGAGGACTCTGCTGCTAGAAGGATTACTCTGCTGTTTATTATTTATGTAAAGTATGTTAAGATAAGTATAGAAAAGATACGTATGAATATTTTACTTGTATAGGAAGTCTTGTAAACCGACTAGGACTCCTTACGCTATAAAAGGAGGTTCTAGGGTTAGAGTTAGAGGTCGATTGATTAATCATCTTAGCATACGTATTGTTTTCACTTCAAGGTTTCTTGTAACCCTATTGCTATTCAGAGCAATCGTTATTAATATAATTGTAGTGTTGTTGGATAATTCGTTTGTGTTTTCTTCTTAAGATCAAATATTAGTTTCCGCATAATATTTGATATACAACCTAAGATCAGTTTCTATACCAATTACTTTAGATTTATCTAAGGTAGTTAATAAGATCGTGAAGCTCAACTGGGATCAACATATATAAAAACGTGTGTATAAAAAATGTATGTATAAAAATGTGTGTATGAAAAAGTGTATAAAAACGTGTATAAATTTTGAAGATATTTAGAAAAACAAAATATAAGAAAACCATTTTTTTTCTTCTTCTTCTAAAAAAGATAATAAAATAAATACAAAATTTTGAGTTAAGTATAAACGGACGTTAGTATAAAGGACTAATGGTGCAAATTTTTGTTGCAAACGGTCGTTAGCTAACGGAAGAAACTAACGACAGTTAGTCTCAGGGACCAAACTCATTATGGGTCGCAACCACATGGACTGGATCCGTTAGAAAAAAAGTTTAGGGACTAAAAATCCATTAAAACCGACAGATCACATGGACCATTTATGAAATTAACTCTAAACATAAATATTCGGAATATCCATTTCACTCTACTACTGGTACTACTTACCCAAAAACCTTTATTACTACTAATATTTATCCAATACTAGGTTATTGACCCGTGAAATTCACAGGATTAAATTGAGAACCGTGGAATATTAGTTTTGAATCTGTTATGAAAAGAAATTAGTTTATAGAAGAGAACAATTTTTGATACTATGTGAAAAAGTGATATGTTAGTTAGACGTATGAATAGAAAATATTTATGCTACATAAAATAAAATAAATTCAATAAACGATATAAAAGGCACCTAATATTTTTTGCTAATTAAGTTTGAGAACATTTCTCGTAGAAAAAAAGTAAAAATAAGGTAACAAATAAATAAATAAAATATGTAACAACAAACACAAATAATATTTCGTGGATTTTTTTAAAGATTTGATTAAAAAATAACTTTTTAAATTATAGACCCGTGGAATCCACGGGTTTTTAGAAGAGATTATGGCAAAAAAAATTAAGCGTGTTAACAAAATAAGACAAAAAAACCAAAAGTAAACAACTTGAATCATGTATTTTAAAAGAAAAGTACGTAATAAGTCAATGATAGTATAGAGTACAATGCTTGTAACTAATAATGAAATAAACGTCATGTATTGTGGCATATGATTTTGATGATCTAATAAACGTACATGTACGCGGGCTCGAATCTTGATGGTCTTGAAAATATGTACTGAGCGATAATTGAGTGATAACCTAATGAACATATTGTGAGCACATAATAAGTTAGAAAAAAAAGTGAGTAAAAGATGTTTGTGACTTATAATACATATAAATAAAATCGTATAAAACATACCACATGTGTATTAGTACATACCTCTTGAAACTTGGTCAGAGACCGTGGACAACCTCTTTGTAGTACATTTGTAGTAGTGTTTGATAGATGGCCATCCGCATCCGAAATAACAACTTTCAAACCTTTTTTGCTTTTGACGCGTGAAAGAGCCACATATAATTGTCCATGTGTGAAAACAGGACGTGGGGGGTACAAACAACTTTTGAAAGGGATTGCCCTTGGCTATTATTTATCTTCATGGCAAATGAGACTGACACAGGAAATTGTTTCCTAACGATCTTCATCGGTAAACGTTTATCCGACAGAGTAATTTTCAACCTTGGTATGATAACCTTATTTCCAAAATGTGTTTCGTTAATTATTTGGGCTTCAATAGAGGCTCTTGTTAAATATCATGATATTGATTTTCAATTTAGAGTTAACATGCTTTTGATTATCTATCAAATCAACATTTTTATGAACATATGCCAAAACAGTCTTCAGTTAATCCAAAGGATTTATGTCTTCTTGTGTTGTTTATTTAAATTATTTTTAATATGTGCAATCCCTTTTTTACGAAGATATATATATTAAGCAAGAATTATAGATATATAAATTTCTCTAGTTCAATTAAAGGATAAAAAAAATAATAATAATAAGAATAAAAAATAAAAACGTTAATGTCCATACATATTTTAGTTAATGTTCATATACTAATGTCCATACATATTAGTATACGAAGGTAGCAAGAAAACAGAGGTATTAAGTCTTGCAGAATCCAATAAGGTTGTATATCAATTAAAAATATCATTAAACTCAGTTGTTAATTTCGCATGAAATCAACATTTAAAATACACATATCTCAAGTTCTCAGCAACATCATCATTATTAAGTCTTGTAAAATCAAACGGTGTTGTATATCACAATAAAAAATGAAAAATCAAACCATAAGAAGCTCAAGAAATTTACAAAGATCAAGTAGGCTGCAAATTCGTCAATCCTTAGACATAATCCTTATACATGTCTGCAAACACATATGCCTACAGTAGGCTGTTACCCCAAGTGTGCCTTGCTTGCAAAGGCTGCTGCATAAACATGAAATACTAAATTAACGCATCAAACAAAACTATAGAAGTTGTTCACGAAACAAAGTAGAATTACATACACATACATTATTGATGCACAATCGTATCATCAAAGGCGAAAATTATTTTGGTGCAAAAAAAATTTTCATTATTTACTTTTTCTGCATTGTCCATGTTTTTGTTCATCTCGAGTCATTAAGTGTATTTAGAGCAACTTTGAGTCCCATCATGACCCCTCCATATTTTCAACTGAAGATGCTTAGCACTATAAGTGCGACATCATTCCACTTAACATTAATTGTGAATAAAAGAAAAGTATAACTCTTGTCCAGAACCTATATCACATTACAAATGGTCCATTTAGTCTTTATTTATCATAAGAAAATCAAAGTAAAAGACTTTTTTTTTCGCACACTTACGTTTTTTCTCAAAACTGTCACTGTTGACCCATTATTACCCGTTAGTTCATCAGCTTCTGGATCTCTCATATTTGACTCAAAAGTATTTCTAACATGTTCTTAACTATAAATTGAAATTGGGATATGAATACCACATCGTAATACCTTGTATAACACTTTTTGAACCCATTGTTGTGGATAACAGTTGTGATACTTTCTGTAAATCTAATTAAGAAAAGAAGCGTGTATTCATATTCAAGTGGTGTTCAACATGTTTATTAAACTCATAAATTAAAAGGCTATAAGGAACTTACGTGTAGATCATGTTGTTTGTGTAGTTTTTGTAATTATTCTCTTTATCGCATCATAGCACTTTGAAACTTTCATGCTCTTGACCCTTGAAACGTCACATACACTTGTTTGTGAGAAAACAGATCATTGTAAAAGATAATTATTACACAAACTTCAAGTATAAAGAGCGTAATATATAGATACCCAAAAGCTACTTGAAAACCAATATACTTGTAAAGTATATGTAGTCGCTACACACCAAAATCAAAGGATATTTAGATTTGGACTTATAACATCAGTGGTACCTCTCCACATCTTGTACCGCCCATACTAAATAACCACAACATCATCAACTGTGTTACCTGGAATTCTGGATCACTAACATAGTCATTGATCTGCTTCTCAAATTTTTCCTAGAAGGTGCATTGGGCATGCCTTGTAACCTAAAAAATCATTTTGAAAACTCATGTTTGAACATTAGCTGCAACTGCAATACTTCTTTTAGTTTATATCATGTTCATTGGAATGATAACCATGACAAAATCTTACATCTTACATCCAATATGAGCATTTAAGCTTCCAACATCAACCCTTTCAATATTCACCATGTACATTTAGTCATAAAAATTAAATTCTGAAGCTTAAATATAGAACATATTTGCAAGTTCATTCCTCAAGTTTTAAAAGTTCCTTTTTTGTAGAAACTAACGACGTGGTAATAATAGTTTCTTGGATCGTTTTGAGCCTTAGGGTTCAACAATAACAATTAATAATCATGCAGCGGAATAAGAACAAATTAATTGTTATTGACACAAAGTTTTTCCCAACAATCACCTCCAATTATATTTGATCAGAATATAACGTGTTACCTAACTGTAACAGGGATCTAAGACACCTCAGACCTTGAAGGATACAACGAACTTTACAAACCCTAGGCGTTTACAAACCTACACCGCCTAGGTTACACACACACACACCTTTTGACTACATTATGGAAGACACATATGAAACCTATGTACCCTTGATCTCTTTATATAATAGAGATTTAGGGTTTACAAAATACTACGAAGGACTAAAATATAAAATCTTCTTTATCAAGTAAGTCCCTTGTGTTTCATTCTTCATTAATTGAAGAATTCTTCTTTTGTAACTTTAGGTCCTTCATGTTTCATTCTTTCTTGTTTTGTATCATCAAATCTAATAGACCCAACAATCTTCCCCTATTTGATGATGACAAAACAAACACATTCTTGTACGAACTTCCCTAGACGAAGTAGCAGAAGTTGAGATAATTAAATCTCACCATGAATGAAACAATCTTGTCTTCCCCTTAAACCATGCCATGCCATCACAATATATCTTCCCCTTTTTGTTATCAACAAATAGAGTATGTAAACTGTAGAAACTTCCCCTCGAGTGATGCATGTACATTAACTCTCTTGTGTGTGTGAACTTCCCCTGTGTGTGTGTAAACCAATAACCATACTTACTTCCCCTCACTGCTCGTAAATTATGCAAGTATCAATCGTGTAAACCCAGCAATAACGTAGCAGCAGAAAGTAAGTCCAGCAGCAGAGTCAATATGCGTAACAGCAGAGTGATATATGTTGAGCAGCAGAATGATCAAAGCTAGCAGCAGAGTATAATTACCACTAGCAGCAGAGTTATATAAGCGTAGCAGCAGGATAAAATCATGTAGCAGCACACACTTTAATACAGTTACAGATCTCCTTTAACACCAATTGCACTAGTCGACAACCAAATTCACTTTCCTCGTAAATCCACACAACCGACCAATTTAATAAAACGACCCATGTGCAGATAGCGACAAATCCAATTCTCTTAACAATTCACAAACGACAGATCATGATTTAATAATAAATAATAGATCGATAGTAAACATAATTAAATCTCACCGACCCACTTGATGAATTCGTCCAATCACCTCCACTGACGATAAGACCTCCATAAATATTCCATCAGTTCGAGGTTTAATTGTTGAAACAGTCATGGTTTAATTAGTACGAGGATACTCTTCATAAAACTGCTTCTATCCACGATCATCATAATTTTACATCGGACTCACATTAACCTTGTATACCGATAATTAATTACGAGAATAACCAATTAAAACCAATCAGGTATGTAATACGACAAACCCATGAATATTGAATCGACCCACAACTTTAAATGCAGTACGAGGTTCAATTTAATTAATTCTTGAGTCTGACCGACGATAAATCACTGATCGATACCCAATAAAAAAAATTAATTCGTATATACCAGTAAAAACCAAACCGTACCTTTATAACTGCTTCAAATCTGCTCTTCATTCAACGATAAAACTTTGTGAATCCCTAGGTAACGAGCTCCCCAAGCTCTGATACCACCTGTAGAAACTAACGACGTGGTAATAATAGTTTCTTGGATCGTTTTGAGCCTTAGGGTTCAACAATAACAATTAATAATCATGCAGCGGAATAAGAACAAATTAATTGTTATTGACACAAAGTTTTTCCCAACAATCACCTCCAATTATATTTGATCAGAATATAACGTGTTACCTAACTGTAACAGGGATCTAAGACACCTCAGACCTTGAAGGATACGAACGAACTTTACAAACCCTAGGCGTTTACAAACCTACACGCCTAGGTTACACACACACACACCTTTTGACTACATTATGGAAGACACATATGAAACCTATGTACCCTTGATCTCTTTATATAATAGAGATTTAGGGTTTACAAAATACTACGAAGGACTAAAATATAAAATCTTCTTTATCAAGTAAGTCCCTTGTGTTTCATTCTTCATTAATTGAAGAATTCTTCTTTTGTAACTTTAGGTCCTTCATGTTTCATTCTTTCTTGTTTTGTATCATCAAATCTAATAGACCCAACATTTTTATTTTATTGAGGCACCTGAATTTATATTTTATAAGGCATCAGCTATTCTAAGGCTCGCGTGGACATAGTCAGTCTTCTCGTCTCGTCTGTAGGTTTTCAGTTTCTAAAGTTCGGTTCGCTAAAGTTGCTAAAACACATAAGTACTTTAGATCTCCAAATTTTGAATTCCTTTTGTTTTCTAAGGTAAATGAATTTCTATAGTCGGTCACATCTTTTTTCTGACCTCGTCTATAGGTCCCCGATTTCTTAAGGTCTCAGGTTGCTAAAGCTTCTAAAATGCTTAACTACAAATTTACATTTACATATCATTAAAATATTACCATAACTAAGAAAGCTTTATGTTGACATTAAATCAAACACTTGGTGTGCAAAAATTACCATCACAAAGGTGTTTCACTAATGTTCAAAATTCAAAAACAACAAACTCAATAGAGATTAAATCAAATGGGTAATAAAGTTTTCCAACAAAGAATCACAAAATGATTAATTCATCGATTAAGTTTTACCTTTCGAAACAATTGCTCTTCGTCAAGACTTTCATGAATGTTCTTCAAGATTGATACCCTAAAAAAACAAAACAATTTTTTTTAATTACTTTAAGCATGATAAAGAACATTTAAAGTATTAGTATTTAGAAACAACTTACGGATATAATCATGAAACATAGCTCGCATGATTTGCTGATGAATATGTTTGGGAGGGATGGTGGTTGTCGGCGGCCGGATTGGTGGGTTAGGGTTCAGTGATTAGATGAGTTGGTTTGTGTTGCTTTGATTGGTGGGTTAGGGTTCAATGATAGGTATCATTGGTGTTAAAGAATATGGGTGAGGAAAAGATGGGTTGTCACCGAAAAATGGGTGGCTTCCCTCGTACGTTTTTCCTTTTTTTATTTGTTTCCGTAATTTTAGATTTAAAATGTATTGGTTGATTTTAAATGTGTTGGTAAAATTACTAATTTAGACACTCTAGAATTTGAGTATTCCTTTTTGAGAGGGGTATTCATGGTCTTTTTCAACTGCTGTATATTAGAATATATAGATAAAACCATCGTCCTCATCTCTAAAACATTTTAGGGTTCTTCCTTCCTTTCATTAGTCGTAAAATCCCCCAAACCCCAAAATATGATTCATCTCCAATTTCTATAAATTCATCATCAAACTTTTATAAAAAATGCAAATATCAAATTCTAAACAAAACCCATCTCTTGAAACCAGTGATGATGACAACAACAGCAACAGCACAATCACAACAGAAACTATCCCAGATAATGAAGAAGAAGAAGTGACGTCATCATTGACATCAGAAGTGACATCATCACAAGAACTTGATATATGTAACAAAACATTGGATCTTCAAATTCTTGAAGAACCCACAAAAAGAAACGATTTTGAAGGGTTGTATTTATATAAAAATGTGTTTAATTTGATACCCAGATCAGTTCTTGGGTTTAAGAAGCTAAAAAGTGTAAAGTATTTTGGGAATGAGGTGAATTTGTTTCCTTTAGGGTTTGGGGAGGAGTTGGTTAATTTGGAGAAGTTGCAAGTTAAGATTAGTTTGCCTGCGTTGAAGCTCGAGAAATTGAAAGGGTTGAAGGAGTTGGAGCTAAGTAGGGCGCCGATAAGGGTTTCGGCGTTTTCGTTGTTGAAGGATATTATGATGTTCGAAAAGTTGACGAAGCTTTCGGTTTGTTATTTTTCGATTAGGTGGGTTAAAGTTTGGTGCTTTTTGTTATTGTTATATTTGGTTATGACTATGTGGTGCTTGTCGGTTTGTTAATTTTTGATTACGTGCATAAATTGATGAATTTAGGCTTGCTTTTGTTAGATTTATGCTTTAGGTTAGAATGACTGTAGCGTTTAGATATAGGATTAGGATTTGGACGAGAAGTTAAGCTTTTGCGATTTATATAAAAACTTGGCTCAAGGACTCCCATGCCCAATATCTCTTAAAGGTTGTTGCGTTATTTTTGGATAAGGTAATTGAAGTTATGGTTATTTTTTATGATTCTTTGAATAAAGTTGATGAATTTAGGCTTTCCTTTTGTTATATTTCTGCTTTTATGTTTGAATGACACTAGCTTTTAGAGGTAGGATTAGGATTTGCGCTGTATCTGAAAACTAGGCTTTGTGTCTGCCGTGCCTTGTATTGCATTATGTTTGTTTCTTTTGTTGGATATTTTGATTGGGGTTTATGATAGGTGAGATCCATGAAAAATCATTGTTATCTAAAGAACAAATAACAACATCCCAACCATCCATTCTTTCATCATCCAACGGTAGAGATTAGATCTGATAATTACAAACAAGAGCAAAACTGTAAATCTACCTCTAACCTATAAAAGGAAAAAAAATAGTCAATTGTCTCATTTATTCACCTCATCAGATCTGATAATTAAAACCGACATTCAACCTCGCCGGAAAATCAAAGTCGCCGGAAAATCAACCTCATCAGATTCAACCTCGCCGGAAAATAAAACACGCCAAAAAACCAACCTCATCAGATTCAACCTCGCCGGAAAATAAAACACGCCGGAAAATCAACCTCATCAGATCTGATAATTAAAACCGTCATTCAAATCATAAATCATCGTAAAACCATCATTCACACCATAAAAACCGTCATTCACAGCCGTTGTTTAAAATGGATGAAAATCAAAATTTAATCGATGTTATTGATGAAAATCAGCTAATTGAAATTCCAGTAGATGCTGTAGACAAAGGAGATGTTGTTGATAATCTACCAGATCTGGAAAACGATTTACAACAAGTTGAAAAAGAGATCGAAGGTAAATCACGTGTGATTTGATCTTTCTTGTTTATTATACAATTTTTTTTGTATGTAGTAAATCACAAGTGAGTTTGCTATTTTATTGTTTTTCATACTGATAAATCATTAACAAAAAGTTATTCAGCATGAATCCCATGGGATTCTGTGTTTTATGCATCCCTTGGGTTTATAATGAAATCCCATGGGATTCTGAATAAAACCACATCAAGTGATGCATAATGAATAACTTGAGATTCAGCATGAATCCCAAGAGATTCGGCATGAATTGAAAGTGATTCATAATGAATCACTTGAGATTCATTCTGAATCCCATGGGATTCAGCATGAATCCCAAGTGATTCATAATGAATCCCAAGTGATTCGGCATGAATCGCAAGTGATTCATAGTGATTCACATGAGATTCAGCATGAATCCCATGGGATTCGGCATGAATCCCAAGTGATTCATAATGAATCTCATGGGATTCGGCATGAATCCCAAGTGATTCATAATGAATCCCAAGTGATTCAGCATGAATCCCAAGTGATTCATAATGATGAACAAACATAAGTTACTTTTATTCTAGTTTTTTGTTACTTATTTTTCTTCTTTATCTGAATATTTAGATGATTTGAAAGAATATATCTTGTTTTTGAAAGAATATATCTTGTTTACTTTTATTCATGTTTGTTACTTATATTCTGTATGAATTACAAGTGAATCATCTGAGAATCCCATAGGATTCAGGATGAATCACTTAGGATTCTTACTTGCCAAAAATATCAAATACCAGCAATAAGGATGAATCCCATAGGATTCAGGATGAATCCCATGGGATTCTGAATAAAATCACAAAGCTGTTTGTTACTTATATTCTGTATGAATTACAAGTGAATCATCTTATAATCCCATATGATTCTGAATGAATCACTTAGGATTCTTACTTATCAAAAATATCAAATACCAGCAATAATGATTAATCCCAATCCCATAGGATTAAGGATGAATCCTATAGGATTAAGGATGAATCCCATGGGATTCCATAGGATTAAGGATGAATCCCATGGGATTTTGAATAAAATCACAAAGATAATTTAGAAGTAAAATATCATTCACATGTTTTACCATTCACATGTTTCCAACTGTACAATTGTTTTACCATTCACAAAAGACATACTTATGAAACTACATTACGATCTAGCATAACGACTAACTGAACAATTGTTTTACCATTCACATGTTTCCAAAAGATTAGTTATAACTGATCTACCATTCATTGTTCTACCTTCACTGTTCTACCATTAACTGTTCTACCTGCATGCACTCACGTGCATCTGTTGGTCCCTTTACACGCTTAGAGTTAAATAGAAAGTTAATCTATTTGTGTTTATGACTAATACAATGTTATGATTAATTCTAACAGTTATAAAATGTGAATATAAAAACTCAAGGTAATTTTCAACGTTTAAATTCTTATTAGAAATGAATCAAAGAATCTATACCCAAGTGTTTTGCGGAACAAACACTCGGGATTGAATAGACAAGGTATGGTGGTGTCTCCTATCTAAACTCAAGTTTTGCTTGAGTGGTAACAATGCGACCTCACTGAGCTATCTCAGGGATACGTTACTCTTTGTAGGAGAGAAGTTGTTTTGTAAAAGTCTAAGCTTTAATTGTACAAAACACAGTCAACTTCTCTCCTTCTCAATCTATTTATACACAAGTAATCTGAGTAAAAGTAATTAAAATATTACAAGTTGTTGAGCAAGCGTGTCTGACAATTACAACAGTAATTGTCATTTCCAAGAACCAATAGAAATGGCCTATTAAGTCTTTAGGAGTGGTTGGTCTGACACTCCAAGACTTTAAGCCGTCTTAGGAAGGATTTCTTCCTGACAAGATAAGATTTGATCTTATCTTAAATCCTTCCTAGATATTTCTGCCTTTCTTCTCAGGCACTTGGTTCTTCAGGACACGCTTCTCAGTTATCACTCTTAATTACTTCATTGTTGTTGAGGAGACTGGGGTTCAGTGAGTTCTTGTCAAACACTCACTGAACCATCATCTTCTTCTTTGGCTTAAGTGCTACATCAGGGAGTACCGCCTTCCTGAGTAGTGAATCCTTCTTCTTGAATTCGCCTTAAGCATCCTGAAGATGACTCACTGAGAGGCTGTTCTCTCAGTGACTTGAATTGTGTCCAAATCATGTTTTAAGTATTCTTGGGTTTTTCATGACCCAACAATCTCCCCCTATTTGGATATAAATTATTCCTAAGTGTTTTGATCAGTTATGAGTGAGCTAATGACTTCTACTCATACTGAATGTACTAGAATGTAAATAAGGACACTGAAATAATAAAAACATCATCTTATTGATATCATTACAAGTCCTAACAAACTAAGTACAAAAGGGGTAGTGGGGGTATTCAGGCAGATTCTCAGTTCAACTTAATACCAAGGGCTTCAAGCTTGGGCTTCTTTGACTGCAGCTCTTGTTGGTCAGGGTGCTCATGGATTTTCCTTTTCAGATCTTGACAAAACTTCACATTTTCAGGACTCTTGAGTGGAGAGGCCATCATTAGAAAACCAAGCATAGCTTTGATCCCTGACAAATCGATATCACTCCACCTTTGGAAGGCTTAGTCTCCGAACTCATCAATGAAGAACAAACCTCTTTTAGGTTATTCAATGACCACATTGTTCCTGAAAGGAACACCTTCAGGGAGAGCCCTATTGCAGTCAAGGCCAGGAACCTTGATCTCAGGCTCAGCTTCAATCTTCTTTCTTTTTCTTGAAGAAGACTCAGAGGGAGATGGTTGTGCTGAATCAGGAAGAAGAGATGGAGTGCCAAGTTCCTGAGGTGCAGCTGTCAATCTTTCGTACCTCAGACTCAAGGACTTCAGCAGATTAGGGACCACAACATTTGATTTCTTTGCTATTAATGGACCCAACTCATCCAATTCTGTGACCCCGAAGTCAGCGAATCTGAAGGGTTTATGAACATCAAAGTTTCTCATGTCAGCACCTCTGTAGACAGTAACAGTGGCAGGATTGGTGTTTCGATGAATATGAACATCAGTGATTGGTTCTGGCTTCAACCTGTTAGTCATATACCACTGATATTTCTTAATTCTGTTATGCCTGATCTCTTCAGCCCTTTTATTCCTTTCCTCCCTTTTCTTCCTGAGAGTGATCATCTCCTCAGTCTGAGCTTTTACAAAGGTCATACCACCCTCTCTTCCTGAAAGATCCTTAGCTTCAAGACCAATCTTCTCAGCTTCTTCATGAACAACCTTAATGATAGCAGGCTTGCTCACTTTTTCTTCCTCCTTTAACTTCTTCTTTGCTTCCTCTTCCTCTAGGTAAGCCTGAGTTCATCAGCTGAGAAGTGGTGAAGAACTCCATCAATATCATACGGGATCCTGGGTGGTGATTCAGGATCCTTTGCTACCAAGATTGGTGCAGGTTTGAGGCTCAGGATCAGTGAGGATGCCTTTGCCTTTTTCTTGATGGGTGGAAGAAGCTTCAGGAATCTCCCCCTCAATGTGAGAAGGAGGTTGTTGGCTTGAAGAAGCTTCAGGACTCATGTCCAGTGTCTTTCTCCCCCTCAACTGTTGCTTGAGCCATGGTGATAGCAAGAGTTGGAGCCACTGGAGCAGCAGGACCCTTGAAGGCCTGATAGATCTCAGTCATCATTGATTTGATGTCCGAGGTGTCTTTCTGAAGAGTTGAGATCTTATCCCCCAGAGATGCCTGAGAAGCTTCGATGCCTGACATCCTTGACCCAAGAGACCATGCCAAGGATGTTGAAGATTGTGCCCAAGTACCCAGATGGTTTGCCTGAAGACCAAGAAGTCCTTGATTGAGTCCAATGAAGAGTTAAGACCCTGAATATTAGAATCCTTCAGTAAGCTGAGAAGATCACTGAATTCAGCTGAGTGCTTCTGGTAAGTCTCAGCAGCCTGAAGGACCTTCTTGTTAGTTTCGGGTCATCCTTGACAGCTGTTTGAATAGTTCCAAGGCTGTGTTGATGCCTTCAAGGGTAAGATTGAACTTCCTGAAATGAAGATCCATAGCTGTCAGGGAGTTATTGGTGTCAGAATGTATTTCGATCACATCATCATGATAACTTTCAACATCTGCCTTCAGGTTGGCATAGTGAACAGCAGCTTCAGTGTGATGATCGAACATCTCTTTCAGTGAGACCAGTGTAAAGAGCTCTATTGGTCTTGAGTAGCAACTTGACCAATTTTCTTCAGTGAGGGGAATAGAGTCATTATACTTTTTGAGGATGTCCTCAGTATCAGAAGAATCAGAAGATTGAGAACCTGACTCTTCACTTTGGTGTGGAGATGACTGATGTGATTGTTCAGGTTGATCAGAGTGTTCAATTGTACATCAGTTTCCATATCCTCACCTGCCTCAAAAACTTCCTCTTCACTCTCTTCCTTGAGCTCTTCATCAGACTCAATAAGAGCCTGAAAGTCCCCCATGGACTCAATACCCAAAAATTCAACGGCTCCTCTTTATAAAAAGACTCGCCTTTGGTTTGGTCAGGTCCTGACCCCTTTGTCATAATAACTGAGTGGGTTTGCTCAGCCTGACTAGCCATAATAACTGGGTAACACCAGCCTGGCTTTTGGGAGCAGTTCCTGAGAGAATTGGACCGCCTGAGGGGTTTATGGGTTCCGTATCAGCGGGTTGTTTCTTTCCCTCTGAGTCTTTGTCCCCCTTAGCACCTTCAATCACTGATGGGTGTTTTCCAGTGTATCACTAGGTACTGATTGTGAAAGTTGGTGGACCCCCTTCCCATCAGGATTGTGCTGTCCTTTTGGGGATTTAGGGTCCTTTTCTCCCTGAGATCCTGAGGGTGATTGCTCAGGAACGTTAACGGGATGTGAATGTTTGTGGGTCCCCTTCTCAGTAAGGTAGTGTGCCTTACCGAGGATTTAGAACCCTTTCCTCCCTTGGGAACTGATTGTTTTTTGACAGTTCCTTCATCGGGATGTGAGGGGTGTGGGTCCTCTTCCTAGTAGGGTGGTGCTGCCCTACCGAGGATTCAGGACCCTTTCCTCCCTTGGGCACTGATTGTGATTTATCAGTACCTTCATCGGGATGTGAGTGGGTGGATATTCCTGACCTCTTAGACTTGTGTTTGTCTGAGGGGACATTCGGAGAGGGTTTGCCCGAGGACACTGAGGATGATTTCTCAGTGCCCTCCGTTGGCGTTTGTTTTGTGGCCAAGGTGGTCTCTGTAGTGGGTGTCTCAGAGGTCTGGGTCACTTCCAACTTTTTAAGGTTTAGTTGGTTTTGAGGATCAGTCTCAGTGGCGAGTGGCTTGGGTCTAACCACCTGGCTGGACTGACCCTTCTTTGTCTTCTTCACCTTTTTGGTCGGTGAAGGAACTGGTGAGACAGCGTCTTTACCCTGAATGACTGATTGCATGTATTCGTCAGGGCAATATGTGTGAAACCCCACTGATGCTACTAGTGAAGTTTGACTTGTGCAGGAGTCAGGATTCGTACCTTCTGCATCAGGCCTCACGTAGTCAGAACCAAGTAGGTCCTGAAGCACACAGGAAACAAATCTAGGGTAGGACATATGCCTTTGCCTATGTTTTCCTGAGAGCTTGGCAACAAGGTCTCGGAAGATTATTCCTCCGATGTCAATTTTTGTACCCTCAAGGAGACTAAACAGCATCAATTGTTGTGATGAGTTCAATTGTTCCGTAGAGGATTTATTTCCACCCAGGACCTGAATGACAAATGTCATCAGTATCCTCCAGATATGATGGAACCATGTTTTGACTACTGGAGCTTTCTCCAATAAGCCCCCAGCAGACGTTGTAGGACGTCTGGGGTCGTGGGGTGCTAGAAAGATCAGTTCATTCTTTATGTCCTGATCAGTAGGGTTGGGTGCAAACGCTTCAGCAAAGTCAAGGCCTGTGGCTTTGATGAAGGTTGAGTAGTCAAAGGAGAGGGTTCTGCACCCATTCATCATCCGTGAAGGTGATGATTGACTCTTTAGGGGCCTTTGGGGCTAGTAGCCACAGCCGTGCACCAGAATTCCCTCAAATAGTCATGGTAGATGACTGAGGGGGTGTGGGTGAAAGCCTTTGCAAGAAAACAATTACGAAGAAATTTCATAACGTTCTTGTAGGCTGGGTAGTTTTGTTGGTAAGAGAAATTTCCACCACATTGTTCTTTGTTAGGTCAACGTCCCCAGTGAGGAATTCCACATTGGGGGCGTATGCTATAGCTTTAGAGGAAGCCATTTGTGGGTAAGTCTGGGTTTAAACTAAGGTTTTTGGGTTTCTAAAGCTTAAGAATACACACCAATTTGTTTTTGAGAATTAAAAATGGCAGAGTTTTGCTTAAGATTCTATAAAAACGTGTGTGTGTTTCTTTTTGTTGGGTTATTTATAGGGAAGTGGAGATGGGGGTGTTTTAGGCATTTGAGCGGTTTTAATTTATTCAAAAGAATTATTGGAAACTGTTTTGAATAAAATGTTTTGGGATCCCATTTAATGCCAACACTCCACTTTTCCCTGGTTTGGCGCAACAGTCAAGGTGAACAGTTAAGCAGTTTTGCAAAAGTGTAATTTGCAGAGATGATCATCACATATCTGTAATGTGATTAGAGAGGCATTTAATGCCAAGTGGGAATGTGGTGGCCCATAGGTGGAAGCCAGAAAGGCAAAAAGAACAAATATTCTTGAATTAAATATGAGTTCAGTTACCAACCTCGGACATTTACTAACTAGATACTTAGAGCATTTAAGTCAGTATTTAATGTCTCTTTTCAGGGCCCTGAATGACTTTTCATTCAGTGATGTTTTTCAGGGATATATGGATTGATTGATTCCTGAGGAGCAAGGATTCAGGAACTTTGGGTTTTAGTTCTGAAGCCTAAGATTTCAGGAACTTGGGTTTAGTTCCTGAGGTTTTTTAGTGATAAATATCACTGAAGTACACATTGACTCAGGGACCTGAGTTCTCAATATCCAACATTCCTAGTTCAGCCTTCAGTCTGGTGAAAGTTGGTTCATCCAGAGGCTTAGTGAATATATCAGCTAGCTGATATTCAGTAGGAATGAAGTGTAATTCTATGTCACCATTCATGACATGGTCCCTGATGAAGTGATATCTGATATCAATGTGTTTTGTTCTTTGATGAAGAACAGGGTTGTTAGATATGGCAATTGCACTTGTGTTATCACAAAAGATGGGACCATCTTGTACTGAATTTCCATAGTCACTGAGTTGACTTTTCATCCAGAGTACATTTGCACAACAACTTGCTGCTGCAACATATTCAGCCTCAGCTGAGGACAAGGCAACTGATTGTTGCTTCTTAGCACTCCAACAGACTAGTTTTCCACCAAGAATTTGGCAGGAGCCTGAGGTGCTTTTTCTGTCCATGTTGCATCCAGCATAGTCAGAGTCTGAGTATCCTTTAAGATTCAAGCCCTGAGCACTTTGGATAGTTATAATCCAAGGTTTGGAGTGCCTTTCAGGTACCTTAATATCCTTTTCACAACAGTGATATGAGATTCTCTTGGGTCAGATTGATATCTGGCACATAGACATACTGAGAATTGGATATCAGGCCTTGATGCAAGTAGATACATCAGTGATCCTATCATTCCTCTAAAGAGAGTTTGATTTACTGGTTTACCAGTGAGATCAGGACCAAGGTTGTTTGGGGGGACCATGGGAGTTTTGACTGAGGCACAGTCACTGAGATCATACTTCTTCAGTAGATTCTTTACATACTTTCTTGACTGATAGTGGTTCCTCTATCAGTCTGCTTGATCTGTAGACCAAGGAAGTATGTCAGTTCTCCCATCATGCTCATTTCAAACTTCTTTGCCATTAGTTTTTCAAATTTTTTGCAAAGTTTGAAACTTGTTGAGCCAAAGATGATGTCATCAACATACACTTGTACTAGTATGACATCATTATTTGTCTTTAGATAAACAATGTGTTGTCTATCTTGCCTCTGACAAATTTTGTTTTGGATTAAGAAGGCTGAGAGAGTCTCATACCATGCCCTGGGAGCTTGCTTCAGTCCATAAAGGGCTTTGTTAAGCTTACAGACATGATCAGGAGACTCATGGCTTTCAAATCCAGGAGGTTGCTGAACATAAACTTCTTCTTTCAGTGAACCATTTAAGAATGCACTTTTAACATCCATTTGGTACACTTTGAAGTTCATGTATGTAGCAAAAGCAAGGAAGATCCTGATGGCTTCCATCCTTGCTACTGGTGCAAATGTTTCTTCATAGTCAATGCCTTCTTGTTGATTATAGCCTTTGGCTACAAGTCTGGCTTTGTTTTTAATGACTATGCCATTTTCATCAGTTTTGTTCTTGAATACCCATTTCATGCCAATGACTGAGACATTCTCAGGACATTTGACCAAGGTCATTACCTTGTTTCTGTCAAATTGTTCTAGTTCATCATGCATGGCCTGAACCCAACTTGGATGTGTAAGTGCTTCTTTAACACTTTTGGGTTCAATTGTGGATATGAAGTCCACAAATAGGCATTCATTGGCTGAGGCTGCTCTTAGTTCAGCAGCCTTGCTTCTTGTAAGCATGCCTTCAGTAGGCTCACCAATGATATTGACAAGTTCTATATCCTGAGACCTGGTCCAACTTTCCTGAGGTCTTGGGAGTGGATTAGAACTTGTAGAAGCCTGATGGGTATGATCAGGATCAGACACAAGATTTTCATTTTCTTGAGTGTCTGAGTGGGTTGATTCATCACTGAGATTGTTTGGTTCCTGAGTATTTTGTTCAGACTGATTGATTTCATCAGTACTTGTATGTGCCTCAACAAACTCAGTGATGGTTGGGTTAGGTAGGTTGTGAGGGATTATGTAATAGGAGAGGTTAGCATCATCTTGATACTGAGTAGAAGGATTTTTTTCAGGAAGATATTCATCAGGAGGATATCTTGAAGAGTTATCAATTCCTATCTCTTCTACTGAGGCAGTTGAGAACCTGATTGCATCAGTGCTCTCATCAAAGGTAACATGAAATGTTTCCTCAGTCTGCTGTCTCCTTGTGTTGAACACTCTGAAGGCTTTTGAGACAAGTGAGTATCCCAGGAAGTATCCATCATCAGCTTTTGCATCAAATTTCCCTAAGTGATCCTTGTGATTATGAATAAACACAGGACACCCAAAGACATGAAAGTAGCTGATGTCAGGGATTCTTCCTTTGAATAACTCATATGGGGTTTTCCCATGTCTCTTGACAATGATGGATCTGTTTTGTGTATAACAGGCAGTTTTGACTGCATCAGTCCAAAAATGGTTGGAAAGGACTGATCCACATAGCATTGTCCTAGCAGCTTCAATGAGTGTTCTATTTTTCCTTTCAGAACACCATTTTGTTCAGGTGTGTATGGAGAGGAAAAGTTTTAGGAAATACCTTTCTCATCACAGAAACATTCAAGTTCATAATTTTTGAACTCAGTCCCATTGTCAGTTCTAATCTGTTTGACCTTAATGTCATTTTGATTTTCAATGTTCCTGACAAAGGACATGATTGTTTCAGCTGCCTGACTCTTTTTGATCAGGAAGAATACCCAAGTGTATCTAGAGTATTCATCCACTATGACCAGAGTATACTTCTCATGGTTAGTAGACCTTGGACTGATAGGTCCAAATAGATCCATATGGAGAAGATGTAGGCAGTTCCTGATGGAAAAGTTGGTTTTGGTTTTAAAGGATGCTCTGTGATGTTTACCTTTTTCACAAGCTGAGCATGGTTTATCCTTTGAAAACATAAGTGATGGTAAGCCAAGGACCTTGTTTTGTTTTACAAGATTGTTTATGTTTTTAAAGTTCAGGTGGGTGAGTCTCTTATCCCAAAGCCAGTTGAGTGTATCAGTGGCCTTAGCAAAGAGACAAGTTCCATCCTGAGTTAGACTTGACATGTCTAATACATAAACATCTTGTCTTCTTGGTGCAATGAGGACAATTTTCCTTATTTGCATTGAAGATGGTTCCTTGCTTATCATCAAACTGAACTATGTATTTTGCATCACATAGTTGACTGACACTGATCAGATTGTACTTAAGACCATTAACATAAGCTATCCTAGTAAAGACAATACCATTGCAGTTTACTGAACCATAACCTTCAGTGAGACATGATGAATTATCAGCAAATATCACTTTGGGTCCTGGTTCTTCACATATTTGTGCAGACACTCCTTAACACCAGTCATGCTCCTTGAACATCCACTGTCTAGATGCCAAATAGGATTCCTGGCATGCTTCTGCACAAATAGTAAACTGGGTCAGTTCTTTCTAGGACTCCATTTCATGGAGGGTTTGGTTTTGTAGGTCTTTATGAAAGTATTAATTGATTCATGGTCAGTGGTTGAGTGGACTGAGCTACCACATGTTTTGCATTTAATCGCATGGGTAGCCTCAGTATTCTGAGAGGATTGTTTATTCATTCCTCTTCTTGCCTGAATGACCTTTTCTTTTCCTGAGGATTTCTGAGTGGAACTTCACTAGATTCACAGTGTTTGTCATTTTGACAATCCTCAGGATGATGGTCATTGAATCCACACAATGGGCAAGGTGGAAAAGGCTTGGCCTTTTGCTTCTGTTTCTGCTTAGAATCAGAAGGGTAGTTCAGGCACTGAGCCTTAAGTCCTGAAAAGTTTGACATGACTGAGCATTGTTTATGATCAGAGGTCCTGTGATCTTCCTTTTTGCAAATCATGCAATAAAGGACTCTATAGCAATCATCAGTGAGATGATTTGTATAGTTGCATAGTTCACACTTTTTCAGGGGTTTGGTTGGTTTGGGTTTGGTCTTTGAGGGAGCTAGTTTTTGTTCCTTCTTTAATTGAGAAGGTTTTTCAGAAGATGCAATCTTCTCACTTAGCTTCCTGACCATTTCAGTCAACTGATCAATTCTTGGATCAGGACTTTGGGTTGCTACTTCAGAAGGGACTGAAGTTGATGAGTCATCAGTATTTACTGAGACTTCAAGGGGTGGTCTTTTCAGGATGGTTGTTCCCTTTCCTGATCTCTCCTTTGGAGAGTGTGGTGAGAAGACCATTGGTGGGAGGCTTAAGTTAGGTGCAGCACCCTGAAGGGTATTCAGTGGAGGAAGTGGTGGGTATGATTCTGATTCAGACTCATTCACAGACTCAGTATTACTGAGTTGTTCAGTGAGTTCAAGCTTACTGAGTTGTTCAGTAAGTCCAAGCATATTTTTCAAGGCCTGATTTTCAGGAAGCAAGATCTTTCCAGTCTCAAAGTTTGGTAACTTACTGACTGGGTTGTCTCTGACAATCCAGTCATTAGACTTGGGAAGCATTTCTTGCTCAAAAGATATGCCAGCTGGAACAAAGTTTAGTTCATTGTGACACACATTTGGATCAACCATAAGAGGGTCAATTCCAATGGTTTTCTGAGAGATTAATCCCACAGTGTCAAAAACTTTGGGGTTCTTCTTGGTCCAGCTTTGGATGACAGCCTTTTCTTTGTTAAGTTCAGTTTGAAGGGCTTGGTTTTGTTTCAAAATCTCAGTGTTCTGAATTTGTAGAGTTATTGTTTCTAGTTTGGCTTGCTTTAGTACAAGCAGTTCATCTCTACATTTATTCAATTCTGACACAATATTGTTATATTTTGAAAACAGGTTAAGCCTTTGTTCCTCAACAAACTTTAGATCAACACAAATATAATTCATGTAAGACTGCCAATCAGAATCATCATTCATAGAAAGTAAAGTATTTACCTTCTTCATGGTGATGTTGACCCACTCTCCATTCCTAGCATGGCTTTTTCCAACAGCCACCTGATCCTCTTCAGAAAGTGCCATCAGTGCACTAACTCTTATTTCCTCATCTGAGGAGACCTCTTCTTCATCCCAATCATATGCTTCAGCTACTAATACCTTGTTCTTTGTCTGAACAGGTTTGGATGGTTGAGCAGCCTGAGGCAATATGGGGTTAGTTTCAAGAAGTGCAAGTTTAGCTTTGATTTTCCTATATTTTGTTTCAAAATCCTTTTGAACCTTTTTTGAAATTGTTGGGTGGACTGAAACATTTTAGGTTGAAACTTGCTAGTTCCTAAGGAACTGTTTCTTGAAAATTTGTAAGAGGGTTCTGAGATGGTTTTAGAATAACAGTCCTTAGCAAAATGACCCTTTTTACCACATTTAAAGCATTCAGTGGTCTCATTTGCTTTTGGTTTTGTAAAGTTGGACTGATTTCTTTTGATGAAACGTCTTGAACTAGCAAGGAGTGCCCTTTCTTGGAATTCCAAGTTCAAGTCGTTCAGGTACTCCTCACCAGTCCTTTCATCAATTTCTTCTTCAGAATCCTCTTGAAAATCCTGCACAACACCATTAGAATAGAAAGAAGTTGATATGGGTGTGGAGGTTAAGGCCTTTTTGGACTCAAGAGCTTTTGAGTCAGGGTATCTACTTGAGATCAAGTTGTCCTCATAGACAAACTTCCCATAAATTTCAGGGAGCTCAAGGGTCTGAATGTGGTTAGCATTCCTCAGGCCTTGTGAGAAGTTGAGCCACTTCTCAGGGAGACTGTTGACAAAGCCAACATTTGTCTCATGCTTAGACAGTACAACACCATCATTTGATAATTCATTTATCAAAGTCTTGTATCTGGTGTAGGTCTGTGAGAGACTTTCAGAGTCTTTTGCCCTGAAAGTATTATACTCAAGTTTAAGGTCCATGACCCTATTTTCCTTGGTATCTGAGGGACCCTCAAAGCTGTTTACCAAGTCATCCCAAGTTTGCTTGGCTGTTAGATAGTTGATTACTGATTCCATTATATCGTCAGGAAGACAAGATATAAGGATGCTTTTCAGGCGTTGGTCTTGATTGACCACCCTCCTCTCATTAATGGTCCATTGGGCCTCAGGCTTGTTCAGCCCTTCGGCTGTCCTAGGGACAAATGGGCCATCCCTGATACAGGTGATGTAGTAGGGTTCCATACCGGTAAGATAGCAAATCATACGTTTCTTCCATTTGCTAAATTTCCCAGCTTCAAGTCTGGGTGCAACAGCGGAGTAGCTGCCACCCTTTTTGTCGACTAGCTGGGGTACATTGATATCAGCCATAGTAGGATCTTGGTTTTAAAAACCTAGAGCACTCTTGGTTAATTTAAAAGATTTTATAAACCAGAGGCTCTGATACCACTTGTTGGTCCCTTTACACGCTTAGAGTTAACTAGAAAGTTAATCTATTTGTGTTTATGACTAATACAATGTTATGATTAATTCTAACAGTTATAAAACGTGAATATAAAAACTCAATGTAATTTTCAACGTTTAAATTCTTATTAGAAATGAATCAAAGAATCTATACCCAAGTGTTTTGCGGAACAAACACTTGGGATTGAATAGACAAGGTATGGTGGTGTCTCCTATCTAAACTCAAGTTTTGCTTGAGTGGTAACAATGCGACCTCACTGAGCTATCTCAGGGATACGTTACTCTTTGTAGGAGAGAAGTTGTTTTGTAAAAGTCTAAGCTTTAATTGTACAAAACACACTCAACTTCTCTCCTTCTCAATCTATTTATACACAAGTAATCTGAGTAAAAGTAATTAAAATATTACAAGTTGTTGAGCAAGCGTGTCTAACAATTACAACAGTAATTGTCATTTCCAAGAACCAATAGAAATGGCCTATTAAGTCTTTAGGAGTGGTTGGTCTGACACTCCAAGACTTTAAGCCGTCTTAGGAAGGATTTCTTCCTGACAAGATAAGATTTGATCTTATCTTAAATCCTTCCTAGATATTTCTGCCTTTCTTCTCAGGCACTTAGTTCTTCAGGACACGCTTCTTAGTCATCACTTTTAATTACTTCATTGTTGTTGAGGAGACTGGGGTTCAGTGAGTTCTTGTCCAACACTCACTGAACCATCATCTTCTTCTTTGGCTTAAGTGCTACTTCAGGGAGTACCGCCTTCCTGTGTAGTGAATCCTTCTTCTTGAATTCGCCTTAAGCATCCTGAAGATGACTCACTGAGAGGCTGTTCTCTCAGTGACTTGAATTGTTCTCGGTTTAAGTTAACACTTAGTTAATTTGTGTCCAAATCATGTTTTAAGTATTCTTGGGTTTTTCCTGACCCAACAGCATCCCTATTCCTAACTGCTTTAGATATTATTGACATCCTTTCAGAAGGAGGAATTTTATCAAACTCCTTTGCTAATTCAAACATTTTACTTGCATGCTCATTAATCTCATGCAACAATATCTTTGTCGCATACTTGAATCTCAGTCACCTAAGCATGTCAGACTGCTTTGTAGACTCAGCCACCAGCCCACAATCCCATTTTGTTGCTGCTTCACCAGTGTAGCTTTCCATATGCAACATAGTGAATATGCCACAATCTCGGAAATTTTTCTTGGTTCTCCATTTCAGCTTTGGGATTCTTGGCTTTACTTTATGAATGGCAGAATGCCTTGGGTGACCATTAATCTTGAGATGACGAGCAAACAACTTTTTCTACAAAATCATTAAAAAAAAGACATAAATTACAAGAATTCTGGGGAAAATATCAATTGTGATTCTGTATGAATCCCATGAGATTCACATGGGATTCAGCATGAATCCCAAGGGATTCAGCTAGAATCACATGGGATTCATATGAATGAATCCCATGGGATTCAGCATGAATCACATGGGATTCATACTTAATCCCATGGGATTCATACTGAATCATATGGGATTCATTTAGAATCACATGGGATTATGTATGAATCCTATAGGATTCATCTGAATGAATTCACAAGTATCTTCATACTTTTCATACTTTACAACAGAAAACTAAAAATACTTACAAGTAGTTCACAAGTATCTTCATACTTTTCAGCATATGTTGCTCCAGAATCACTAATATCTAGAATTGTCATTGTTGTTGCTTTAGTGAGGCTGAAGACAACAACATAAAAATGGCCTTCGTTGCGAATTGGAAAAAAAGCATGCTTAAAATAAAATAAACATAAAAAAATGATAGAAAAATAAAAACACAAATAAAAATTTAAAAAAAAAAATTACCAAGTCAATGCCATTGAGAGCCAAACCACCCAACTTTATTTTTAAACTGAGCAGACACTTACTTTTCAAAATCTTCCAATATAGCATCCTCCGATGATAAGCTTCCATCAAACATGGCTTTTCTCTGTATATGCAATTTACAATATGATGCATTGCTTTAGGGGTGTTTGGTAACTCAGATAAACAGATAAGCAGTTTATTAAGCAAATCAAAAAATAACTACTTACAATATATCCTATTGGAAAAAAGTGTCGTAATGGAGAACCAGGTTCTTTAACACAATGAAAACTCTCTTCATGATTCAGAATAGCAGCCCAACAGTCGACTACATTAGCATCAACCCACAACCCAGGTGCTAATGTTTCCATATTGATACGCACTGAATATATCTCGATCTCCCCAGAATTTGATTCAAAAACTCTTTCACTATAAGAAGAAGAAGGAAAAATAAATAAATAAAGATATAATCATTTAAGAATCATATGGGATTCTCAATGTGAATCTCATATGATTCATTATGAATCCTATATGATTAAGCTAGAATCCCATGTGATTCATGCTGAATCCCATGGGATTCATGCATATGAATCCAGGGGAGTCATACAGAATCCCATGGGATTCTAGCTTAATCACTTAGGATTCATGTTGAATCCCATGTGATTCCTTCACATTGAATCAGATTATAATATACTATGAAACTTATGTAAAAAAAACACATGTAAACTTACATCTTGTCGCCTTGCATCGCAAACAAACTATTACCAAGAATAAACTCTAGCCGGGTAATTTTCGGTACAACCTTTGTCTTCTTATTTACATATGGAGACGATAGGTACGAAGACGGTTTCACCACACGCTTCTCAGGACTGGGATTATCATTCAAAGAACGAGCATCCATTTTTTTAGGAGTAATGGTAGCTGGAGTAACAACATCCTTTCCCGCCAAACCTTCTTTGAGCGTGTTAAGCTTAATAAAATAAAAAAGATTTAATTAAATAGAAACAATTATTAGGTAAAAAAAGGAAAGAATGCAAGAATATTACATAATCATTCTCGGCAGCTACACAAACCATCAGGTCATCAACCAAATCCACGTTCTCATCTAACCATTGAGTTAAACCCTCCGGTGTACTCATGATCTCAACCTCTTCACCAGTTTCTTCACCGGATGGATCAACTTGATTCTCAGCATCATTGGCAGCATCTCCATTTCCTTTATCTGCATTCTCATCTTCGCCCCCATTTCCTGCATTGTCATCTTCATCCCTATTATCTCCCTCAGTTTCACCATCCCCATGACCTCGATCATTGTCATCATCATTTACATCATTTCCATCAACTAATCCAATTGGTCTCTTGAAAATTTCGGAATACTTTTCATAAAGCTCAAGAAGCTTTAAATCAGAAGGTATTCTGAAAAAGCTTTCTTCAAGTATTCCTCAAGAACATTTCTTTCAGTACATATACCATCCAACTTTTCTTCAACTTTCTTAAACAAATCCTGTAATAAATAACATTGGGATAAGATAAGCACATTGAATTAGGCAGTGATTCTAATAAGAATCCCATGGGATTCATTATGAATCTTATGGGATTCTAAACAAAGTCACAAGGGATTCTGTCTGAATCCCATGGGATTCTGAAACATTATCAAGTAAGCTCATAAGCCAACATGAGCTTAAACAAACACCCGACAAGAACAAAGAAGTTAGCCATCAGCAAGTTAAAACTTGTTCTAAAAAAGCATTAACTTGAGACTGGTTACAAACAAGCAATTCAGGAAATATTTAGAAAGTGTGAATCCATTATTTTAATTTCATCTCAAATAAGCATTTTGAAAGAAGTTTGCTTAATCCAATTACAGCAAACAACTTATATCTACTTAGAAATAAGCATATAAGTAGAAAAGCAACCAATCTCTAAATATTACTTCTTACAGCATAATGTTGTTCAGTTAAATGTCTGAATCCCATGGGATTCTGTACGAATCCCATGGGATTCTGTACGAATCCCATGGGATTCTAAACAAAGTCACAAGGGATTCTGTATGAATCCCATGGGATTCTGTACGAATAGGATTCATACAGAATCCCATGGGATTCTAAACATTATCATATGTGATTAAATAACAATAAATAAAAAACAAAAACCAAATAATTAAACAAACCTCTTTAAAAGAAGATTCACAAGAACCACCATCAATGAAACCTTCAGACTCATTAACCTCGAATTCGGTCCATTCTTCATGAAGATCTAACTTACCCATAACCTCTTCTTTAAGCTCCAAGTCCTGCCTTTGGCCCATTAACAATGACGACCAGTTTTTGATGGCCGGATGAGTGCGAACAATAGAAAGTCTCTCGAACTTTGTTGAATCCAAATACAAAAGCTAAAAACAAAAAGCAAAAAATAAAAAGTGTAAGAAAGTTGCAACAAACATGGAAAGAATTTAAAATTTCATTTAATTTAAAACTTACAACGAGGAAGGTATATGGACCCATGTACTGGTTAAGAAGAGTTTAAGGGAGTTTGCTGTATTGAAGGCAGTTGTAAATGTAGTCACACCAATCAATACCACTTATGTCAGTATCTTCACGAAGATGCCTAACAACATCCAAATTTATTTGCCCCTTCAACCCGG
Organism: Artemisia tridentata subsp. tridentata; assembly: GCA_021014915.2. NCBI lineage: Eukaryota > Viridiplantae > Streptophyta > Magnoliopsida > Asterales > Asteraceae > Artemisia > Artemisia tridentata. Next base: position 224,321,263 of record CP139508.1, read on the forward strand.
CAACCATACCCATTGTGTTGGTAAAAAGAGTAAGAAAGTTAAATTTAAAAAAGAAAGTCAACTTTCTTAGACTTGATCAATTTAAGGGCAATATCATTCACTCTTATATCCTTTACCGACTTAGGATAAAACTGCCCAACCCAACGCTTCTCAAAATCATCTTCAACTGGTCTATAATCTAAAGAAAAAAAAGATTTACCACCAGTTGGAATACCTAACATGTCATGAATTTTGGCATGAGTAGCCTCAATTGACTTGCCATTCTCCAAATTCAAAAAATAAGTCTGAGCATTGAACCTAGAAACCACATACCTACCCAACCTAGACAGTATGTAATCTATATTTAGCTTGTTAAAGGAACTAAAACCTATCTCAGACAGAAACTTCTCCATATTAACCTGTTTGGAGTCACTGATGGCATTATATAGAGCAGTAGGAGCCGTCCTAGCACGAAGAATCAGAAAAGCAGAAAGATATTTTTCGTGCTCTGCTTCTTGAGGCGTCAACTCCTTCTCTTTTTTCTTGCCTCTCTTCTTCGGCTTCACTTCCATATCCTCATCAGACTCATCTTTAACGACCTTTTTTTTCAAAAGATTCTTCATAACATTATCAGGTATAACTTGTTCAGAATTAGAAGAATTGGAACTCAAATCGTCCCTCTTTCTCTTCGCTACAATTTAGTCTTCAATTTCTGTTTCTTCTTATCTTGAAAATCATCGGTGTCTACATAAAAAAAACACATAATATAAATAATTTGATCACAAGGGATTCTGAATGAATCCCATGGGATTCTAAATGAATCTCATAGGATTCTGAATGAATCCCATGGTGAATCACAAGAGATCATATAGAATCCCATGGGATTCTGTATCAATTAAATAAAAAGACAAATCCACACCTTTTTGCACCTGCACCTTCGCTTTCTTTTTCTTCTTATCTAGTTGAGGATCTTGAAAATCAACAGTGTCTACATAAAAAAAAAAAAAAAAAAAAAAAAAAAAAAAAAAAAAAAAAAAAAAAAAAAAAACACATAATATAAACAATATGAATCCCATGGGATTCTGTATGAATCCCATGGGATTCTGTATGAATCCCATGGGATTCTGTATGAATCACAATGGATCATATAGAATCCCATGGGATTCTGTATCAATTAAATAAAAGGACAGATCCACACCTTTTTGCACCTGCACCTTCTCTTTCTTTTTCTTCTCTTCTAGTTGAGGATCTTGAAAATCAACAATGTCTACATAAAAAAAAACACATAATATAAACAACTTGATCACAAGGGATTCAGCATGAATCCCATGGAATTATGTATGAATCCCATGGGATTCTGTATGAATCCCATGGGATTCTATATGAATCACAAGGGATCATATAGAATCCCGGGGGATTCTGTATCAATTAAATAAAAACACAGCTCCACACCTTTTTGCACCTGAACCTTTTCTTTCTTTTTACTCTTATCAGCTTTTGATACAGCCCTTTTCCGCTTGGATGTATCTTCTTGCTCAACCGGCTTACTCCTCAAAACAGGCACTTCTGATAAAGGTATAGCAGCCTTTTTCTTAACAGACTTCGGCGACTTTGGCATCTGCTGGTCCTTAGCAGCCTTCGTCTTGACCTTTTCCTTTGACTTCTCTGTAAAAACATCGAAAATAACCTTTTGCTTTGACTTCTCCGTAAAAACATCCGAAATAACCTTTTGCTTTGACTTCTCTGTAACTGCATCCGAAATAACCTTTTCCTTTTACTTCTCCTTTAGCTTCTCACTTGCAAAATCAGAAACAATGTCTGAAATAACTTTATCAACATCCAACTTCTCCTTATCCTTAACAACTTTCTCCTTCTCCTTCTCTTTAACAACACTCGGCGCCTTATACTTGTCCTGAACATCAACAGGCGCATTGGCTGTAACAACTGTCTTCGTCGGCAACTTGTCAAAAGGATTAAACTTAGAAATTGGCGTTGGGTTTAAAACATTCTTCTTCGCCAACTTCTTCGCCAACTTGTCAGCCAAATTGTCAAAAGGATTAAACCTCGGTAAAGCAGGAGTAGCTTTAACAACACATACAAAAAAAAATTTATAAAAAAAATAGCATTAGTTATACAATTAAAAAATAAATAAATAAACATTCAGGAGTAAGTAAATGGTGAATTTAGTGGTGATTCTGTCATGTTTTTTTTAGTTGTTATCTGCAGCTATGCTGCATACTTGTATGCATCTGTTGTAAGTTTGTTGTGCAGGCAGTTTAAGGAGCTTGGGACATGTCCAAATCTCTTAAATTTGCTTTGCTATGTACATATTTTGGGAGTTAATATGTTTCACCATTTTCGCCAAAAAAAATAATAATAAAAAATAAAATAAATAAATTCCCAGCCTACGATACATGTTTAGCAGTTAAACAGACTTCAATCTCTTGAAAATAAAAAAGGTCAACTTTTATGTGTTTGCATTACACAGAGTTTATTAATACAGTAGCAACATCCTTGTTAGTTTCATACAACTTCGCAAACGCAACCCATAGCGTAAGTGGTTTGCCAACAGCTTTCATTGGGTCAATCGTTCTTACAGCCTCTTTTTTAAGTGAATAAAATCGTTCTTACCACGCAAACCTAATCGATCACAAAATCCGTCTCACAAAACTAAAACCAATTCATCTATCATTTCCTTCAACTCCGGCGACCCTTTAACATTTTGAACAATATAATGAACATTATTCATAACAAACAAATGAGCCAACGACGTATCCCTATAATGCTTCGACTTACCCTCTAAATTAAACTGCAATATCACAACTATCCAAATCAAATGAAGAGCTAACGGTGATTGCTCTTCATGATCCGTAAAATCCATATCTGGAGTACTAACATCATCCGAATACCTAGACCCTGTGGTATGCCTAGCCACAATCAATTCCCCTAACGTTTGTTTATAATCCTATATCAAACTTATATAATTTATCACATACCTGGTCAAGGGATGAATCGTCCCACCAGGGACAGGCACCCTAGAAGGCTCACGCAAAACCGCATTCTGAAACTCATTCAACATCCCTCTAGCTGCCTCACCTAATCTCGACAAAATCTCACTAGATTGCACCTTAATCCCCTCCCCTAACCCCCCATCAAACACAACCTCAATATCCGGAACCGAATCACACAATGTATCATACAAATCCAATATCTTAAACAATTTCTCAGGCGCACGCCTACTAATACTAATCGCCTCAGCGAAATTAAACAACTGAACCGCAGGCCCTTTAACCGTCTCCATAAAACATGCCTCACCTACATTTTCTAAAAAAACTCATCACAAAATTTTTTCTCACTCGCGAATAAAACACAAATACACGTATTTGCAGCACAATCATCACTTAATGAAATCTAACAAACTAAACCTAAAGATTATTGTAATATACACATAACCTAAAGCAAAAAATAAGCAATGCAGAAACATATAGTGATTAATATAACAAAATAAGCTAAAAATATACCAGAATCTTCGTTTCGAAAGGGATTTTGATCGGAATCCGATTTATCCAACAAACCGGATTTAGATAAAGCTACTTCTTGTCGAATATCCATTTTTTATCGGAATAATGTAAAAAATGAAGGAATCGCGGTGGTTTGAAGGTGGATTAGAGGTGGTTTAGGTCGGATTGGCGGTGGGTTTAGAGAGACGGAGATGTACGGATTTAGATCTAGTGTGTGTAAAATGTGAAACTATGTGTATTTGGAAGAGAAGATCGATAGTTTATTAATTTTAGGTAATGACTAAAATGCCCTCCAATATATTTTTATTTTAAAATGCTAATTAATCTAAACCATTGGATGGAGAGAGGATCGATGGTTGAGATCTACCTATTTGTTCTTTAGATAAATCTTGTTTCGTATGGAACTTTTGTCTAAGGTGAATAAGTTTAAGGAATTTGCATTGGTTTGTTAGATTTTTGCTTATATGTTATAATGACACTAGTTTTTTAGAGGTAGGAGTAGGATTTTGACAAAATGTGGAGTTTTTGTGTCATATATATAGGCTCTGTTCTGCTTGATATTTCTTTAAAGTTTGTTGCTTTGTGTTGTTTTTTATGGATATATTGATCGGTGTTTATGAATTTGTCGATAAAGTTAATGAATTTAGTCAATGTGGCTAGCTTTTGTTAGATTTCTGCGTATTTGTTAGAATGACGCCTTTAGAGGAAGGATTAGGATTTTGGCAAAAGGTTTAACTGTTTCGTTATTCTTGATAATTAGGATCCTTCTAACTTGAATGCTTTGATCTTTATGTGACTTTGATTGTGTTAAAGCTTTACGTATTGTTGTATTTGATATTTGATCCTACAAGGCGTCTGTGACAAGAAGGGAATGTAAGCTTATAAGGTAAGGTTTAGACGGTTTTAACTAGTGACTTCTTTTTTTTTTTTAAGGTTTTGGTTTCAAACCTTATACCCCAATTGTGCATTAGGAGACCTTTTTCCTCTGGATGTTGTGAGGAGAGATTCTGATAAAGCTTTCTAACTTAGCTTTGTGTTTCTATAGTTTGATATAAACATCATTGTTAAAGGGGAATTTAAGCGAGTTTCATTCTACATTGACAAGGTGATATTGAGCAACAACCCCCCTTTAAAGCCTACAATGTTAATATAAGAAAGTCCCAACAGAGTGTTGCTTTTGGAATAAGATATGCATTATGGACAACCCTGTTATTAAAAGACTCGGTCAATGGAGGTAAAAAAGTAAAATCACAAATATATATTGAGTGGACTGAGATGTTGATTAAGAAATCCCTAATAGAGTAAGTTCAGTAAGTTTTGACACTTTTCTTTGTGACATAGTGACATTAGTTTTGGGTCGTGGATGTATTTGTGAACTCATGACCCTTTAACTATGCTGTGCGGCTTGTTACTAACTTTTCTTGGGCAATCCTGATAAGCATTGTCCTTCATTTTGAAAACTTCTTGTTGATTTAGCTTGATTCATGTCCCAGATATTCTGATATTCTGAGTGGGACTGAGATAGTGATTAGGAAATCCCAGATAGGGTGGTTCAGCAAGTTTGACACTTTCTGTGTTTGTAACATTACGTTATTTCTTAGATGTATTTCAAGTTTATTTATTCTGAACATTTTTACTATGTTGTGTGGCTTGTGTCCTGCTTATCTTAGTTCATGTCTTTTTACTATGTTGGACGCACATTGTCTATCATCTTAGGCGACAAACCCTTGCTGTCTACTTGTCTTAGCTTAGTTCATGTCTTTTATTACTTTTAGATACGTGGCTTGAATCCAAGTTCAGATGGAGATCATTTTTTTATGATTTCACTTTGTAGTTAATAGTATCTGTTAGTAGTTAGTGTCCAGTTGCTTTTCTTGCTCAATTATGATGAGATTATCTTGGATTAAAAGAAAGTGATGAAAGGGTTTTTCTTTTTTTTAATATTATGCAGATACTTGCCTCCAGAGATTGGCCGTCTTACTTATCTGGAGTACCTAGATCTCTCACACAATAAAATGAAAAATTTACCGACAGAAATTGGTAATTTAACTGCCTTGATAACATTGAAAGTCGCTGATAATAAGTTGATTGAAGTACCTTCAGCCTTGTCCTCTCTCCAAAGATTGGGAAACCTCGACCGTTCAAATAAAAGGCTGACGTCGTTGGTATCTCTTGAATTTGACAAGATGCATAACCTTCGAACGCTAAATCTTCAGGTAAAAATATTTAACCTAAATATCAACTCAATTTCATTTTGGTAGTCAACTAACACTATAGTCAATGAGCAGTGCTATATGCATCTTTATATAGCGTAATATTGCACCTAAGGTACATTGACAATTATATAGTTCCCAGGATATGCCTTACAGTTAGGTAATTTATGACAACTCACCTTTGCAACCACATGAAGCGGTTTTATATTGCTTCGTATCGTTTGATCACTAAAGAAATTTAGTTTTCTTTTGTTAGGATTGGTTGATTTTTTGGGTTTAGTACTTCAATAGGGCTTTGTCATTCAGGATGGTCAATGAGCAGTGCTATATGCATCTTTATATAGCGTAATATTGCACCTAAGGTACATTGACAATTATATAGTTCCCAGGTTATGCCTTACAGTTAGGTAATTTATGACAACTCACCTTTGCAACCACATGAAGCGGTTTTATATTGCTTCGTATCGTTTGATCACTAAAAAAATTTAGTTTTCTTTTGTTAGGATTGGTTGATATTTTGGGTTTAGTACTTCAATAGGGCTTTGTCATTCAGGATGGTATCATTGTTTTTCGTTCAGCTGCACTTATTCAGCATCTATTATTTGTGTTATTCACACATTACTGATGCATTAAAAATTTCTTTTGTTATAGTACAATAAGCTTCAGAGGTTTTTTCAAGTACCTGTGTGGATAACCTGTGATCTTGAGGGGAATGATCAAGACATGGCCAATGGTGAATCCTTCAGCTCATCTGTGGAGATGGATGTACCTGAAAGTACTGTCACAGACCTTCATGATGATTCCATTAATGGTAGGCCTGATCATCTTCTTTCAACATTTAACTTCTTTACTCGTTAGGCCATGTATTTTTCTTTAGATTATTAAACTCACTTTAATCAACTCTTAAATAGGCTCTGTTGCGTCCTCGTCGGTACATTCAACCGCATCTTCTTCAAATAGATCTTCTCAAAAAAGGTTCAAAAAACGGCAGGAGAGGCCTTGCAATTTGCAGGAGAAAGCTCGACAAGAGCGTTTGAACATGTCTAGGAATCGGAAAGGTGAAGATTCTCTCAATATTTCAAATCAAGCTGCTAATGGAATTTGTGAATCGTCCGATGATATCGTCCCACCTGAGCCCCTTCTTGAAGATTCATCAGTCGATGTTGTCGATGTGGATAACAAAGAACTTTCTGCAGATTCCGATGTGTCAGAACAGGATGATGCAGATAGCAGTGAGTGTGTTGCACTTGAATCTGCTGAGGGTAAAGATGTTGAAGATAATTGTAAGGAGAATAGTGCTGCATCGGACTCTATTCCAAAGGGTAGCCGGGCACACGACACCACATTAATTAAAAAAAGAACTGGAAAAAGGAAAAGAAAAGGCGGTCATGATGAATCTAAAGTTAAAAGGATAAAACTAGATAACAGAGATTTGGATGTGTCCTCTAGATATAGTACAACCTCATTCTGTAGCGTTGGCGACTATCTGCCAGATGGGTTCTATGACGCAGGACGAGATCGTCCTTTCTTGCCTCTTGATAGTTATGAGAAAACCTTGCATTTTGGTTTGCGTGAAGTTATTTTATTAGACAGGTATTTTCTTAACCTTTATATGTACATGTTTTATCAAGCAGTTATTACCGCAACACAAATGTAGCTTCTTTTTTTCTTTTTTTTTTTTTTTTTTTTTTTTTTTTTTTTTTTTTTCAGGGAAACGGATGAAGAGTTGGAGGCTGTGACAAAATGTGCTAAAGCATTAGTCTCTTTATACAATGGTGGAAATATTTCTGTTGATGAGTTTCAGATTGCTTTCTTGCTTGCTCAGTTTGTATTGGATCACTTTGGAGGGAGTGACAAAAGCTTAATGGTAGATAGGGCAAGAAAGTCTGTTTCCGGATCAAACTTTAAAAAGCCTTTTGTCTGCACATGTCCCACAGGCAACAACAAAGATATTATGAAATCTGCCACACAGAGTATAAGTTCTGCAGAGGACACAGTTCTCCTTAACATGTGTGAAAAATCTCTTCAGTTGGTAAAAGCAAGAAGAAACTCAATTATTGTACCTATCGGGACTCTACAGTTTGGTGTTTGTAGACACAGAGCATTGTTCATGAAGGTTATTGAAATTACCAGACTTGCTAAAAATTTATTATTATTATTTTTATTTTTTTTCCGTCTACGTGCTCTCATCTTTTACATATGAATAATTTCTTGTTTTTATTGCTTTTAATTTAGTATCTTTGTGATCGAGTGGAGCCTCGAGTGCCATGTGAACTTGTGAGAGGGTATTTGGATTTTGCACCATTTGCATGGAATGTAATTGTTGTTAAAAGGGGTGATTCAGAGGTTCGGTTTGTAGTTGATGCATGTCGTCCTCAACTCCTCATGATATAAGGGAAGAGGCAGACCCTGAATATTTCTACAGGTATATCTTTTATGCTATACTAAGTTTTCATTTGTGTGTGTGTGCAATAGATTGTTGGAAGTTAACCTTCTGGTAAGTTGTAAATGGAATGTACACATTGATATACATGTAACACATTGAAGAGCACAGCAATAAAATTTTTGTTAGATGGGAATGTGGTCAGGTATAACGGGTCTAATCTGGTTTGGGTCAAACAGTATTTTTTTATCTGCGGGTAATTTCAATGATGACCTGTCTCCTTAAAATGATGATTAAAAACTGTTCTATTAACCTAGTTAGCAGTTATCATTCAAATGCTTTTTACGTGACTTTCGGCCCTTTTTATAGCAATTTTTTTTCTGGCTCACCTGTTTGAGCAGTTATCAGTAATAAAATCCGAATTGAACTGTTTTCATATGTACAAGTGAAATTACCATCTATAGCTTCACAAGTACAGCTTATTATGTTTCTGTCTCGTCTTCTGTGTTTTTGTTGATGGCAAATATATGCAAAAGCCATCACAATTTATTACTAGTTTCACTACATGTAGATACTAGATACTGAACTATTAGTTGTGTTTGGATATCTATATGGATGCATTCTGATTAGTTGATTGCTTCTTTTGTAGGTACATTCCTCTCAGCCGGATGAATAGTGACACGAATCCTGCTGTCGACTATTCTTTTCCGTCTCTTTCTGACTGTAAGGAAATTATGGAAGGAGGTTCAACAACACTTATCCAGTGCAACCTTGGATCAATTGAGGCGCTGCTAAGGTATTGATTACTGCTTTATCTTTGCTATAACTGTCAAAAGATAATTTGACCAAAAAAGGCTTAATTTCAAGGGAAAGGATGGGTATTTAGGTAATTGTAGTTTACCCTTGATCAGTTTTTCTCTTGGAAGATGATGCACTATAGACTCATACATGCATATATAAGGCTATACGCAGTGGCTCGCCCAAAATCGATCGAGAGGATCGGTCGACCGATTTCCAATATCGGTCGACCCATTGTGGCACAAAGGCAATATCGATCGCCGGTTGGAAGAAAGCACAAATCGTTCGGACATCCGCTCGATATTAAAAGCTACATTCAAATATAAATGTAACCGTTTGTTGCCAAAAAAAAAAAAAAAAAAAAACTTTTTTTCCAAAATATTTACCACTTTCCATCCTATAAATACCCACTTTCAAACACACAATTTCAAAAACAATTCATCCAAATTCACATCAAAAAACACACAATGTCAAAGAAAAACACTCCACAATCAAAAAACCGACGATCCCGACTACCTCAAAATGCACCAGACATAAATTTCTCTCCGCAAAACAACTTTGAACTAACCGGCATAACACCACCACAACAAGGGAACATACGCTTTCGTCCACAATCTTTTGAATATCCAACACAATTACCAGAAGTCAATCAAAGAGAAAACTTGTTTTCCGTTCGTCGTCCTTTTGTCCCACCGCAACGTGTTGATTACAATCAAGAACCAAGTGAGGCACCTTATCGGCCTAACATGGATTTTTTGCATTCTTCCCAACCGTATCAAGAACATTCTCCGATTCGGTCTACTAATCTTGATATGAATTTGGATGATTGGGCAGACTATCATAACTATGGGTATTCGACCCAACCCTATCCGAGCCAAGACTACTCGAGTCAAGATGCTTCGATGGGGCAAGGTTCGGGTCACGGTTCTTACCACGATTCTTTCCATGGTTCTATGCCCGTTAATGACGATGACGATGACGATGTCGAAGTCGAAGAGACATCACCCGTCAAGCCAAAGAAGCCTTCGCGGCGTGCTACAAAGGCGAAAGGCAAAGGCAAAGGCAAAGAACCCGCACCGGCCAAAAAAATTGAACCATGGACTACCAGAGAAGAGGTAATTCTTTGTAAAGCTTTCGTCTTTGTTTCTGAAAATGAAAAAAAGGGAAACGCTATGAACAGACACAGATTTTGGGAGAAAGTGGTAGGCTACTTTTATAAAGAAACTGGTTCAACAGACCGGACATCGAATTCGATCATTTCCAAATGGAAGACTAGAATTCGTGGTCAAGTTGCGAATTTTGGTGCTATTGTTGATAATATCAACAAGACGCATGGAAGTGGTGAGAATGACCTTGACGATATGTCCAAAGCTCATATGGAGTATCGTTCGCGTTACGGTCATAATTTCACTATGGTGGAGTGTTGGAAAATTTTGAGGGGGCACGATGCTTGGAAGCAAGAGGTACCCCTTTTTCAATCGGGCGTTCGAAAGAAACTGAAGGGTTCAACAACTACTTCGGGGTCAACACAAGGCCCCCCGAATTATCAAGACTTGGATGATGACGATGATGAAACGGAGGATGATACTAGAGAATCACGACCACAAGGTCGTGACCAAGCAAGGAGGAAATCATCCACCTCCTCCTCTCGTGAAACATCAAAATCATTCGTGAGTGGCCTAATAGAGGATTTGTGGAAATCAAGACCGTCAAAGAAGGAAAAAGGTAAAGAGCGTGATGAGTCGTGGAGACAAATGAAGGAACGAGAGCTAGCACTCAAAGAACAAAAATTGGAATATCAACGAAAGCTCTTGCAATGCCAGGAGGAACAAAAGGAACTCTTGAAAATTACCAAACGGGATCAAGAATTGATTTTCTACAACTCGGCAATCGACCCCAATTTGCCCGAACGAAAACGAGAGGAACTTATGCGAATTAAAGCGGAAATCAAGGAACGCCATAATCTAGATTATTAGTTTTTAAATAAGTGTTTGCGTGTTTAATTTTTAGTTGTTTAAGTTTTTTATTTAATTGTAATTTCGTATCGTTTCGTTTATGTAATATTTACGTTTTATTAATAAAATTTGTGTTTGTGTTAAATAATGTTTAAAAAAAAAAAAAAAATGGATGATGCAATATGGGTTGCCACTGTGATGAAAGAGATGAATATAGGTTGAGGAGAGAGAAAGCTGAGGTGGCAGCCGGAAAGATGATGCAATATAGGTTGCGACTGTGAGTAGCCTAAGGCTATACGCAGTGGCTCGCCCAAAATCGATCGAGAGGATCGGTCGACCGATTTCCAATATCGGTCGACCCATTGTGGCACAAAGGCAATATCGATCGCCGGTTGGAAGAAAGCACAAATCGTTCGGACATCCGCTCCATATTAAAAGCTACATTCAAATGTAAATGTAACCGTTTGTTGCCAAAAAAAAAAAAAAAAAAAAAAAACTTTTTTTCCAAAATATTTACCACTTTCCATCCTATAAATACCCACATCAAACCCACTTTCAAACACACAATTTCAAAAACAATTCATCCAAATTCACATCAAAAAACACACAATGTCAAAGAAAAACACTCCACAATCAAAAAACCGACGATCCCGACTACCTCAAAATGCACCAGACATAAATTTCTCTCCGCAAAACAACTTTGAACTAACCGGCATAACACCACCACAACAAGGGAACATACGCTTTCGTCCACAATCTTTTGAATATCCAACACAATTACCAGAAGTCAATCAAAGAGAAAACTTGTTTTCCGTTCGTCGTCCTTTTGTCCCACCGCAACGTGTTGATTACAATCAAGAACCAAGTGAGGCACCTTATCGGCCTAACATGGATTTTTTGCATTCTTCCCAACCGTATCAAGAACATTCTCCGATTCGGTCTACTAATCTTGATATGAATTTGGATGATTGGGCAGACTATCATAACTATGGGTATTCGACCCAACCCTATCCGAGCCAAGACTACTCGAGTCAAGATGCTTCGATGGGGCAAGGTTCGGGTCACGGTTCTTACCACGATTCTTTCCATGGTTCTATGCCCGTTAATGACGATGACGATGACGATGTCGAAGTCGAAGAGACATCACCCGTCAAGCCAAAGAAGCCTTCGCGGCGTGCTACAAAGGCGAAAGGCAAAGGCAAAGGCAAAGAACCCGCACCGGCCAAAAAAATTGAACCATGGACTACCAGAGAAGAGGTAATTCTTTGTAAAGCTTTCGTCTTTGTTTCTGAAAATGAAAAAAAAGGAAACGCTATGAACAGACACAGATTTTGGGAGAAAGTGGTAGGCTACTTTTATAAAGAAACTGGTTCAACAGACCGGACATCGAATTCGATCATTTCCAAATGGAAGACTAGAATTCGTGGTCAAGTTGCGAATTTTGGTGCTATTGTTGATAATATCAACAAGACGCATGGAAGTGGTGAGAATGACCTTGACGATATGTCCAAAGCTCATATGGAGTATCGTTCGCGTTACGGTCATAATTTCACTATGGTGGAGTGTTGGAAAATTTTGAGGGGGCACGATGCTTGGAAGCAAGAGGTACCCCTTTTTCAATCGGGCGTTCGAAAGAAACTGAAGGGTTCAACAACTACTTCGGGGTCAACACAAGGCCCCCCGAATTATCAAGACTTGGATGATGACGATGATGAAACGGAGGATGATACTAGAGAATCACGACCACAAGGTCGTGACCAAGCAAGGAGGAAATCATCCACCTCCTCCTCTCGTGAAACATCAAAATCATTCGTGAGTGGCCTAATAGCGGATTTGTGGAAATCAAGACCGTCAAAGAAGGAAAAAGGTAAAGAGCGTGATGAGTCGTGGAGACAAATGAAGGAACGAGAGCTAGCACTCAAAGAACAAAAATTGGAATATCAACGAAAGCTCTTGCAATGCCAGGAGGAACAAAAGGAACTCTTGAAAATTACCAAACGGGATCAAGAATTGATTTTCTACAACTCGGCAATCGACCCCAATTTGCCCGAACGACAACGAGAGGAACTTATGCGAATTAAAGCGGAAATCAAGGAACGCCATAATCTAGATTATTAGTTTTTAAATAAGTGTTTGCGTGTTTAATTTTTAGTTGTTTAAGTTTTTTATTTAATTGTAATTTCGTATCGTTTCGTTTATGTAATATTTACGTTTTATTAATAAAATTTGTGTTTGTGTTAAATAATGTTTAAAAAAAAAAAAAATGGATGATGCAATATGGGTTGCCACTGTGATGAAAGAGATGAATATAGGTTGAGGAGAGAGAAAGCTGAGGTGGCAGCCGGAAAGATGATGCAATATAGGTTGCGACTGTGAGTAGCCTAAACTTGTTTGTTTTGTCTTATTATGCTTATTTATAACGACAAAGTGTAAAATATATATGTGGAAGGTACGCACCTTGGAAGTAAGTGGGAGCTCTGCAGACGAAATTAGAAATTTTGAATTCAACTGCTTAGGGGAAGTGAGATTCTTAAGCGTTTTGAAGCATCCATGTATCGTAAATATTTTAGGCCATCAAATATCTACCAAGTGGTTACCATCTCAAGATGGAACACCAGGGCATCGTGTATTGCAATCTGCCATTTATATGGAGCATGTAAAAGGGGGATCGCTAAAGGTAATTTTTCATCAAGTTTTATTAAGAAATCAGATTTTTATTCAAATAGTATGATTTATGTAACTGTGTTCGACACACTATATAAATAACAATTACTAGTTTTCTATTTTACTGCTTTATGGTTCATGGTGTTGGAAAATTTAGTGCACTTGTGGGATTAATTCACACCTGGTAATGGGATTGGAGGTACGGAGTGTACACCCATTAGGTAAATGTCTACCCTGACTCAAATTAAGTGGTTTGTGGTTCTGCTGCTAGTGTAAATGATGATACTGCTGATGCAGATCATTCTGCTGCTAGTATTATCATTGTGCTGCTGATCAAAGCATTCTGCTGCTAGGTTTATTGTTCCTGCTGCTAGTACATTGTTGCTGCTGCTAGTACAATGTTTCTGCTGCTAGTACAATGTTCCTGCTGCTAGCACAATCTATTGTGCTGCTGTTCGCAGGATGGAATTTGTAACTAACTTTGCTCTATTTTGGGAAGGTTCAAATTCATAATTAAGACCATGATCTTCTAGTCTTGTAACCACTTTGGCTATAATTAAGGAAAGTATATGGATAATATTTGGCCAATATTATCTCATATTTCCTTTGTCTAGGGTTTTGAGTATATCTCTTATATATATAGAGATCATCATACGGCATGTATAACATACAGAAAACCTAAACACTTGAAAGCAATACGGTTCTTGATTTGTGCCTAAAACAAGAACATCACTTGGTCTTATCCCATAGAGATATTCGTGTAACCCAGGCATAGGGTCGAATAGTTTCTATTGGAAAGTGATAACACGATTTCAAGTGAATATCTGGTACCTTGATTGATTATCTTTACCCTGATCTGGGAACACGACACACTAATCAACCAACAATCAATAGAAACTATTTTAGTGATAATCAATGGCTGCTGCTATGAGGCATATAGCTGCTAACTTTTCCAAACTGGAAAAGTTTGAAGGTGTCGATTTCAGAAGATGGCAAAAGAAGATGAAATTCTTGTTGACAAGCATGAATGTGGTGTATGTTCTGACCACAACCATTCCTGAAGATCATGGGGATAATGCTACTATGGAACAGATGAGGAGCAGAAGCAAATGGGAGAATGATGACTATGTCTGCAGAGGATTAATCCTCAATGGTATGTCTGTAGAAGATTAATCCTCAACGGTATGTCTGATACTCTCTTTGACATTTATCAGAATGTTGAATCTTCTCAAGAACTGTGGGATTCCTTGGAAGCCAAATATATGGCTGAGGATGCATCAAGTAAGAAGTTCCTTGTAAGTAATTTTAACAATTACAAAATGGTCGATTCTAGACCTGTCATGGATCAATACAATGAACTTCTTAGTATACTTGGTCGATTCACACAACACAAGATGAACATGGATGAGGCTATTTCAGTCTCTTGTATCATCGATAAACTACCTCCTTCTTGGAAAGATTTCAAGCATATGCTAAAGCATAAGAAGGAGGAGTTAACTCTTGTTGAGTTGGGCAGTCATTTGCGCATTGAGGAATCACTCAAAGCGCATGAAAGTGACAATCCAAAGAGCAGCAATGCTGCTGGTCCATCAGTTGTCAATATGGTAGAGCATAACAACTCCTCCAGGTTCAATGACAACAAGGGCAAACGTAAGCATCAGGATAACACCAAAACTGATCCTAACAAGAAGTCAAAAGCTACTTGTTGGAAGTGTGGTAAAATTGGACACTTCAGGAAGGATTGTAAAGGTGTTAAGATTGGCAATAAAACCAATGGATCAGGCACGAGTGTATCTGGGAATGGTAATACCAATTCCCTGAAAGGTCAGAATATATTTAATAAGTCTTTTGAGATTTATGATGTTACATATATAAACTGAATTGTACTTTGTGCAGGATGATGATCTTGCGTGGTGGGTTGACTCTGGAGCAACAATCCATGTGTGTAAAGATAGAAGTTGGTTCAAGGCCTACGAGTCAATGAATGATGGTTCTATTCTTCATATGGGAAATGAGTCAACAGCCCTGGTGCATGGAAAAGGATGTGTGGATTTGAAGTTTAGTTCTGGAAAGATTGTTTCTTTGTCTAATGTTTTACATGTTCCTGTTATTAGGAAGAACTTGGTTTCTAGTAGTGTTTTGAATAATTGTGGTTACAAACAAGTTATTGAATCTGATAAATTTGTGTTATCTAAACATGGTGTGTTTATTGGTTTTGGTTATTTATGTAATCAAATGTTTAGACTTAATATTGTTCATGATATGGTTGATTCTGCTTTTATGTCGACATCTAAGTTATATGATTCAACCCTTTGGCATGCTAGACTTGGCCATGTACACTTTAAAAGAATGCAAGATATGTCTAAGGATGGGTTAATCCCAGCATTTGACATGGACACTGAAAAGTGTAAAACTTGTATGATGAACAAGATAACTAAGAAACCATTTCAAAGTGTAAAACGTGAAACTAATGTGTTGGAACTGATTCATAGTGACTTATGTGATTTACATGCTACTCCCTCGTTGGGGAATAAGAAATACTTTGTGACTTTTATTGATGATGCTTCTATGGATTGTTATGTTTATCTATTACATACTAAGGATGAAGCATTAGATAAATTTAAAGTATTTAAAACTGAAGTTGAATTGCAACAAGAGTCCCTGATCAAGAGATTTAGGACTGATAGGGGAGGTGAGTACATGGATACTCTGTATTTTTAGTCTGTTGGTATAATCCATGAAACGACTGCCCCCTATACTCCTCAGCAAAATGGTATTTCTGAAAGGAAAAACAGGGTGTTGATGGAGATGGTTAATTCCATGTTGTCCTATTCTGGGCTAAGTCAAGGGTTTTGGGGTGAAACTATGTTAACAGCTTGCTATTTATTAAATAGGGTTCCCAACAAAAGGAACAAGACAACCCCTTATGAACTCTGGACTAAAAAGAAACCCAACCTGAATTATCTTAGAGTTTGGGGTTGTAAGGCTGTTGTAAGACTCCCTGATCCAAAGCTAAAGACTTTGGGTGAAAGAGGCATTGAATGCATCTTTGTTGGATATGCTGAGCATTCCAAGGCTTATAGGTTCTATGTTATTGAACCTAATGAATATGTCTCTATTAACTCAATAATAGAATCAATGGATGCAATTTTTGATGAGAATAGATTCTCATCAGTCCCTAGACCAAGTCAAAGGATTCCAAATGGAACTAATGACATTGGTGTTTCAGATGTCCTTGATAAGGTTTCTGATGAGGTTGTGAAACAACAACCTGAACCTGAGCTTAGAAGGAGCAATAGGGTCAGGACTCCAAAATCATTTGAACCTGAGTTTCAATTATACTTAATTGAAGGAACAAAGGATGAGGTCTCTGACCAACACTCCTTTTGCTTTAATGTTGAGGATGATCCCAAAACATTTGATGAAGCAACGAAGTCCCAGGATGTTGCTTTCTGGAAAGAAGCAATAAATGATGAAATGGACTCCATCATGGCCAACAACACTTGGGTGTTGGCTAATATACCACCTGGTTGCAAACCTTTGGGTTGCAAATGGATTTTCAAAAAGAAAATGAAGGTAGATGGAACTGTTGAAAAGTTCAAGGCTAGACTAGTCATTCAAGGCTTTAAACAAAAGTCAGGGATTGACTATTTTGATACTTATGCCCCTGTAGCTCGTATCAGTACCATAAGATTGCTAATTGCTTTGCCATCAATTCATAATCTGGTTATTCATCAGATGGATGTGAAGACAGCTTTCTTGAATGGTGAATTGGATGAGGAGGTTTATATGAACCAACCTCAGGGCTTCATCATGCCTGGCAATGAAAACAAGGTGTGTAAACTGATTAAGTCCTTATATGGACTAAAGCAGGCACCTAAACAATGGCATCAAAAGTTTGATGAAGTGGTTTTGTCTAGTGGTTATTCACTTAACCAGTTTGGCAAATGTGTATATAGCAAATTTGATGAATCTGGTAAAGGAGTCATCATTTGTCTATATGTTGATGACATGCTGATCTTTGGCACTGACCAAAATCAAGTTGACCTAACAAAGGAATTTTTGTCATCAAGGTTCTCCATGAAAGATATGGGGGAGGCTGATGTTATCCTTGGTATAAGGATTAAACATGAAAGTAACAAAATCTCTATATCTCAGTCTCATTACATTGAGAAGGTGTTGAGGAAATTTAATTACTTTGATTGTACTCCGGTGAGTACTCCTATGGATACAAGTGAGAAGCTCTTTCCTAATACAGGTAAAGCTGTATCTCAACTTGAGTATTCCAGGGTGATTGGCTACGTAATGTATGCCATGACTTGTACAAGACCTGATATTGCATTTTTTTGTGGGAAAATTGAGCAGGTATACTAGTAATCCTAATGCTCATCATTGGCAAGCAATTCAGAGGGTGCTGAAGTATTTGAAGAGAACTATGGATTATAGTCTCTCATATATTGGTTATCCTTCAGTATTAGAAGGATACACTGATGCAAGTTGGATCAGTAACACTGAAGACAATTCGTCTACTAGTGGCTAGGTATTCCTACTTGGTGGAGGTGCAATTTCTTGGGCATCCAAGAAGCAAACTTGCATCACCAGTTCAACCATGGAATCTGAATTTGTGGCCTTAGCTGCTGCTGGTAAAGAAGCTGAATGGTTGAAAAACTTGCTTCTTGAGATTCCATTGTGGCCTAAACCTATAGCACCTATTTTTATCCGTTGTGATAGTGCTGCTACATTGGCAAAGGCTTATAGCCAAATGTACAATGGGAAGTCTAGACACTTAGGTGTCAGGCATAGCATGATTCGTGAGCTTATCATGAATGGGGTGGTATCTATAGAGTTTGTTAGATCTCAACAGAACTTAGCTGATCACTTGACGAAGGGTTTGGCTAGAGACTTGGTTTTAAAGTCTGCTAAAGGGATGGGTTTGAAGTCCAACTTAGTCACTAAATGCTAAGACACCCAACTCCCTCCTGAGGAAACTTTGGAGCTAAGTTCAATGTGGAAAGCTGAACATTTAGTGGACTGGAGCACATGTTTTATTTACATCCCAAGGTTGTGCTCAGAACCTGCTGAAAAGGAGGATGAAGTCTTTACTTCTCAATGGTTATTTTCTTTGAAAAAGTGCTTGGCAGGGGCATGAATAAAGAGGAACCACCTATGTAAATGTTGAATTTTGGCCGCTTCAAGAAGCTTTGAACTTTTAGCTTTTACAACATTTATGAATTGGATATGGTCACATGGCTTGTATAGTGTCAGGAGCTTTTAAGTGTTTGAAACATTGTGTGTATTTTATCTTCAGGTATTCAAATGGGTTGAAGGGTTCAATTCTTAGAACACCCTGATTCTCGAATATTTGAACGTGTAATGTACTAAGATGCGAATTCAATCTTTAAGATATTTTCATTTAAGCACATGTTTGTTTGATGTTTATTTTTCATGCAAAAGTAGTGAACTAAATTTGGGGAGGATAGTTGGAAAATTTAGTGCACTTGTGGATTAATTCACACTTGGTAATGGGCTTGGAGGTACGGAGTGTACACCCATCAGGTCAATGTTTACCCTAACTCAAACTAAGTGGTTTGTGGTTCTGCTGCTTGTGTAAATGATGATACTGCTGATGCAGATCATTCTGCTGCTAGTATTATCATTGTGTTGCTGATCAGAACATTCTGCTACTAGCTTTATTGTTCCTGCTGCTAGTACATTGTTGCTGCTGCTAGTACAATGTTTCTGCTGCTAGTACAATGTTCCTACTGCTAGCACAATCTATTGTGCTGTTGTTCCCAGGATGGAATTTGTAACTAACTTTGCTCTATTTTGGGAAGGTTCAAATTCATAATTAAGACCATGATCTTCTGGTCTTGTAACCACTTTGGCTAGAATTAAGGAAAGTATATGGAGAATATTTTGCCAACATTATCTCATATTTCCTTTGTCTAGGGTTTTGAGTATATCTCTTATATATATAGAGATCATCATATGGCATGTATAACATACAGAAAACCTAAACACTTGAAAGCAATACGGTTCTTGATTTGTGCCTAAAACAAGAACATCACTTGGTCTTATCCCATAGAGATATTCGTGTAACCCAGGCATAGGGTCGAATAGTTTCTATTGGAAAGTGATAACACGGTTTCAAGTGAATATCCGGTACCTTGATTTATTATCTTTACCCTGATCTGGGAACACGACACACTAATCAACCAACACATGGTTAGTTGACTTAATTCTCTTTTCAATTACAGAATTATATAGAAAAGCTTGGAAGATCGGGCGAGAAGCATGTTCCTGTGGGATTTGCCTTGCAAATTGCTAGAGATGTTTCCTGGGCATTATCTGAGCTCCATTCGAAAGATATAATTCATTGTGACTTTAAGAGTGAAAATGTTCTGATTGACATAAGTGAAGAATCTGATGGAGCAACTGTTGTGAAGCTATGTGATTTTGATCGAGCAGTTACTCTATATTCTCCTTTGCATACATGCTATATTGGCCATATAGGGATACATCCACCTGATGTTTGTATTGGAACACCTCGTTGGATGGCCCCTGAAGTATATCGGACAATTCATGATCGTCGTTTATATGGACTGGTATGATATATTAGTCTTGTATAAATTTGTATAAAAACACTATGATTACCGGGTACAAAATGGCCCAAGCGGGATTTAATCACTCGGATGTACAACTAATAGGACAATGGCTCAATCGGGACAGATTAAAAAGTACGGCCATACATTTGGCGAAAATACCGAAATTCTTTTTGTAGATTTTCGCTGTAATGCAGTCTCTAAAATAGTACTTGATATCTTTGAGTTAGTTTTACTTTTAAGGGTCTCTCTAACACAGTAATTTTTTTTGTTTGCTGTAGGAAGTGGATTTATGGTCTTTTGGATGCCTACTATTGGAATTATTGACTTTGCAACTGCCTTATGCCAGTTTGCAGGAATCTAAAATTCATCAGCTTATTTTGGTATGTACAACTCTCCCTCCTTGTTGAAATTGCATACTATTATCTCCTTTGTTGTTGTACACCACAAAAGTAGACGTTGTGAGGAGTATATCTATCTACATGTCAGTAAGAGTATGGAATCCCGTATAATCGCATATGATTTACATATTTGCTAAAAACCTGAAACCTAAAGAACTAATGTTGGGCCATAACTCTGTCACTTTCTAGTTGCATTGCTTGCTTCCTCTTATGTCATTTTAATGTATGTTACAGATAACAAAATGGGCAGGTTGGTATGGGTCAACCTGGGTCGCATAACAGATTGGATTTGTTTTGCCCAAAACGCTTTTGTTTAAAACCCTTGTATGTTAGAAATTTCTAGTCTCCCAAATGTGATTACAGTATGAATATAATTTCACTTTGACGACTCTCGATGTGTTTGACCACTTTTTTTGCTACACTTATTGCTATACATGTTCGACTCCTTTGAGAAAAACATAACCGTGATTGACAATGGATCAAAATGTTATTATATCTTTTAGTTTATATTTTGACTGATAACTGATGGTATTTCTTTTTTCTGAACTTGTTTTAAACAGATGGGAAAACGATGAACTAGAGGCCTTGGGTCCAGTGGAAGATATCGAAGAGACTAAATCTGAAACTGAAGATTACAAAGAAGAAAAGGACCTGATATTTTTAATTGATATTTATCGGCAGTGTACCAAGGAGGATCCTAGTGATCGTCCAATAGCAGAAGAACTTTACCAAACGCTAGTTGATTTTTCAGACTTGACTAGTTCAAAATTATAGTCTTATTTGTTTTTATTTGTCTTCGGCTGTAAGGTTAGGTTATATCACTGTATCAGTATTAGCTGTCGTTAGTGTATTGCATGTATGTCTTGTTTATTTCTTCCCGGGTGATTAGAGCCAGGGTGAAGTTGTGTTATGGATCTTATTTATTTCTATTCCGGATACCGCAACTATCAAATATTAGGTCCAGATTAAGCTGTCATGAATATTTTTTATTGCTATTACGGATACTGCCACTGTCAAATATTAGATCCAGGTGAAGCTGTGTTGTGTATCTTATTTATTTCTCTTTTGGATACCGTACACTTCACGTAATGTGTGTATCCATAAGGGATTGATGATCGCGCTTCACAGTGATAGTATTTAGCCTGCATTCTTGTAAAAGAAAAGATATATAATTTACATTTAGTCGCAATAACTTTAAATTAAACTAATTGCAATACCATATTCACAAGATTATATAAACATCAAAATTAAAGTAAGAAGTATGATATGCAAATAATACTGTTAGGAACACGTTTTGTAATATTTCAAGTCTTGACCATTTGCGATAAATGTTGCTTATTATGGGTTATATGTTTTGTAATTCATGACCGGTCCATTAGTAGCCCATGGGCCGGTCATCTAAGTGAAATACCTTCTAGAAGCAATCTTGTAATGATGCCCTAATCATTTGCCTATAAATAGAAGGCTTGGGGCATCTCATTTATTGTTGGTTTTTCATGTATCTAGCGTAAGCCATGTTCGAATAGTGTATGAATTGATTAACCTTCCATTTCTCTTATTCTCTCTTTGCTTATCCTCTTATTTCAGCTTAACGTAGCTTATTCTAGTGTAGTAGTTGCGTGTTTATTAGTTTGTACATGGGTGTGTTTGAGAAAATAGCTACCGAAAAGTGGTATCATTCGCCTAGGGATTAATAGGATTGTGTTTTTGATTTAATCTTATCCTGATTGTAATACCCAAAAATCTAAAGCATGCAAAAAGACCAAATTGCCCTTGGAACTTAAAATTTGATTAATAAAGCATTTGAAGTACCAAATTAATACCAAACAATTTGGAATTATCAAGATATGAAGCAAAGAAAATTCTACAATTACATTTTGACATTTTGTAAAGTACAAAAATTATAATCACACACAAAATACATATGTGGGCCGATTTATACTTTATTATGTATTATTATTTTTATTAATTCTTTATAACTAAATATAATACAAGATAATCACAAATGAATTAGAATATCTTCCTAAATCAGAAATTGACTCTTATTTCCTATCTTGGGCCGAAAGTTTTGCCCTCCCATCTTTATTTCACACGGTTTCTACATTCCTTCCTTATTTTCTTTACCGAAACCCAAATAAACACACACAAAAACTATCTATCATACATACGATTTTCTGGAGGCTTTTGGATAATTTTCTGGTGTTAATCTACGTGCAAGGAAGCTTAGAAAAATAGAGTGAAGGTCGTGGGTTTGCTCGTTTGTTCGTGAGGGATTTGTTTGTCGATTTTATTTGATCCGAGAGGTATAATTTTCATTCAATTCATCCGATCATTCTAAGCTTCTCCTGGTATTTTTCCTACATTATTTACATCATATAGGTCCCATATAAATTGGTCTAATCGAACCATGCAAGGTTATTCTATCGCTATAATTTTTGAAGGGTAAAACGTACATAAATTCCAAAACAAGCTATACGAATTTTCTGGGTGTCTTGCTTATTTTATTTGAACCCTATACGAAGTATATGACCTGGGAAAAATGCTAGTTCGATTTATAAAAGCCTAGAATTGTCGTGGTTAATTTTATTTGTAATCGAGTTTTATAGGATTCGAATGAAAAATAGGAAAAACCCTAGAACCGGTTAGGGTTAGGGTTTATATTATTAAATCTGGATATTTAATGCAGTACAATGATTGTATAATGATTTTGGGTGATTGGGAAAATTAGGGTTGAGTTTTGAAGGGTTTAAAAGTATACCGAATTGAATAAATAAAACTTAAGGGTGTGTTTTGTAATTTCTTAAACGTATGGGATATTTTTGTAAGGTGGTCTAGATCTGGGGAAAGATGTATAAAATATTTTATGAGGGATATCTTATGCTAAATTGGTAATTAGAAGGTTTAATTGGTAAATTAAATAAATGTATAATTCGAATTGGAATTAATTAAAATAGAGGGATTAAAAGTGTAAATTCAGGAAACTTGTGGTTATTCTAGGTAAATAGTATTATTAGGGAGGTAATATGTAAACTTGGATATAATATGGGTTAATTTGTGAATTATGTAACTATAAGGGTTAATTTGTAATTTTGATAATTAAAGGGTGTAAAGTGTAAATTATGAAACTTAAAGGACTAAAGTGTCATTCTGAATAACTTCTGTATTAAATGAGTAAATTGAGATATTTTCATATTAGACCTTTGGCTTTGGAATATTTACAAATTGAAACCCTAAGATATGGAAACTTGTTATATATAACCTTAAACTTTGGTAACTTGCTAAAATATACATAAATTCCATAATAAGGCTTAATTAATGACTTAACCTAATTACTTTGTGTAATTTGTCTAATTATGGAAATGGCTATTTTTGGAAACTTACTAAATAAGGAAACTTCCTAAAAAAATGGAAATCTGCTAATTATGAAAATCTGCTACAAATGGAAAGTTACTAAAAATGAAAAGCCGACTAAAATGAGAAATCTGATTTGAATAAGTTATTAATAATAAGCCGACCATTAATTCGTGTAGATTCGCTGAAGGAGGAGTGATTTCTGATCCTTATGTTATGTTTCGTTGGCGGTTAAGGTACAGATATTCTGCCCTTTTTCAGTAAGGGTTTTTCATTCCCTTTTCTTTCAGTTTTTCATTTTCCTTATTAGGATTCCCTATACCATTGCTATGTTCCCTCCTGTTTGTGAACCTTTCATGTGATCCCTTTGTTTGGTGAGCCTTCTAGGGTCTCTTTCATGTCCTGACCTGTTTAACTTCTGAGTTGATGTCCTTGTTATAATTCTCTTTGCTTCGAACCTTTTTCATGATTCCCTTTTGTTACGACCTCTGATATAAAAATCTGTTATGTGAAAACCTTTTTAATTATGACCTGAAAATGTTTTGAGAAAAATCAGTTATTTTAAAAGAATGATTATGAATGGTGATATGATACTATTTTTATATGACAGTTGTTAACTTTTGTGAAAATTAGTTTTAAAGAATGTTTTTATGAAAAACCGTTTTGAAAGATTATTTTATGAAAACTATTCTGAAAGATCATTTTATTGAAAATCCGTTATTAAAGGAATGCTTTAAGTGAACTTTTGACAAGAATCTCTAAAATGAACTTTTGCTAAGAACTTTAATTATGAACCTGTGAAATTCTTTTCTGAACCATTTGATATAGTCCTTATAATCTGAACTTAACTTTGATATAAAACTTAATTTGATAAGCTTTGATTTGAACCTTGACTTTTATTTCTGAACTATTTGACATGAACCTTTTTGCCATGTACCCTTAAGATATGACTTTTGATTATTTTGATAGTACGCCTGACCTTTGACCTACAGTTTGATATCCGAGCCAATCACTAGGCATGAGGGTTTCATGTCCATGTCATTGACGCACCTTTGACATGACTCTAGGGCAGGAGAGTGATGACCTGTTCCGTCCCTTATTTATTATCTGCTATGGCCATTATGATTATGATTATTGATTTGTCTGCGGGGGCGTATGGGTGCATCCTAGATTTGACCTGTTTCTGTTTAATAGTTATTTGTTAATTGTTATATATATCTGGTGACTGGTGGTGTGTGCGATACACGTCTTTCACATATCTGGGAGCTAGCTACTCCATTTGGTTACATTTGATATGATTTGTTTTGTTTCTGGGCTCGTGGTGGATTACTGACTTTCCCTTTTCCCTTTCTTACTTGTACCTTTGTCTATACCTTATGTTATTCCATTGCACTATACCATATATGTTCGTTTCCTTTTGTTTTCGTTTTCGTTTATATATATCTGTTCACTGGGCTTTTTAAGCTCAGCCGCATTTCTTTTCCTGCGGCAGGTTTTAGTTGGAAGATGGGTATGAGTGAAGAGACTTTTGGACTTAGAAGACTTGATAGTTATTTTGGCCTAGAGATGATTAGAAGTTATTATATTGTTAGAATTTGTATTCGCATTTGTAACCTTGTAATTTCAGTATTTCTTTTGTAACCTTTGAGATTTCTTGTATTACTGTAATGTATGCTTTGTTTTGATCTGATATGAAACCATTAGTGTGACATCTTTACCCTTGTCGGGTTGGGGTGTTACAATTATCTAAGTTTGGTTTATAGATTTAGTAAGGTTTTTTTGTTCAAAATCTGTTCGATACTACTCTATTTTTGATACTCGTTGTTCTTATTTCGTGGAAAAAGATCTAAATCTCATCATACTTCCATTTTCGACGTTAAAATTCCTTGTTCTTTACATATTTTGTGTTTACTAATCATTAGAAATCAAAAATAATCGGGTTTTATTAGATTTCTAGTCGATTTGGTGAAATCCGAATTATTAGCGTGGGACAAAGTTGGTGAAAAGTGCTTATTTTTGCGTCTGAGTGAATATTGACAAGTTAGGGTTTATCGCGATTCCAATATCGACAAGTAAGGGTTTATCGCGATTCGAACATCGACAAGTTAGGGTTTATCGCAATTTGGCTGCATTTGGATACTATCGATATTGGGACTCAGTGTTTTACTTTCTTGTATAAGAGAGTGAAAATACTTCGACTTGGTTGCTAATTCTCACCTCTTGTATAAGAGTTGAGAAAGTTATCGAAATTGAAATTTAGATAAAATTATCAAAATTGCCATAATCTATTGCAATTCTGATAAATTATCGAAAATTGCTTTTTCTATCGCAATTTAGGATAACTTATTACAATTTTCATATATTATATCAATTTTAAGTTTTATCGCAATTTCCATTTCTTTATCGCAATTTGGTCATTATCGCAATTGGGTGAACAGTACTTATCGCAATTGGTGTGAACAGTAATTATCGAAATTGGACAAAATCTTCAGTTAATCAAAACCATCTTCACATAACTCTTAACACAAATCTTAATTATCTTCAAGATCCTAAGATGTCTCAACCACCACATTTCAATTACTACTACCAGCTACAGCAACATCCGCAACAACAGCAATTTCATCCCCAGTATCAACAACAACAAGCTTTCGTGCAACAGCATCAATTCCTCTCTCCACAACAATTAAACCCACAGCAAATCATGCAACAGAATTATCTACAGAACAATCCCTCAGTGTCCAGGGAACCTCATTGGTTTAATAAGATGTGTGAGGCCATAAGCAGTCAGCAATCTTGTCATGAGGCTGGAAATCAAGAAACTCCACCCATGCTAACACCCTGTAACTATGTGCAGTGGGCTAGCAGATTCCTCAGATTCATTGAGCTTCGTAAACCCCATGGGAAATATCTTAGACAAGTCATCATTAAAGGTACCTTTCCAATTCCAGTAACTGTTGTTCCAGGAAACTCAGAAAGAGAAGAAACATCAACTCCCGTTCCTGTCTCAAACTACACAACTGAACAAACCCTGCAACAGGAAGCAAATGAAATGGTAATGGCATTCATACTTCAAGGTATTCCTAATCCAATTTACCGAAGCATTGATGCTCAAAAAACTGCCAAAGACATGTGGGAGCATGTTCATCTGCTAATGGAAGGGACTGAACTAAATCAAGAAGACCTTGAATCAAAGTTGTACATGGAATACAACAACTTTGTCATGGAACCAGGGGAGACAATTGAATCATACTACCACCTCTTCACCAATGTCGTTAACGACTTGGATCGTCATAACGTGAAGTTACCAAAGATTGCTATTAATGCTAAGTTCTTGGGATGCCTTGGTCCTGAATGGCAGAAATACACAACTTTTGTCAGGCAAACTCTGAAGATAGGAGAAGTCAAGTATGGATTAATGTATGATTATCTCAGACAACATCAATCAGAGGTAGACAGGGAAATTGCAGCACGAGGTGGTTTTCAGGCAGCACCAACGCCTAACTCACTTGCTCTCGTTGCTCAATCCAACTTTCCTTTATCAACCCAAGAATTTGGTCAATCATCTTTTCAACCAAACTTTCAAATATCACCTTCAAACCAAATCGTCCCATATGAAGCACCATCTCACTACTCTGACAACCAAATGGTTCCATACAACAACAATGATTCACTGATGTACTCCAACACTGACTTTGATGAAGAAGAGGATGCCTTCAATTCTCTTAATGAAGCATTTGGATTGATTGCAAAAGCATTTGGAAAGTTCACCAATAAATCCAACAACCGTCTTCGTTCATCTTCTAACACCAGGAATCAGGCTGTGGTTAATGATGGCAGAGTGGAAATTCAGAACAGGTCTTCAGGTCGATATGGTTGAGGAAATACAGGAGGTTTTGGGTCTCAGAGATATCAATCTGGAGGGCAGAGGTTTAATTCTTCAGGAGGCAACAGAAACAACATGGGGAATAATCATAGAAGGAATCAGATGACTGGTAATGAGAAGAGAGGCATTGCAAACACAACAATCACTTATTACAATTGTGGGGGGAGTGGTCACATGGCAAACACATGTCCAAAACCAAGAACCATGGGAAGTGCTTATCATAAAGAAGCTCTTTTGATGGCCTTGAAAGATGAAGCTGCTGGAAATGACAATGCAAAAGAACAAAGCTTCATGGCAAATGCTGACTCAGATGATGAAATGGAAGATCTTGAAGCAAATTCAGTAGTGATGCTCATGGCCAACATGCAGGAAATGAACATATCCGAGACAGGCCCGGTTTATGACACCGATGGTCTATCTCAGGTACCTGATCCAAAATATCTAATCCATGAAATTGCTTCACCATCTGCATCTTCATCTACAAAAGAGAATTCTGTTCAATATGGCTCATCATTCTCATCTCCAACAGATAATCAAATAAACACTGTTGTATCATTTGATGATGATGACACAGTTGTTTCATTTGATGACCCTATTGAAGATGAAAATCATGATCAGCTTGAACAAAAAATCCTTTGACTGATCAAGATTCAGAGCTTCAGGCCTTATTAATGACCACCCAATCACAAATTCAAAAGTGCAATGAAATCAATAAAAATATCAAAGAAAAGATCGCATTGTTAACAAAGGACAATGAGTGCTATAAACTTCAACTTTCGGGATATCAAAAATTAGAAAAACTTGAGAAACGTTTTGAGATTGCATTCCAAAAGGAATATGTAAAAGTTCAAGATTTAGAAAATCAAGTTCGTGAATTAACCGTTTCCAAGGTTGAGCTTCTCTCTCAAAAAGAAAAGGATCAATTTGAATTCAAAAAACAAATAGATACTTTAAATTTTGAGCTGTTAAAAACTCAATCAGAGCTTTCAACATCTCAGAATAATCTTCTTTAAGAAAAGCAAGCCATAAGCAAACGTATTGACTCATATCTTGCAGAAATTGTTGCTTTGGAATCAAAAACTCAAAGAATTTCAGAATATAGTGTACAAAAATGGAGGTTCTATAACTCAAATTCAACGACTAACGGTAAAACCAAATCCGAAAGGATATGTATTTGCTATTGGTAGTGACCAACCACGTTTTCTTTCAAAAGCACTCTGCAACAATCCCAAGTTATACAATGCGGAACTTTTACTTGATGATACCTTTCAAAGAGTTGTTGTGCTGAGTAACGATGAAGAACTTGAATTTCTTGAACGTCAAAACAAAGATGAGAGTCGATCCAAATCCCACAAAGATTTTTCAAGAATTCATTATGATTATAACGCAAGACCTCATATAAGCAAATCATTTGTCCCTCCAAAGGACAAACCAGAACAAAACTTGATATATGCTTCTTCTGTAGTAACTCCTAGTACCAAAACTGCTACACAAATCAAGGGATCTTTGACAGAGGATGATGTTGATCCACAATTGCCTGAAGAATGTCGAATTATTTGATATTTTCAGACATTTATGGAAGACATTGAAATTTTAGAAAACGAAATTGAATTCAATTCCAAAATCACTGTTTCTACTTTTCTTTCTCCAGTAGAGAAAGAAAAGAGAGACATTCTTCAAAAGAAAATTTTACCTCATGTCAAACATCTCAAGAAATGTGCAACACTATGGGAACAAGACTTATATACGGAAGTAGCATCTATGAAGAGCATTTTCAAAGCTAAAGATGTCAAAGTTCAAAAACAAAAATATCAAAAGAAATCTTTAGAAAAAGAGGTTGATCGACTCTTAGAAAATGTTGTGTGTTCTGACGTTGTCTCTGTGATGATGAATGCGATTTATGAATCTGGCAATGAGTTTCTTGTGAATAATCATGCTGTTGATGTTGAAATGTTGCAAATGGAAATAGAGAATCTGGTTAAAGAAAATAAGAATCTTCGTCAAATTAACAATGATGTGGAATACAAAGTTTTCGAACTTCAAAAACGACTTGACTGATGTCAAAGTCAAAGTGCTAAATTTGAAATAGAACTCCAAAATCAAAAAACGTCTTTTCAAAAGAGTCATGACTCCAAGAGTCAAGACTCCAATGAAATTGATGTTTTACGACATCAACTGTTTGAGTATGAAAAAGAAATTGATGAAACCAGTCAAAACAGAAATGAAACAGTTCGTCTCAATAGAATTTTGGATTCAAAGAATCATGAACTTCAACACATCATTGTCGATTTGAAAAAGAAACTCAAAGTTTTAGCAACCGACAAATCAGAAGTTCATAAGATTGCACCAGGAATGTATGCAATAGATAAGGCAATCACTCAAGCATCTCACCAAACCACTAATGAAAATGCTTCAACTTCCACAGGATTAGACACCATACCTAAGGCTGCTAGCTCCAAGACTCACAAGAAAC
The DNA here is from genome assembly GCA_021014915.2 of Artemisia tridentata subsp. tridentata. Taxonomy (NCBI): domain Eukaryota; kingdom Viridiplantae; phylum Streptophyta; class Magnoliopsida; order Asterales; family Asteraceae; genus Artemisia; species Artemisia tridentata. Next base: position 224,351,486 of record CP139508.1, read on the forward strand.
AACGGAAGAATAGAGTCAGGAAATCTAGGAATAGGTCATCTAAGTCTGCCGAATTTAAAGTTAAAGCCAGTATGTGAGAATAAAATGCATGTAATATCAGGAATAGAATTAAACTTATCTGAGTCTAGTTCTAGAAATGATGTAACAGACGTTAAAACTTTGAATGTTAATGATGATGTTATGGTTAATGCTAGTTGTATCTTTTGTCATGCTAGTATAATGTCTGGTGACCATCATAAATGTATTGCTAAAACTTTGCTAAATCGTAAAAAGAAACGAACTAGTGGCTCTTCCTCTAGGTCCAAAACTGTTGCCAAGTCCATCTTAGGGAAACCACCACTAGTAGTTTCTGAGCAAACCAATGTAGCACCCATTGCCAAACCCAAGACAATTAAATCACCTAGTGCATTTATTAGGAAGAAGGCTGAGACTAGTTGGACATGGCAACGTTGGTTACTAAACACATTCAACGTTAAATGGGTTCCAAAGATAGTTAACTCTTGTGTTACTAACCCAACGGGTCCAACCGTTACCAATTCTCCACCTGTTTCCAATATTTGTGATGCAGGTGATTCAAATTGTCCTCTGGATTGTTGATAGCGGGTGTTCCCGACACATGACCGGCAATCTCAAGCTTCTTACAAACTTTGCCGCAAAGTTCATTGGAACGGTCAGATTCGGGAATGATCACTTCGCAGCAATCATGGGCTATGGAGATTATGTCAACGGGAACATCGAAATCAGCCGTGTGTATTACGTTGAAGGCCTTGGTCACAATTTATTCTCGGTGGGACAGTTCTGTGATGGAGATTTGGAAGTAGCATTTCGGAAGAAAACTTGCTTCGTTCGTGATCTTCAAGGAAATGATTTGATGAAAGGAAAACGTGGAACCAGTCTTTACATCATATCCTTTGAAGGCATGACAGCTTCCTCTCCTATCTGCTTACTTTCCAAGGCTCATCCCACAAAGGCTTGGTTATGGCATAAAAGATTGTCACATCTCAACTTCAAAACCATGACTGACCTTGCAAAGAATAAATTGGTTGAGGTTTTCCAAAATTCAGATATGCCAAGGATCATTTGTGTTCTGCATGTGAACAATGGAAAAGTCACCGTGCTCATTTTCCTCCCAAGGCAGAACACAGCACAGACCATGTCCTACAGCTGCTTCATATGGATTTGTGTGGTCCAATGCAGGTTCAGACTATAAACGGAAAAAGATACTTTTTGGTAATAGTGGATGACTACTCTCGATGGACTTGGGTCTATTTTCTTCGGACAAAAGATCAAGTTCCCTCAATGGTCATCACGTTTCTCACAAAGATTCAAGTGCAAGTTCGTAACACCGTCAGAATCAACAGAACGGACAACGGCACAGAATTCAAGAATCAAATCCTTTAGGAATTTACGGAGAAACACGAGATTGTTCACCAATATTCTATTGCTCGCACTCCCGAACAGAATGGTGTTGTTGAAAGACAAAATCATACGCTCGTGGAAGCAGCTAGAACCATGTTGATCAATGCCCAATTACCAGATTATCTTTTGGCAGAAGCTGTTAACACTGCTTGTTATACTCAGAACCGCTGCATGATCAACAGACGGCACAATAAAACTCCATACGAGCTTATTCATGGCAGAAAACCAAATATCAACTATTTTCATGTCTTTGGTGCATTGTGTTATCCAAAGAATGATAAAGATGATCTTGGTAAACTGAAGGCGAAAGCTGACATTGGGATATTTGTTGGTTATTGTGACAATTCGAAGGGATACAGAATTTGGAATCGTCGAACCAGGGATATTCAAGAAACCATACACGCAAATTTCGATGAACTCACTGAAATGGCTTCTGAGCAAGACCGCTCAGAACCCGAACACAACCGTCTCAACTTCCCATAATCTTCAGCTGCACCCCTACCTTTCAAAAGGAAGGATCTGGAAGATCTATTTGCTCCTATGTTTGATGGCGTTCTTGTTAACAGTGCTTCAGAGGCTTCCACAAGTTCCGCTGCTCAACAACTTCCACATCAAGCACCTGATCTATCAGCAACTACCTCTACAGCAGTTGCTGACAATGCACCACAACCTGAACCATCATCATCAATGGATAAAACACCTTCACCTGCAGTTGAAGATTCTTCCCCCATTTCTAACCAAGTTCCCACACCATCAGATTATGACGGAAATGCTTTTTTCAATCCATTTGCTCCACCACCAACCATTCCAGAATTAGGAGAATCCTCCTCGAGCAACATGGAACCGTCAAATCTGAATCACAACATTCAACATTACCCTTCAACTCATAAGTGGACAAGGGATCATCCATTAGTAAATGTGATTGGCAATCCAGACAACCCAGTCATGACACGACAAAAACTCCACACAGACGGTGAAACTTGCATGTATGCACTCACCGTTTGTCAATCTGAACCCAAGAACATTAAAGAAGCGCTGACTTACGACAATTGGATTGAATCAATGCAAGAAGAGTTGGATCAATTCAAACGGTTGGAAGTCTGGGAACTCGTTGAAAAACCAGATGGAGTCTATGTTGTTGGCTTGAAATGGATTTGGAAAAACAAGCTGGATGCAGACGGCACGGTCATTCGTAACAAATCTCGGTTGGTAGCTAAAGGGTATAGCCAAGAAGAAGGAATTGACTTCGAGGAATCCTTTGCTCCAGTGGCTAGGCTTGAGGCAGTGAGAATGTTCCTGGCATACGCGGCTCACAAGAATATAACGGTTTATCAAATGGACGCGAAGACAGCATTCTTGAACGGACAGCTTCGTAAAGAGGTGTTTGTCTCACAACCTGAGGGCTTTGTGGATCCAGAACATCCCAATCACGTATACAGGCTTAAGAAAGCCCTCTACGGCCTTAAACAAGCCCCGAGGGCCTGGTACGATAAACTTTCTGCATTCCTGCTGGCTAATCATTTTTCTAAAGGATCTGTGGACCCGACTTTGTTTATACAAAAACACGGGGAGGACATTCTCATTGTACAAATTTATGTGGATGACATCATTTTTGGGTCTACCCATAAAAAGTATTCAAACGCTTTTTCAAAACTTATGAAACAAAACTTTGAGATGTCCATCATCGGTGAACTAAACTTTTTCCTAGGATTACAAGTTCACCAATCACCCCGTGGTATATTCCTTAGTCAGTCTAAATATGCACAAGAAATATTGAAAAAGCATGGCATGACATCAAGTGACACCTATAACACCCCTATGTCCTCCTCATCCCCGAAGCTAGATGCTAACATACATGGGAAACCCACTGATCCTACAAATTACCGTAGTATAATTGGGTCTCTCATGTATCTCACCGCTAGCAGACCGGATGTTGTATTTGCCACATACCTATGTTCCCGTTATCAGTCAAATCCAACAGAAAGACAGTTATCTGCTGTTAAAAGAATCCTTAGATACATCAAGGGAACCATTCACTTGGGGATCTGGTATCCAAAGGATTCTGGTTTTGCACTAACTGCTTTTTCAGATGAGGATCATGCGGGATGTATTGATACAAGAAAGAGTACATCAGGAGGAGTTCAATTACTAGGTGATAAACTGGTGTCCTGGCAATCCAAGAAGCAAGATTGTACATCACTATCGTCAACGGAATCTGAATATGTAGCCATGTCTGCCTGCTGTGCTCAAATCATCTGGATGCTATCACAACTGATGGACTATGGATACATATTCAACAAGATTCCTATGTACTGTGATTCCAAGAGTGCCATCGCTATTTCATGCAACACTGTACAACATTCCAAGTCCAAGCACATTGCTCTCAGATATCACTTCATCAAGGAGCATGTGGAGAAGGGTACCGTTGAGTTGTATTTTGTGGGAACAGAACACCAACTGGCAGATCTGTTCACCAAAGCCTTGCCTAATGCAAGATTTGTGGAACTGGTCCACCGGATTGGTATACGATGTTTGACTCCAAATGATTTGGAAAACTTTCTAAAAAATAACTAAAAGAGTCAAACATCCAAGCTATCCTTGTAAATATTTTTTTTCAGAAAAACTCAAAAAGATTTTCCATTTTCTCATTTTAAAAAAATGCAAGTACAAAACCCTTTTTCAACACTTTGTTCAAATCTTAATTGTTCAAAGTTTATTTTAGAACAAGTGTTGAGGGGGAGTCACATCAAGTTTTAAAATCCTTTAAAAAAAATTTGTACTTGCATATTTTCTAAAAACTGCTACTTCACAAAGATTTTTGGTGATAAGATCATATGTTGGAAAAGTAGTGAGCCAAATGTGTCAAGATTGTGATTTAAAAGTTAGTAGATGGTGGGATAGGACTTGAAATACAAAGTTTAAACGTTAAAGGTCTAAATGTGTAAATAATGCAAAAGATAATAAAAGTGAAAAACAAAAATCAAAAACACACTAACTACCGCAGTTATTATCTGACATTCACATTTACTTCACACCCACCATCATCTTCGGCGCACATTTAATCTGAAATTCCGTTCAAGTTACTTCAAATTTGTGAGTACTTTTATGATCTATGAGTCTATCTAACGAATGGTTTTTAACATCATCATGATCCAACGGTTTGATTTATCGCAAGTGCTACTTTAATATCTAGGGTTTGCGTAAAATTGGGGATATTCGTTTTTGAGTGTTTTAGATGCATTTGATTGTACGTTTTTGCTTAGATTGTGATTATTAACGTTGTTCGAGTGCTTAATCATACCCAGAATGCTTAATTTTTCACAATTATGATTTAGGGTTTAAGCGACAAATTTGGGGAAAAACGTATGATTGTGTTAGTGTGAAATTCATGAGTTGGGATATTGTTATTGTGTGGTTAATTGATAGATTTCATGCTTTAATCTAACCCAGAAAATCCATAAGAGCGTTAATTGGAATTTAGGGTTTTAGATGAACGACGAACACATGCAGTTTCAATCTTTAGTTTATGTGGTTATTAAATGTTATAACTTTGTCAGAATACTTAAAATCATCTGAGAAAATGTTTGCGATAATCTTTGTTTGCAAAAATTTAATTATGATAAACCTCGATAATTTATGGAACTGTTCATCTTCAAGTTGTTATCGGAAACTCTTGTATTAGAGTTTATCGAAAATTGCCAATAATTATCGCGATTGCAATGATTATCGCGAATGCAATAATTATCGCGAATGCAATAATTATCGTGAATGCAATAATTATCGCGAATGCCTTAATTATCGCGAATGCCATAATTATCGCGAATGCCATAATTATCGCAAATGCTATAATTATCGCAATTGCCAAATTATCGCAATTGTGATTTTTTATAGAAATTGATCAATGTCCTTAGATATCTATCGAAATTGATCAATATCTATAGAAATTGGTGATTTTTGATTTAAAATGATAACTTCTGAAATCAAGCATTTCAAAACCAATCATAGATACAAAAGGATCACATGTGTTGTATAAGTTCTAACATCTTCTAACAATCATGTATCCTGCAAAATTATTCTTGATTGTTGTTTCAGAAGTCTTCAATGGCTGCACCACAACAACAACCAATTCGATCACTCACCAGAGAGGATGTTCTTCCAGATGGGTATTCTTTGGAAATTGGAAGCAACAATGCAAGGGTTGTTCTGGACCAGATCAAGTGCTCTGAGTCAAGCTGTCAAATTGCTGTAGAAATCCTCAAGGAACACAAGTGCAGAGACATCCTTGACAGCTCTGACAATGTTCCAGAATTGTACATACATCAATTTTGGAATACCATCAAGCTAAACCATGATGATCAATACACTGGTACAGATTCTGCCTATCGTCACACTGGAAATGCGTGACTATATGCATATAGTCACACACGTTTTTTTGGGTGTGTGTGACAAAAAGTCGCGCCACCGTAGGTATCATATGGTCACATTGTTTAGTTTGTGGCCGTTTTCATCGAAAAAGAGTGACCAAAACCCGAATATGTGTGACTAATTAGGCACAAGTTTTGTTGGATTCATCAGTATGTGTGACTATTTCCCATCCTATGGCCACACGAAAATATAATAAATGTGACGTTTGTGATGATTTAGTCACACATCGTGTGTTGTTTTTTTCGAGTTAGTCACATACAATTTAAAAAACAGTGGCCAAAAGTGTTAATAAGTGTGACCATATGCTGTTTAAAGTGAAGAAATGTGTACTATTGATCATCCAATGGTCACATGAATTCTTAGTTTGTGTGGCCTTTTGTAATATTTAGTCACACAAAGCATGTTTGCTTTGGGTATTTAGTCACATACAATTAAGCATAAAGTGGCCAAAAGTGTTAATAAGTGTGACCATATGCTGTTTTAAGTGAAGAAATGTGTATTTTGTGTGACTATTGATCATCCAATGGCCACATGAATTTTATGTTTGTGTGGCCTTTTGTAATATTTAGTCACACAAAGCATGTTTGTTTTGGTTATTTAGTCACATACAATTAAGCATTAAGTGGCCAAAAGTGTTGATAAGTGTGACCATATGCTGTTTAAAGTGAAGAAATTTGTATTTTGTGTGACTATTGATCATCCAATGGCCACTTGAATTTTATGTTTGTGTGGCCTTTTATAATATTTAGTCACACAAAGCATGTTTGTTTTGGGTATTTAGTCACATACAATTAAGCATAAAGTGGCCAAAAGTGTTAATAAGTGTGACCATATGTTGTTTTAAGTGAAGAAATGTGTATTTTGTGTGACTATTGATCATCCAATGGCCACATGAATTTTATGTTTGTGTGGCCTTTTGTAATATTTAGTCACACAAAGCATGTTTGTTTTGGTTATTTAGTCACATACAATTAAGCATTAAGTGGCCAAAAGTGTTGATAAGTGTGACCATATGCTGTTTAAAGTGAAGAAATTTGTATTTTGTGTGACTATTGATCATCCAATGGCCACTTGAATTTTATGTTTGTGTGGCCTTTTATAATATTTAGTCACACAAAGCATGCTTGTTTTGGGTATTTAGTCACATATAATTAAGCATAAAGTGGCCAAAGTTGTTAATAAGTGTGACCATATGTAGGGTATTCACTATGCAAGAAACACAAGTATGAGGCTAGTTTATGGATCGGTTTGTCAAGAACTAGAGAGATAAAGAAAGAAGTTGGGAGCCTTTGTAGAGAGAGAAACAAATGTGTATTAGATTGAAGTGAAAGGTCCAACCCTTCCCATGGGTGGGAAGGGAGTATTTATAGTACTACATAATATGTCCTTAGTGGACTGTGGAGCGAGCTGACAGTGGGTAAAGACCCGACCCACTCCACAATATTACTAATAACTAAACTACTAATAATATTACTAATTATCCTACGAGCTATGATGTGCTACTAAGTACTCGGGGTGACCGAGTCTTCAACTGAATATTTATATTCCTAACAATCTCCCCCTAAGGGAGGTCACCCCGGAAGTAATGTTCTGAATTCTAGCACTTCATCCTTGAATCTTGACTTCATAGCTCGTAGACCTTGATTCTTCAACGTCTAGAATCTTTGTGCCTTTAGCAGTGAACTTGTGATGACTGTTCTTTGTTTTGGATGATCTTTGAGTATTCTTTGAAGTTATCATCCAACATGCGTCTTCAAGTCATCTTGTGGCTTCATCATCATGAGAAGTTGTGATCTTGGAGCCTTCTTTGAGATCATCAGCCACCGAAAATCTCTGAGCTCATCCATTGTAGTAATGCCTCCATGTGATTTGTTGTGACCGTTGGGCCCGCATGCTCACACTTTTCTGGATCATGATAGCTATCATCAGAGTTGCGGAAGCTGTGTTGAAGGTCTTTTAGCTATCATGATGTCTTTAATAATGAGTTGGAAGTGTGAGCATGGAGTGTGAATTGACATGTCACATACTGGAATCAGGAACCACCATCACCATCTTTATATGTACCTGAAATAAAACAGTTAGCAATAAAGTTGGAGAACGAATATGGCTTTGTCATTCGTTCGGTGTGGTTGGATTAACCTTCGGATCCGTGAGGACCGACCTGTGATCAGGTAGAATTCCCTTTAAAGAGAATTCTCCTTGACAGGGATTTCCAGCTTGTTGTAAAGACTCATTCAATGAACTAACATTGGACTCGTCTTACAAGCATGTTCTCATACCGGAACGTCTCAAAGCAGACAACACGGTTGAGTGAATCAGTGAATTGAATACCCACTGATTGATGAGAAATTGATTAGAAAAATCACTCGCGTGTTACTAGATAAACAATTTTTATGTAACACGACGAGGGTTTTACACATTAAATCACATTTCTGTCATAAATACTTTTGTTTGAAAATTTTCACAATCAATGCGCTCGAAATTCATTTGATGAGCACATTGAAGGGTTTTCCAAAAGCATCCGTCAATCCATTTCCTGGAACAAGTTTGATTCAAATGTGAATCGCCCCATTGTTTTATTCCAGTTGTCACAGGTTTGATCCATGAAGGATCTCACATGTCACCCACCAAGAGCTCGTTTGATGTTGGCTCTAGAAGGATTTCCATCTTCATTGTGATTACTTTAAGTATCACTCGGATGTTCTGGCAATACCACAAGGATAATGCGTAGGACTCTTCATATATATTTTCTTGCTTTTCACAGTGTATGAAACAGCAAGCATATTGGAAATGTGTCCTAATGAGATTAATTGATGATCTCTTGGCTCTAGACTCAATAGTGCATTTTGATTTAGTGATCGGAGGCTGGAGAGGACTGCCACCTTTTCAATATCATCTAACTCGGAGTGAGAGAGACGATAGCAATGTATTGATCTCCGTGACAAGTGAAACAAGAGTCCTTTGAGGGACCTTGAGTGGCTAGGGAGGGTTGTGCAGCGTATCACTGGGTCCATGATACTTTGTCTTCAATGTCAGCAATCAACTAAGTGATTCTGACAGCATATGTATTGACCCGGTTTCTGCCTAAGATGTAAGGAGGGCTTCTTTCTTTTCACCCTTTATCTTTACATTTCTTTTTCATTCTTCAACCCCTTCAGTGCTTACCGAGACTTCATAACTAGCACCTTGTTGGGTTTGTTCCAGTGCTAGCTCCATCTCAGTCGGCACTCTTCCCTTATTCACTTTTCTCCTTTTTAATCATTCCTAAGGACTTCTATTCTAATTAGAGGATTGTCCCTGGGAAGATCCCTCCGGTTCTGGCTGGATCATGGGAACAAATACCTAACCTCACCATCCTCATAACTCCAATGCATTAAAATAAGATTGGTCGGTCTTTGGTATTCTTCCACAGTTGCCATCATAAATCATTCGCTCCCCCTCAATATGTGCATCGATATACGAAAAGGTTTAGCACATATGGGAGAGCCTACACTTGAGTTCCAAAAGATCACATTTTTATCAGAATTTCATATTTAAATCACATTCTCTCCCCCGATCAAAAATTTCAAACCATTTGAGATTTGTGATCCCAATTGATTTAAATATGTTTAGAAAATTAGGGAGAAAATGTGGTCAAGTTTAATATATTCTGATTACGAAGCATACAATGCTCCCCTCAAACCAAGAGAGAGTGTCACTGCTGATGTTGCACAATGTTTAAAAAAAGGTGTCCAAATTTGAACAAATAAACTCCCCCTCAATTAATGACCCGTTTTCTATTAAAAGAGCTGTAGTCATTCAATTGAGTGATAAGTATTTGTGAAATTTAAGTCCAGTTACCACCTTGTGAAACACCAAAACTCTCTTGAAGAATCATAGAACTGAAAGAGTTCATGGTGCAAAGAAGACTTCTCTTCTTATACGCGAAATGATGCACTGAACCGTACATCAAATCGGGGAAACATGGATATAAAGTAATCCATGCCCAGGTGAACATCACCCGGTTGGAGGAACAGCTGTCTTTTTGGTGACATGCTTTCCCCATTGTACAACGCGGGTTGCAGTATGAAGTAACTGCAAGCCATTTAGACATGTTTTAACAATCCATTTTAACTTCTGCTCGAGCTTCATTTAAAGACCCGTGCCATTATTGAATGACATTTCTAAGTCCGTAAATGTTATCGATAAACAGAAGACATGCCTAGGTGAAACTATTTTTGGTATTTTCTATTTTTCTGATTTTTTATGGTTTTTCTTGGTTTTAATATTTTTCTATATACAATTTTCTGGTTCTATAATTTTCTATTTACAGTATGTTTTAAGATATGTACAAACTATATTATTCAGTTTAAGACGATGATGAAATGAATACCGAAATGAGGATACGTTCAGTATGTTGTAGAAATCTGTGGTCAATCATCTCTTAAACTTTCACCACCAAAGCTTTCGAGGCTCCTGAACAATCGACGGAACTTGAGCCTTCCCAATGTACAGCTTTGATAGCTTCCCCCCAAACTGACAATCTTCATACTGAGCAGATTCAAAGCTCTCTTTCAAGCTTACATAAGGTACGCGTACAGCGAAAACCGTAGCAAACCACATTAAGTATTGCTGCTCCCTTTTAAGAATAATCATCGTGATTCTCCGTTCGGGGATCCTCAAATAGATCAGCAACGAATCATCTCACATTTGAATAATTCTTCTCACATTTCATCCCGCTGAATACTGAAGAAATGCCTACCAAAAGTATCCAGAGACCACTTTCCCCCAAGTAGTTGAAGAGATGCAGCCAGTCTCGATATATGAAGCCCAAAAACCCGAAGTACACACTCAATCCCATTAATGAAGTCGAAAATGCATCATCAAGATCAATTAAGACCCGAAAATCCCCTTATCTCCTTTCAGGACATTGCAGATGAGAATTGTTACACCAAATTCAGCTAAGTCCCGAGTGTAAGCAATTTATCCCGTATGTAGTCGACATGATAACACCAAGACAGTACCATAATAGCTACTGAGTACCGGATGTACACATTTCCTTCAGTAGGATACCGACTAACCATAAGAACCATCATACAATTGTGTACCTCTTTTATCATCAGAAACTGGCATTCTCTTCCCACACTTAGTTGGAATGACACACCAGAAAGAATGAGTTAGAACACTGATTTTCTCTGCGGTTATGACATTTGTCTTCCCGGAATAATCTTCAATTGAGAAGAAGTATAAAGCCCATCATGTGTACTCATTGTGCATTCAGATGTATGTCTCCTTCCCCCTTGCTGGTTTTGATACCTCAGAATCAGCAACACATTTTACGAACATATTCTTGAAATCTTGTGAGAAGAACAACTTAGGCTCAAGTAGATCAAGTGAGAATTAACCGCTGCCGAAACCGTCTCTGACTATCTTTATCAACCCTTAAGTAGGCTATTCGAAGTGATAACTGAAGGAGCAATCCCGATATACCAACTTTAAACCTGAAGATAGAATTCCCCATTCTTGTGACTTACGCTTGCACTAATGTTGGAAGAACGGTGTAGAGAATTAGTGCTCCAAGCAAATCTCTAAGTACTCAATACCCAACCAAGGTATGAGACATTAACACCTCTTACGATTATCCACAACATCATCGGCGTGTGACACTGAGTAACTCCTTTAAGTGCTAGTTACCTCGACTGCTGGTAACTAGATAACCTAAGTCTTCAACTTAAATCTTAAGCACTAGCAAGTTATCATTGAAGGTCATGCATCCAACCAACCCCGACTTCAAGATAGAGTAAGATCACGCCTTTGAGAAAGTCAACTTCAACCCCAAATATGTAATACCTGTTCAACTCCGTAGTCACCATTTGATGCCTCACAAGTGAGTGAACCAACAACCAAGTGTACATCGAATCACTTGTTCACACTTCTCCCCCTCAAAGATTGCATATGAGGATGCCATCTTTGATTGAACAAGTGGATATGAGGTTGATCCACTGTTCACACTTCTCCCCCTCAAAGATTGCATACGAGGATGCCATCTTTGATTGAACAAGTGCATATGAGGTTGATCCACTGTTCACACTTCTCCCCCTCAAAGACTGCATACGAGGATGCCATCTTTGATTGAACAAGTGCATATGAGGTTGATCCACTGTTCACACTTCTCCCCCTCAAAGATTGCATGCGAGGATGCCATTTTTGATTGAGTGAATAAACGTCCAATCGGATGGAAGTAGATCCACTTGATATCTGAATAAGCATGGAGCAAGTATGAAGCCTTTTGATGAGAATAGTCAGAAACATGGAGAGTCGTATGACCACTTCTCAAATCTCAATCACCAAGTAGTTTATTCACCTTTCTCCCCCTCAAAAATTGCATATGACGGTCAACTGCCATTTTTGATAGAGCAGGTGAATAAGAATATACTCCAATGTACGTTTATCTCCTTTGGTGACTGAATGAGCATTTGAAGAACATGAAGCTTGATAAGAATGGTCATAAATAAGAAGATTCCTCTTCTTCCGAAGATAAAGCGCACTCAAGCGTACACCTTTCTTTTCTTTGATGAACGGGGCCTGAAGAGATGTCAGCAGACGCCATAATGTTGACATTGAGACCCGAGGCTTGAACTGTTGTATTCAAACGTCGTAGTCATTGAAGAACGAGGCCTGAACTGATTTGAACAGACGTCATAATGATGAAGAACGAGGCCTGCACTGACGTGTACAGACGTCATCTGATGAAGAACGAGGCCTGCACTGAAGTGTACAGACGTCATTATGTTGAAGAGCGAGGCCTGCACTGACTTGTACAGACGTCATTGTCGTTGATGTTCATCAAGCTTGAATTGTTTGAACCCCTACATCATGAGATATCACTCTTTTCGGCACCCAAACCCTGAGTCTTTCCTTAATAGGAGGGAACGATGTACCTGCACTTAAGTAAAGACTTCCTGCATTGACATTAAGAGTTTGTTTGCATTTATATGGGTTAGTGATATCAGCAGTTGAGCCATTTGGGGTTGCACTGTCAACCTTGGTTTCGCACTTAGTGAACATCTTTCGAATAGGTATCCATCTAAGACCAACAATCTTAAAAGTTCTACCCGTCGGTATCCACCTAAGGCAAGATCTAGGAGTGTGTGGTTTCTCACGTACAGTGGAGGACTTGTTTAGAGAAGACCTTTGACCTACAGTGATCTGCCTACCAGGTTTTTGAGTATGACTCTTTGGTTCTACGGGCTTGTTGTTGTTTCTAGTCTTAGAGGATTGAACCTTAGCACGAGCATTCACTTCCTTCAGGAATTTTGTTATACAAACATCATGGGTTGCATTAAAAACACATTTCTGACAAGTCGAGCAAACAAAGTGTTTGGAATCAGAAAAAGATCTAGGGTTCTTAGAGTGATCGGCTACGGGAATTGCCTTAATTGGCACGCAACTACTCTTAGAAACAGGCAAATTCCTAGTCTTTTCATGTGTGTTTTTCTTAGCGTCCACTAGGTTTTGATTTTGAACAATGTCTTTATGTCTAACATGTTCCTTTGGTTTCACAAGTGACACACGCGTTGAGCTAATCCTAGAAGAACTAGATGCACTCATGTGATGTGGTTTTGCAACAGCATATTCCTTTTCACTAGGTCTAGACTGTGAAGTGACTGGTTTTGATAAAACTTTTTCCGCATCAATTTGGGAGGCAAACCGTGTTTTTGAAACATTTAACCGTTCAGATCTAAACGCTGTCAGTTGTCTAACAACTGATTGGTTCCTAAGTGGTGGTTTCCCCAAGATTGATGGTTTTGCAAACTTAGTGTTCACACCATTTCCATTCAATTTTCTCAATTCATTTTTCAATGATGCAATCGCAAAACCCTTTTCCTGAAGTTGAGCCTTGAATTCATCATTTTTGGCAATCAAAGAGGTAATTTGCTCTACATTCTTAGTTTTCGATTCTTTGATTGTATCACTCAGTTCTTTGCAATGAATTTTCAAAGACTCATTTTCCTTAAACAATTCAGTCACTTTATGATCTAATTCTGCATTATTTGTTGAAATAACATCATTGTCATGTTTAGTCTTAACTTCATTACATATGTCACGCATCTCAGCCAATCTGTTTTTTAGGTTTTTGATCGTTATGTTTTTGGCTTCTAGCTGAGCTTTCAAATCATTTATCATAAAAAATTCACGGAATTCAGGAAATTCCGGGTTTCTACATGGTAACTGGTTCCTAAGTGGTGGTTTCCCCAAGATTGATGGTTTTGCAAACTTAGTGTTCACACCATTTCCATTCAATTTTCTCAATTCATTTTTCAATGATGCAATCGCAAAACCCTTTTCCTGAAGTTGAGCCTTGAATTCATCATTTTTGGCAATCAAAGAGGTAATTTGCTCTACATTCTTAGTTTTCGATTCTTTGATTGTATCACTCAGTTCTTTGCAATGAATTTTCAAAGACTCATTTTCCTTAAACAATTCAGTCACTTTATGATCTAATTCTGCATTATTTGTTGAAATAACATCATTGTCATGTTTAGTCTTAACTTCATTACATATGTCACGCATCTCAGCCAATCTGTTTTTTAGGTTTTTGATCGTTAAGTTTTTGGCTTCTAGCTGAGCTTTCAAATCATTTATCATAAAAAATTCACGGAATTCAGGAAATTCCGGGTTTCTACATGGTAGTTTATTTTGAAGACTTTCTTTCTTTTGTTGCATTGAGATTTCAAGATCAATACAATGTTTTTCAAGCTGTAAAAATCTTTTTGAAAGTTCATTATAAACTTCTTTTTCAACCATATCATTTGATTTGAAAAACTCAGCCGTAGGCAAAGAACTCGACGTATTATCATGTTCATGTTCAGCATCCTGATCAATTTCTCCCCCCTTATGACTCATATTTGTTGAATCAGAGGTAATATTGCTATCAGTCTTTTCCAACAGATATGTGTCATAAGTAAGTTCAAGATGATCAGTATGTTGTTGTTCATTAGAAAGAGCATTATCTAGATAAGACAGATGTACCACAGCAGATTGTGCTTGGTGATTTTCAGGTACGTAGGCTGCATTCTCACATATTGTGAAATCACCTCCTGTGCTGTCACCATCATCAAACTTGTCTGATCTTGTTCCATTCCCCATTTGTTTAGCCCTTTCATCAATAAACCCATTAACATTACTCATCAATTGTAGTAATGTAACTCTGAACACGTCAACCTCGAATCCAGTGTAATTAGCAAAACACCCTTTTGTCATCTGACTGTCATAGTCATAGTCCTCAGTGTATTGCGAGTCAATGAACACCTGGAGTTGGTTATTGATCACACTGAAAGCTGCTCCGGATCTTGCTTCAGAGAATTCTTCTTTGTCAAGTTGTTGTTCAAGTTGATCTAAATATAGAGTCATTTCGATTGTGAAATCACGAACATCTTGACCAAAGAGTGCTGTGAAAGCCCGTGTGTAACCCATCACGTATTCAGATTTATCAAACAGAACCTTGAGATGTGAATGAAGTAGACGAAAACATTCGATGCGACTTTCCTTTGCATTAAACAGCATAAGTGACTGATGAAGCTCTTTCTCCTGTGATTTCGGGCACGAAGATTCCACATTAGTATTATCAGAATCACACACGTACATTTGTTGTCCAGAATTGGAGATCATTTGGTTATCACATGTGTCGTACAACTTGAGTACCTCAGATATTAAGGAATCTGAAGTAGTAGACATGATGTAACCGTGCACGGGATTTTACAATTCTATGATTTAAACCGAGAAATAGATTCTTTCGCGGGATTTTACAAAAATCAAGAATGAACCGTGGAATGATGCTTGATATGTGTTATGATGAAGGTCTGGTAGACTTGTTGATCTGATTGGTATGGTTGTTGCAAGTTATTATGGCAAAATTTTGGTCTGAAAAACTTAAAACCTCAATAACTTCATTTTGGAGCGTTTTCAGGCCTCGAAACTTGGGTTGAATGAATAAATTAATTCAACGTGTCCTTCTCCTCGGTCTCACGGTCGTTTTGACAGGTGTTTCGCTGAAAACGGAGTTACGGTTCAAAAGTTATGGCCGTTTGAAGTTTTGACGTAAAAAATCAACTTTGGATACAAACCGCCTAGACAAACCGCGTAGACACAAACCGAGTAAACTCCTCAGAGACAAACCGAGTCTACACAAACCGAGTGCACGTAACTGGGACAAACCGAGTAGACACAAACCGAGTAAATTCTTCAGAGACAAACCGAGTCTACACAAACCGAGTAAATTTCTCAGAGACAAACCGAGTCTACACAAACCGAGTAAATTTTTCAGAGACAAACCGAGTCTACACAAGCCGAGTAAATTTCTCAGAGACAAACCGAGTCTACACAAACCGAGTAGACTTTTCAGGGACAAACCGAGTACGCGCAGCAGGGACAAACCGAGTAGACACAAACTCCCAAGCACGTCGCTTTCACTGCCTTTTGTCTTTTTGCCTAAACGAGTAATAGGACAAACCGTATCCAAGAATAGACACAAACCGAGTCCAATAATCGTCCAAAATAGACAAACCGCTGCCAAGAACAACTCAACTACTACCCACGAATTTTCCCAAAATCACCACACCGTTCTTAGATCTGTGAATGCAAACACTAAATACCACTCTAATACTATTCTTAAGCTAGAAAGTACAAGGAAAACCAACTTCTAATCACTAAACAAAGTACAAAGATGAAATTTATGCTACTTAATCAAACCGAACAAAAAACTTAAAAACTACAAATCTAACCAAGAAAAAGCCTAAAGAACTACACAAATACAAGATAAAACAACCTCTAATCACTAAACAAAGCACAAAATGAAATGTATGCTACTAATCAAGCCGAACCAAAAAAAATCTTGAAAACTACAAATCGACCCAAGAGTAAAAACCTCACAAACTACACAAATCCGTGAATACCAACTCTCATGGACCTAACCATGGCTCTTGATACCAATTGTAGGGTATTCACTATGCAAGAAACACAAGTATGAGGCTAGTTTATGGATCGGTTTGTCAAGAACTAGAGAGATAAAGAAAGAAGTTGGGAGCCTTTGTAGAGAGAGAAACAAATGTGTATTAGATTGAAGTGAAAGGTCCAACCCTTCCCATGGGTGGGAAGGGAGTATTTATAGTACTACATAATATGTCCTTAGTGGACTGTGGAGCGAGCTGACAGTGGGTAAAGACCCGACCCACTCCACAATATTACTAATAACTAAACTACTAATAATATTACTAATTATCCTACGAGCTATGATGTGCTACTAAGTACTCGGGGTGACCGAGTCTTCAACTGAATATTTATATTCCTAACACCATATGCTGTTTAAAGTGAAGAAATGTGTATTTTGCGTGACCATTGTTCTTCCAATGGTCACATGAATTTTTATTTTGTGTGGCCTTTGGTACTATTTAGTCACACATCGAATTAAACAAAGAGTGACCAATAATGTTGGAGCAGAGTTGCTACTGCTAGCAGTACTAAGGTAGTCCAAGGTAGTCCTGCTGAAGCAGAGTTACTGCTGCTAGTACTATGCTAGTGCTGCTGGAATGTGTATATATATTATATATAAAACAATATTAAAAAACACAAGAAATTTCAAATTGAATTAAACTCGAATGTATATAACTGGACAAAATATACAATTGTAATGTCGTACTTAATTAATCAAATATCTAAAGACTTTTGAACCTTCACCCCCTTAGCAGTTTGCCTTAAGTCGTTAGCAGATATATATTGTTTCTTCGTTGGTGCCTGTGGTACACATTTAGTCACATGGTTTGTTGGTGTAACCTGTAGTAAACAAAAGACGCTTCTATCAAACATTGAATTACATATGAATAATTATATATGTAGGTTGAAAAAACACATGTACGTACCACCTCTTCAAAAATAACTTGATCCTTTGGCCATGCAACGAAACTACCTTCGACTTCCTTAACTGTTTTGAACCCATTATTTGCTACGTCCGGTATGCATGCTGCATCAACTAACGATGAATCAATTGACACTCTGTAGCAATCATTTGGGAGTGGTAGGTTATGCAGCATTTGCTTTCCATGAGACTGGTATACGGTACCAAAAGCAACGATATTTGATTTCTTTGTGTGCCAGAGTTTGCACTTAAGTGTCTACAAAAAAAAAAAAAATTGCATGTATATATCAGAAATTATTTAAACAAAAGAATAACAAGAAACATGTTGAAATACATACTGTTGGCAGTGCTTGTGTTAGAGACACATCTTGTTGCGATTGGGAATCTGGAGACCCGTTTCGTCGCTTCTTTTGCTTTGGCTTATTGGGTCCGACAGTTTTAGCAAGTTCCTATATGTATATATAAAACACGTTACATTATTTAAACAAAAGAGTAACAAGAAACATGTTGAAATACATACTGTTGGCAGTGGTTGTGTTGGAGACGACACATTTTGTAGCGATTGGGAATCTGGAGACCCGTTTCGTCGTGACTTAAGGTTATGCTTAGGCCTGACAGTTTTAGCAGCAGGTTCCTATACGTATATATAAAACACGGTACATTAGTCGATCATGTATGTAAAATTCAAAAATCAAAGGGCGATCTTTTATTACTATACTTACCATTGTTTCCGTTACCTTTTTAGAAGTTTCAAGGCCATTGGATTTCTCCTCAATTCTCGCATCTTTAGGACTTACAACACCACTTGTCTGAGTGCCATTGGAGTCACCTGCAATATTGTCAATGGCCATTGGAGTCACCTGCAATATAAATTAAGAAATACAGTCACTCATCAGTTTATGTTCAATGCCTAGTATCATTAGCATCAGTGGTGTTAGCATTAGAAAATGAAATTGTTAACAACATAAAAAATGGCTTACAACTGAGGCTATTGGCGATGGTTGAGTTGGCAGAGTTATATTCATCCCTTTATCATTCAACTGTTGCAGAATTTGAGAAAGCATTATATTTGTGTTTTCCACCTCACCGGATAATTTATTGACCTGCACATCTTTTTCGGTCATCTCGGCGGACAATTTTTTGATCAATTTATCTTTTTCTTCACGCTCGCGTCTCTCATTATCCAGTTGAGTTTGAAGTAAGGCAATTTTTTCATTGGCTTCTTGTTTTCTTCGAGGAAGGCCAAAATACTCTTTGTATGTTACTGCACCTCCCACTCCTCTGGCATAACCGCCCTTTTCCTTACCAAATACAAATGTCATGGCATCAGTGCCATCATCAAAACCCGATGTTCCTTCCTTGATCTTGTCATCAGCTTCTTTCTGCACAAAAAATATAGGAAATGTTGGGATTAAAAGTCTTCTTGATGCTGTTAGAGTAACTGCTGGTATACAAGCTACTACTGCTAGTACACAGTTAAATGTTGCTGCTATATAAGCATAATAATAGAATTAGCAGTCAAACTTACAAGTTCATCTCCCTTTGATTTAATATCATCATTTGGGTATTCCCCGTCTTTGTTTACCCTTCCTTTCACCCACATTACATCACGGGGGGGTTCTTCATCCGCTTCAATCTCTTTATTTTCGATCTAATAAACATCAAATGCATACCCATGTAAAGTTAAACCAAGATAAACGAAAATATGAGGATGCTTACACATGTACAGTTAAAGCAAGATAATCGAAAATATGAGGGTATTAATGCAAATGTGCAAATTGGGCAATGTAAACAGATTCATTTCTCATACTGATCGTCTCTTAATTGGTAAAACAAACATTGTGTAATCTTACCATTTTCTCTTTGACATAAGCATATCCACCTCGTCCCATTTTATGCTGATAAATATTTTGGGAACGCGCCATTTTACCTTTCTCAGATTTCTCCTAAAAACACAAAATCATAAGGCGTTTAGATGCGGTAATGCTGCAAACTGAAAATAATAAAATGACATATACACTTAATTAAAGATGACTAATTAAAACCTTGTATGCTTCGGTGGTCGTGTATTTAACATACTCGACCCAGTCTTCTGATTTCATTATTGTATTATACAAGTCCGGGACTTCATTCAGTTTGGAAGGTGTATTTAGGTTGGGCAAAATGTAGTTGACTTTGAGCTTCCTTCTGTAATTCCTTAGCATTTTACCAAGACTAATCATTATCAATTTTCTGTATTGGACGTCAACAACAAAAAATTTCTGAAAAGATTAACACAATGTTGTTAATTAGTTGCACATAATGTAACTGCATACATAAACTTATGTAGTATTGGGTTACAAAATAGTATATATGTACCAAGATTTCATCCCATAGTTTATCTCTTGCTTCTTTATTCACCTTCTTCCAGTGTAGAATCTTCACACCTATCTGCTCACGAGCCACATCTCCTAAAAAACTCACAAACACTGCTCTGTTTTCCCCTGTTACCCTACCGAGTGCATCGAAGGTTACCTTGAGCTTTGTTGCACCAGGTTTGTCATGCTTCGCGCGAAACTTTACTAGCCTGGTTGAGCCCCTCCTAGCTACTATCTCAGGTGTTTGGTTGGTTACAGGCTCATCTATATCTTCTTCATCAGAAGACTTTTCGGATTCATATTCTAAGGCGTTATCATCATGTACAATATGATCAAGAGGAAGCAAAGTATGGTTATCAACAATGGGTTCAGTTTCCATGACTCTTGAGCAACAAAGGGTAAAAGAAAATGATTATGGCTTAGCTTGGAGAGTAATGGTGAGAGAAGATTTGATTTTTGTTTTTTATTTGCAGTATTTTTTTTAAGGAGAGAAAAGAGGCTATACACCAAGAATATGAATCGTTTGTGATTCAAAAAATTTCGATCCAAAAATTTGCCTCCAAGTTGTAATTTGAAATTAACAATTGAATTATTTGAAAATTTTCCCTTTGAACCTGTTAATTAAAGCATAAACTTGAAAAAATCAAATTTTTGGCTCCAAATTTTATAGAGTACTATCTTAATAATCGCAAATAATGTATCATACTGTGCAACCATCACATCAACAGTACAAACGTAATTACTACTAGTTATTGTACCCTTACCAATTACATTTACAAAACACAAATTACTAATTACCTTTTTGTTATTTGGTTTCATTGTTTGCGTGCTTGTGTTTGCCATAAGAATGTGTGTGTTGATTAGGGTTTATTGATTTTTGTGTGTGTTTACAAATGACCAGGTAAAGGGATTAATTGCTGGTTGAATATTGAATTTGTGGTTTGGTTTAACTATAGCTGACGTGGCAAGATTTGTTTAAAAAAAAAAAAAAAAAAAAAAAAAAAAAAAAAAAAAAAAAAAAAACTAATGGTGATGAGGTGGCGGTGAAATCCGGCTATAGCCGGTAAATAGGGATGGAAACGGTTCGGGTTCGGGGCGGGTTTTAGTATACCCATAACCGAACCCGTTTATAATATACCCGTACCCGCCCCATATCCCACCGGATACCCGATTAATATTATCCATCGGTTTTTCGGGTTTCCCCGCGGGTATTAGTTATCCGTACGTAGTTGAATATTATATGGACAAAATTGGCGGTATTAAGATTAAGTCACGCTAAAATCCACCGAAAAAACAAAAGAAAATACTCTAACCACTCCCAACAATAACTCAGCTTTAAACTTTAACACAATGCCACGTCAGCTTTAACACACTCACCCTTAATTAACTGAGCTTTAGTTATACACAAGATGTTTAACGAATGAGCCGAGATGATATGGTTGTATACGAGATGTTTAACGAATGAGCCGAGATGATATGGTTGTATATATACGAGATGTTTAACGAATGAGCCGAGATAATATGGTTGTATACGAGATGTTTAACGAATGAGCCGAGATGATATGATTATACACGAGATGTTTAACGAATGAGCCGAGATGATATGGTTGTACACGAGATGTTTAACGAATGAGCCGAGATGATATGGTTGTATACGAGATGTTTAACGAATGAGCCGAGATGATATGGTTATACACGAGATGTTTAACGAATTGAATGAGCCGAGATGATATGGTTGTATACGAGATGTTTAACGAATGAGCCGAGATTATATGTTTGTACATGAGCAACACACCCAACAATAACTCACGCAACCTTTCGACCCTGTTTCATCATTTCTTAAAAGAGTTTAATTTCTAGACCAACCCTGATAGCTGGATGGTCTTGAGGCAACTCACGCAACCTTTCAACCTCTGGATCAGCACGATTATGCATCTGTAGCATAATACGAGTTATCTCACCTAGCAAATTGTTAATCAATTTGAGTTCTTTTTCTTGTTCATTGTGTAATCGGGTGAGGATAGCCTTTTGCACCTCTGCTAGTTAATTTGTTAGCCACAGTGTTTGTGTTAAAATTAGTGATACTTGCGAGAGAGTTTTATAAGAAGTTGTGTGAGAAAACGAAGTGTTGTGAAAGTGGCTTTGATAGTGGAAAGCCGTTAAACTAGCCGTTGGAGGCTATTTTAAAAATCAGATTGAAAGTAAAAGTAACCGTACGAGTATTATTCAAATTCAAACGTAAAGTAACAGTACAACATATTAATAACGAGCGGGATATTTAAATTTTAAAATTTCAAATTCAAATTAAACAAAAAGGCGGGATATATTTAAAATTTATCAATTCAATTCAAATTCAATTCAATTTATAAATTGAAAATAAAGTATCAAATACAAATACATTAAACATGAAATAGAAATACATTAAACATGAAATAGAAATACGTTAAATGTCAAATAAAAACTACGTTAACATAAACAATGATTGATTAACATAAACAACATACGATTAACATAAACAACGGACGATTAATAAAAACTATCATCTGAATCTGGGTAACCATCTTCAGAGGATTCGGAAGGTGTGAAAAAACCAGACTCCCACCTTTGCCTACGTTCTTCATCCTCCCTGGCTTGCCGCTCCAAACGATCAGCTTCCTCTTCTCTTTCAAGTGCTTCCATTTCCAGGAGGACTTGCATATCTGCTTCCTCTTGCCTAAGTTGTTCCTCAGTTAACCCAAACGGATTTGGGTCTTGGTTGGGAACTGGTTCATTTTCAGGTTGATTATTCACCGGAAAATTTTCCGGTTGGAAAACCGGAAAGATATGCTCGGGTGGAGTATGGAATTTTTCATTTTCGCTAGGTGGGCTTGGAAACTGTTGGCCAAAATCCTTTTGGCGAGGTGGGCTTGGAAATTGTTGGCCAAAATCCTTTTGGCGAGGTGGGCTTGGAAATTGTTGCCCGAAATCTTTTCTGGAAGACATCTTGAATTTGAGATGCTTGGATCTTGAGTATTTGAGAAGTTTGGAATGTGTTTCTGTGTGACTTGTGCTTCAGAAGCATTGGTATTTATAGGGTACAAATGCACACGTTTTATTAACGTGACTTTGAATTTTAATTGTTGGGGCTAACCTGCGTTAACGCAGCGTTAATATGTTGTACTTTATCTTACGTTTGAATTTGAATTTTAATTTTAATTTGTTAAGGCTGAGTTATTGTTGGAAGTGGCCTAAATATACCCATACTTCTCAAACACATTCAGACTGCGATAGATATTAAAGCATGTATTTACATTAAACATGTACTAGAAAATATCAATTACCCTAATGAAAAAGTCAATTAGTCATTAAAGTTAGCACACAAATTACATTAAACATCATTAATATAGAAAATATCAATTACCCTAATGAAAAAGTCAATTAGTCAATCCAACACCAAACACACTTCTAGATCAACTACACTAGTCAAATCCAAACCAAACACAAACCAAATCCGATCAATATTATCCATCTGTTTACTTTTGGCGCCTCTCGATGGTCCCTCTTCCCGCCTAAAGTATTGGGAACCGTTCGTATACCTCTCTAGCCTATTTGTACAACTCGACATGGAAAACCGTTCATAATTAATCAACCGTACCATATACAACTCCTTTGATATTTTCATTAGAAAATAAATTTCAAATTTCAATGGCTGACTCCTCTTCAACTCCTTCTTCCAACAAAAACAAACGCCCAAGGGATGATTCTCCTCCACCAATGCCTGAAAAATATAAAAAAATTGGCATATCCCAAAATATTTGGGAGAAATGTAGTAAAGGCCAGTATGGTGTTGAAAACGCATTGTTAGAAATTCACAACAAGCGTATAAAGATGTATGAAGAAAGGAACAAGAAAGATTTAGAGGTCATTGAGGAGCATCAGAAGAAAATTGAGGAGAGGAACAAAAAAATAGAAGAAGAAAGAGAGAAAATAGTTGATGTTTACAGAAGTATTGAAGCTAGTAAATATGTGTCTTAATGTATCTTTTCTTTATATATTTTGCCTATGTATATTTTGCCTATGTAAATGTAAACTTATTTTGACTTGGTTTAATATATGAATGCAGTTATTATGTACAAGTTTATGATATTTGAATACAGTTATTATTATTGTACTGCTAGGTAAACAATTGTACTGCTATCGAAACGTTGTACTGCTGGGTATCCTTTTAGCAGTGGTTGGGAGTGCAGGGTAGTTTGTATCACTTTTTACTTAAAGTGTATAAACCCCCAATTGCTGCACACAATCACATTCACGCACACATTACTCTCTCTCTTCCACTCCCTAATCGAATTTTAATTGTCAAATTGCAAAACCCCCAAATCAAATCATAATGTCGAACCTAACTTTTACCGAACCTCATAATAATGTTGCCTTTTTAGAAAAATCCAATAAGTCTGTAGATTTTACTGAGATCATTGATTTCCTTAATGCAAGCTATATTAAGTTTGCATTAACAGTAAAACCTACTATATATACACTTCCAACATTATCCAATTTTGGTCGTCTGCTAAGGTCAAAACTATTAATGGGGAAGCACAAATCCATGCCCTTGTAGATGGGCAGATGATTATCATTACAGAGGCATCTATTCGAAGAGATCTTCTCCTAGATGATGCTAACGGAGTTGAGAATCTTCCAAATACTACAATCTTTGAAAAACTTGCACTGATGGGCTATGAGAGATATACAGATGCTTTAAAGTTCCAAAAAGGTAATTTTTCTCCTCAGTGGAAATTCTTAATTCATACTGTCTTAGTGTGTCTAAGTCCAAAGACCACTGCATGGAATGAATTTAGCAGTAATTTAGCTTCTGCTATAATTTGTTTGGCTGAAAATACTCAAAGATTTAATTTCTCAAAATTAATTTTTGATAATATGGTTAAGAACTTGGATGGTTCTTTGGCTAAATATTTTCTATATCCAAGGTTTTTGCAACTCTTTTTGGACAACCAATTTAAAAAAAGAAAAGTCACAAAAATGTTTATCCCACTCCCTGCCTTACCAAAAAGGTTTTTGCTAATATGAGTAGGGTTGGAAAAGATTTTTCAGGGAGAGTGACACCTTTGTTTCCAACAATGTTGGCACTAGCCCAAACCCAAATGGGTGAAGGTTCAGCAATCCCAGCTGGTACCCATCACACACCCACAGAACAACAACAAAAGACCTATAAACGTAGGACTAACACCAAGAACACTGAGCTACCTCAGGCTAGTGGTTCTATACCAACTGTTGCAGATGAGGATGTCACTGGGGGGAGAGTGACATGTTGGCAAGGGCTGCCACTATTGTGTCTAGCTTAGCAGCAGCACAGGACAGTGGTAACATCATTAAGACCCGAACCAAGACAACTTCTAATGAAGAAAGTTCCTCTGGAACTGATTCAGGTGAAGGTCCCAGTCACATGGAAACAATGGGGGGTTCGGATGTTCATCCTAGGGGTGAGACTGAACTTAACTTTTCCAGTGATCCACCTCTCGGGCTAGGTAACACAAGCCGAAGTGGTGAGGATAGTATGCAACTTTTGAATGAATTGAAGGATACCTGTGCCAAGCTGTCTGCACAAATTGGTGATCTGCGAGCAATAGCTTCTTCCCAAGATGGAGTCATCAAAGCTCAAGGTGGGGAGATAAAGGCTTTGAAGAGAAGGGTTAGGTATTTAGAAGGAGTCAAAGGATCAAGAATTCCCAAACAAAAGGTTAAATCTTCTGAAGCTTCTAAGGATGCTCCCAAACAGGGAGGGAATGAAGGCAAAGTTTCAGGGGAGGATAACCAAGGGAATCAAGTGGTGATTGATCATCGTCTGGGCAAGGTTACAAATGCTGATAGTGCTACTGAGCCAATTACAGTTGGTACTACAAAAGCTAGTACTGCTACACCAGAGGTTTTTGCAAATGCTGTTAGTGTACTTGCTGAGCTGAAGACAGCAAAACCAGTAACCAAAGGTGTTGTGATACAAGAGCCATCATCCTCTCCAAAAGCTAAACAATCAACTCCACAGGTACAAGGCAAAGGTAAAGGGATTCTTACTAAAGAGCCTGTGGAGAAACCATTATCAAAAGAAGAGCAATTAAAAGTTGATGCTGAAATTGCTATGAAATTCTCACAAAAGTATGATGCAGAACATCAGACAATTTTGGAACAAAGGAGAATACAAGAAGAAAAAGATGCAGAGTTAATAGCTTCATGGGATGAGCAAAGGGCTCAGGTTGCAGCTGATTCTGAGCTTGCTAAGAAACTACATAAACAAGAGCAAGATAAGTACTCAGTAGATGAAAAAGCCAGGATGCTGAAAGAATTTTTTGATGAAAAAAAGAAGTTGTATGCAGAACAAAGATATGCAGCTAAGAAGAACAAGCCACCCACTCAAAAACAAAGAAGAGATCTCATGTGCAGGTAGTTTTTTTTTTTTTTTTTTGCAAAGGTATTTATATTAATATCAACAATACCCAATATGTACATCATATCATAAACATCTACTCATGTGCAGGTATTTGAAGAATGTGGACAGATGGAAACTAAAGGATTTGAAATTCTTGGATGATAAAAGAATTGAAGAATTATATGCAATTGCCAAGAGAAACAATGATCTCTTCTTGAATGACAGTTCAAAGAGAGCAGGTGAACAGTTGGAAATAGAAAGCAGTAAAAAGAGAAAACAAGAACAAACTGAGCAAGCTGTTGCTGAAGAACAAATGCAAGCTCACACTGAACTTGCAGTTGCCTCTGTAGGAGAAGCCATGGATGCACAACCTTTAACTGTCAAACATCCCATTGTTGATTATAAGTCTGGATCTTTTGGGGAAACAGTTTATTACGATATTAAGAGGCATGATGGTTCTTCTAGAAGGTATGTAAGCTTTCTTCACATGGTTCATGATTTTGATAGACAAGATATGATAGCTCTATGGAAATTACTCAAACAAAGATTTGGTAATAAGACACCAGAACAAGCTAATTATGATAGAGAAGTCTGGAATTATTTAAAGGTAATGTTTGAACCAAATCATGAAGATGAATGTTGGAGAAGACTAACGCACAATACTGTTAAAGAATGGAAAAATTTTCAACGATGTGGAGTACATGCTTTAACTGTGAATGAGTTGGTGATCTACATGCTTGTAGAAAAGGATTACCCTTTAAAGTTTCATAAAGACATTCTACATCAGATGTTGCGTGGGAAGAAAACACTCAAGCTTCAGCTTAATTATGATGACATGGCATATGAACTGCTCAGGAAGATGGAAGAGTATCTAGGAACCAAGGACAAGAAATAGAATGTATAGTTATTACTGCTACAATGTATAGTTTGACTTAAACATGTATAGTTATTACTGCTAGTATGTATAGTTATTACTGCTAGAATGTATAGTTATTACTGCTAGAATGTATAGTCTGACATTTATCATGTATATGTCCACTTGCAGTCAAGCTTTATTGTATTTGCAGTTTCCATTTATCATGTATATGCACTTGCAGGCACTTTAGTAACATGTTACTTCATTATAAAGTTGAAAATTGACTTTAGAAAGTCAAGTAATCTGGTTCCAGCTAGGGGCAAGTAACATACTTACATACTACTGCATTAAATTAGATAGACTATAAAATCCCAGCATTGTAATGGGGCAAATTAAATGAAGAGTCATGACTAACAGTCTGAACTCAAAATATGACTCTATGATTTAGACACTTAAATAAATACTTCATGTGACCATATGTAACATCTTGAATTTAGTCACACAAACACTCAATGTGACCAATATCAAGGTTAATGATAACTGAGTTCACATTTTGCTATACATATTAGTCACATGAATATTTCACAGTGTGACTATTTTCAATGTATTGGTCACATATAATACCCTTATAATGTGGCCATAAACATAATTTAGATGCACATTTGTGGTATGGTGTTACTATTGTATAGCCTATAGTCACATGATTGTGCTACAATTAAGTGTGACCATACACATTAGGAATTGGCAGGCAAACACACACTTAACTTTAGACACACATATTAACTTACGTGACTATTTGTATCGAATTTTGGTCACACTTAATCATGTATGCCTATGGTTTAGTGTGACCATATATGACATTTGGTCACACATCTCAAGTGTGTGACATATATTTGTCACTTTTAAATGCATATCGTGACTATGCTTCAAACTTACTTTTCAGTTGTCACACATTTCAAATTCATATGTGGCTAAATTTTCAACAAAAACTAGGAGTCACGCTTAAATAATGTGTGACAAACTTGAGCATATGATTTAGCCACATACACAATTACTTCGTGTGACCATATATGGATTTTGGTCACACTTTTCAATTGCGTGACATATATTTGTCACATATGTATATATATAGTGTGACTAATGTTTCAACCTTATTTGTATCCGTCACACGTCCCAAATTATAAGTGACTAAAAAATCAAAAAAAATTTTACCAGATACGTATAGTCACGAAAATATTCAAATGTGTGGCTGTACCCTCGGATGTAATTCCGAAATGGTCACACAAGTCGGATCAAGTGTGGCTGTTTATTTTATTCTGGTACATTTAGTCACATAAAAAAGCGAATGTGTGGCTGTTCGAAAAACAGCATGTGTGACTAAATCCCATTTTTGTACTAGTGATATCTCACATGCACTCTGGATCGAAAGAAGGTCAGAGTCACACCAGATCATCTTCGAAGAGAATTGGGTCTTCCACAAGCATCTGAGCCTGCCAACAGATTTTTCCCGACTCCATTTGAAGCAGAAGTCATGCAGTTCCTTGTTGATATTGGTTATGATGTCCAACCAGACACATCATTAACCAAGATCTCCAAAGTCAATGCTAAATACATCCCACAACCGTGGAGGACTATCTTCTACCTTGTCACTCGTTCAATATCGGGTAGAGATAGTGGCTTCGAACACCCACGGTTGCCACATCTTCAAATCTTCTGGGGATTCGTACATGAAGAAAAGATTGACTTTGCTGCTCTCATATAGGAAGACATGACATTCCAAATGAGGAAGGCCTACACAAAGATTCCTTTTGTTCGTTATACCAAACTGCTAATAAGTCTTCTGCTTGACGAACACTCTGATATTGATCAACGTCTTAACGATCGTGAAATGCACAGGATCAAAATGGACAAAACACTCAAGCATGTCTACTTTCCTCAAGGGAGCACGCACAAACAAGGAGCTAGACTGCCAGATTTTCTAATGACTGAAGAGATAAGGCAGACAAAAGCCTACAATGATTACGACACAGCATTCAATGAAGGACGGGTGGGGCTCTCAAAGATAGTAGAAGGGCAAGGATCAACCAAAACCCGTTCTAAGAGCTCCAAGTCAAAGACCGGTAGTGCATCTAGTGCTTCCAAACAACCCAAGCAGAAACATCCTAGGACTCTCAAGAGAATAGTACCAAGCAAACCTGTGCCTAAAGTTGAACAAGTTGGGATTCGTGATGAAGATACTGACTCTGAGGCAACGGAATCAGAAGGAGAAGTAACTATAAGAATGACTGAGGAAGAGGCAGAATTTCAAACACAACTCAATATGGAATTTGCACAGAAACAAATTCTGAAGACTACTAAAACGGATAATGAAAGAAGGGCAGAGCTGGCAGTTAAGAAACAAAGGGAGTATGAAATGCAGAATGAAGCAGGAGGTTCTGGAACTATACCAGAAGCTACTCCAACCCACGTTGATCTGGTTAATCAACCCGGAGGATCTGGAGCAGCAACATTCACAGTACAGCCTGATGCGGTTAATCAACCCGCGATGGCTGCATCTGTTGTTCAACCAAGCTCGGTTAATCAACCTGACTTGGAAGCTCAAGTATCAGAGGAAGAGAAAATTGTCTTTACAGAAGAGGAAATCCCTGACGATATGTTTGATAATAACCAGGAGCAAGAACAACATCATGATGACAATATGGAATGGAACCCTGAAGAAGACCAGGATATAACTGGAAAGAAATCTTTGGACGCTGCTGCAGAACTTGAGGCTGAGCATAAAGCAGAATTCGAAGGAAAAGAGGAAGAGATGCATGACAAGGAAGATGAAGAAGCTAACAAAGAAGCTGATAGCTATATTCACACTCCTCCACAAACTGCTATCATTCTCTACAACCCTCAACAATCACATCAACCTGAACAAACTCCAAAGCATCCAACACCTCCTAGGTCTCCTCCAGTTTCACCTCCAGTTCCATCACCAGAACCCAACACTCCTTCTGAGTCACCTCCTAGGACTCCAACTCCACCTTCTTCACCACCAAAGGATTCTCCACATCCTTCAGAATCATCAATCCCCTCTCTTTCTATATCATCAACAAGATCTCCATCACCAAAGGCGAAGCCAACAGTTGCGGAAAACATAAAGAAAGCATTAAAGGGTAAGAGTGTGAGGAAAATTGCCCGAGTCACAAGAGTTGAAGTTGTTTCTCCTGCTGCCAAGAAAATCAAACAAGCGATGAAAATTGCACAAGCAAAGAAGGATGATCAAGTAAGAAAACAATTGACTGAGATGCAAACCTCAATCAAGAGTTTATCTGAACAACTGGGAGAGTTAAAGCAAGCAAATCAAAAGATGGATGAGTTTCTTGAATGTGATCTCGATGATTCACTAAAAGCAAAAACAAGGCACTACGTCAAGAAGTATCTTCCGAACTTCAAGACAAAAATGGATGAACATGTGGACGCTCGAATTGATGAGGAAATCAAGGAGTATGCGATCAATCAGAAACATCTCCTTGAATATTCAATTGAAGATCTTCAAAATGCTCTCCAGACAAAGATTCTTGAGAAAACTCCTATGACATACACGGAAATTGCTCTTATTGATGCAATTCGTGATAATGTACAGTCATGTAAAGAGGCAGCAGACAAGGGCAAGCGTAAACGCGATGATGAAGACCCAGATCCGGAAACCACCACAAAGAAACCCAGGCCTGGTAGTGGATCTGGGGTTCACATTTCTGAGCCTACAAGAACAACTTCTTCTCCTCCACCTCCAAAGAATCAGAAATCTGGTCCAATAGCTACCGAGCATCATTTTGAGCATGTTTTCGAAGATAATGTTGACTTCCAACCACAAGAAGATCAACCACACTCACCAAAACCGTCACCACCTAAATCAAAACCATCTACATCAAAGCCAACCAGCAGTAAGAAATCTTCAAAAGAACCAGCTGTGGTTTCCTGGCTAGATGAAGATACTGATGTCCAAGGGAATGAGTGGTTTGATCAGCTGGTAAATGCTCAGATCCAGACAAATGATGATTATAAAGTCGAAGATAGCTCATTTGCAGTCGCACAACAAATTAAAAGTTCTCTGAATATCAAACGAATGACCAAACGGGAGCTACGAAGGATCAAGAATGATGCGTTCAATCTTCTTAAAGACAACTCTCATAGTGCTGCTGAACTAGAGTATCATCTTGAAAACATTGCTCGTGCAATGTCAAGTGAATTTGACTGGACTAATCCAGACAAATTCAGGGTCGGTGGTCGAGACAGCAACAACCGTCCTTACATAACAGACTGGACAAAGCCATTGCCCGTGATACGTAAACATCATCATTCAGAGATTCCATTTCAGTTCTTCTTCAACAACGACCTCGAACTTCTCAGACACGGGGCACAAGGAAAAACAAAGTATGCTACCTCTATCACCTTCACACCAGCAGCAGACTACGCACAATCCGCCATCGAGGAAACAGCCATTCAACATTATCTATATGTCAAACAAAGGGTTGAATATGATCATGATGTTGAATTGGGGATCTTTCACTGGTATGAGAAACGGAGAACATGGTACAAAAGCAAACTTACAAAGAAATCTCGGGAACCAGTTCACAGTGACCTCTGGATTCTAGCTGTTACAAGTGTGACAGGGTCAAAGAGGTATGACTACACCTATTTGTCCGAGATCAAAGTCTGCCGACACGATCACCAAATCTACACATTCTCTGAGGCAGATTTTCCTGATCTGAGTCTGAATGATATTGAAGATATGTACCTTCTCAAGGTACAAGGAAAAATCTCTCATCTATCACCTGAACTTCAGTATGCATTCAGTACTGCGATCTGCCACTACATTCGAAGGATTGTCATCAAAGAACGGGTGGAAGATATTCAACTTGGAGTAGAAAGTTATCAGAAGAAGCTCAACCTGGAACAGCCCCAGCTATATCCGGAAGGCATTTCTTCTGACACTCAATACCAAATGAGGCACCGTCCAACACTCGGATTCATCTACAAGAGTGAACTGACGCAACTGTGCTTCATGTCCTTTCATGAAATCCACAAGTTTTGTGATGACACTTTAAAGAATGTACGAGATGGGTTGGTTAGTAGGATTCGAGATCAAGAGTTAGGGGAAAACACACAGATGGAACAGTAGTCCGTTCAGACAAGTGAAGCAGTTTGTCTTAAAGATAGAAAGAAGATTATTCCATAGAGACCAGATGCGGAGACTGGAAACGTATGTTGGAGGACGTCCGCCCTTCCCAATCAAAACATTTCAGAGGACGGATCCAACACACAGTACATTCAAAAGGGCTCCTGTAAGAACTTAAATTTCAATATTCTCATATTCTTATTCTTACCTTATGCATGTGATATTTTGGCTTGTGCACAAATAACAGTGTACAACCCGAACTTGTAAAGAAAGGACCCTGAGGTACGCTTCAGTGCCTCAATCCTGAAAAAGGAGCGAAAGCTTCTTACTTATGAGCAGAATTAAAATCAGAAATTTCTAAAAGTTTTTCAGAAATTCTGCTCATAGGGACAAGTATTCCCTCGTTAAGGGGGAGTATTTGAAAAACCTAAATCTTTGTTCCAAAAATTGTTCTTGATATTCTTCCCCACAAACCTCAAAAAAAATTGCATATTTTAATCAAACGTTTTATCAAAAACATCATAAGTATGCTATTTTTGAGGGGGAGAATAAAAACTTGATTAAAATATGGTGCAAGTTACGATGTTATCTCATGAGTGCAAGACTCAAGAATTGACCCTCGAATTGACGACAACAAAAGTCAGTAATCGAAAAGATATATCCTGGACGGGTAATAATTTCAAGCCAGTTCATCTGGTGATGTAAACGTGTCTCGCAAAGGATATATCTGAGTAGAATGTACCGATTTCAAGCGATGATCTTTGAATCTGATCTGGACGGGTAATAATTTCAAGCCAGTCTATCTGGTGATGTAAGCGTGTCTCGCAACGATCAGGTTCATTGAAAATCAATCAATTCAAAAAGTGCCAACTCTTCCCGGCATGTGCAAATTTAACTTAAACAAATATGAGCACATGTTAAGGGGGAGTCTTTCTGAAAATATCAAAACTCTCAAAGTGTTAACAAAATGTGTTTTACAATCATGAACACTTTGAGAGCTTTTCAAAAGAATTTGGTTTATGGCATCAATAGGATAGTCATGGAGTTATAAGGTGACTAAGGTTTAGGAAAAACCGTCCTATGATCCGCCAAAGCCGGAGGGATCTACCCAAGGACAATTCCAATAGATTAGTATTAAAACGTCCTAGGTATGATTAAAAAAGGAGAAGTGAAATGAATGGAGAATGAAGGGGTTGAAGAATTAAAAAGAAAAGCAAAGAAAAGGGTGAAAAGAAATAGCCCTCCAATTATTCAACATTAGGGCAGACACCGGGTTCAATACATAATCTACTGGTTGACTGAGCGTCACCGGTATTGAAGAACAAAGACGTCATGGACCCAGTGACGCACTGCACTAAACCTTCTAAGCCACTCAGGTGTCTCTCAAAAGACACTTGTTTCATTCACACGGAGAACCCTTCATCATCTATCGACCTCTCACTACGAGATGATTGATATTGAAAAGGAGGCACTCTGCTCCACCCCTCCGACGACCAAATATGCACTTAAATCGAGTCTAGAGCCATGAGATACATAAAAAGATCTCTTAGGAACACTTAGTATTACGCTGTTGTTCTACATCATGGGCAACAGTT
This sequence comes from Artemisia tridentata subsp. tridentata, assembly GCA_021014915.2. Lineage (NCBI taxonomy): Eukaryota > Viridiplantae > Streptophyta > Magnoliopsida > Asterales > Asteraceae > Artemisia > Artemisia tridentata. Next base: position 224,385,616 of record CP139508.1, read on the forward strand.
GTAAAATTAAGAAGAGTCCTTCGCAGATCTTAGCAATCTGCCAAGAACATTCATGAGAAAAGTCACAATATGTGATTATCAATGATTGAATGGAAATCCTGCCAGGGTCAACATCAAACAGCCCTGACAGCAGGTCACTTCGGTAACTCCTTGTGGGTTACGCTTAGTGTTTGCTCCAAACGGTCTACAGTCGTGGGGTGATCTCCAGCGACTCACTGAATCGTGGGTGCACCTCGGTGTGTCCGTGTTAGCCCTTTCGGGGGTATCCGGTTCAGAACGGCCTGGGAAAGGATTAGAGAAAGTCTTCACACTATGCTGTTGACAATCTCGAAGTCCAATTCTGTAAGTGCCGGTTGGTTCGTGCTGATGATGCTGCTGCTGCTGATGCTGAGGATCTGGAGTTCGACCATCAAGACTCCATCATGCTCAAAATCCTGAAGATGGGTTCTCTCAAAGACTCAGAAATTTTAAAAGTTCAACAAATGATGAAGTAAAGTCTAAAGTTCAAGCGCAACAACCTTTCACAAATTAAAGATTGAAAAGTGAGAACAAGTTGCAGAACAAAAGTCAAAGACATATGAGCATGATGGAGAAGACGAGAAGACGTTGGAGTTTGGCAGATTGTGACAACACCATAACATTTCAAGTCAAGAACAAAGAACAAAGATTATCAAGACGTCTGAAGCCAAAGAAGCAAAGATGATGTCAAGCAACATTGATGATCAAGACTTAGGGGGAGATTGTTAGGAACACGTTTTGTAATATTTCAAGTCTTGACCATTTGCGATAAATGTTGCTTACTATGGGTTATATGTTTTGTAATTCATGACCGGTCCATTAGTAGCCCATGGGCCGGTCATCTAAGTGAAATACCTTCTAGAAGCAATCTTGTAATGATGCCCTAATCATTTGCCTATAAATAGAAGGCTTGGGGCATCTCATTTATTGTTGGTTTTTCATGTATCTAGCGTAAGCCATGTTCGAATAGTGTATGAATTGATTAACCTTCCATTTCTCTTATTCTCTCTTTGCTTATCCTCTTATTTCAGCTTAACGTAGCTTATTCCAGTGTAGTAGTTGCGTGTTTATTAGTTTGTACGTGGGTGTGTTTGAGAAAATAGCGACCGACAAATACATTAAAACCTCCACAAATTAATAGTGTTGTGACCGGGATATTTTAGGGTTAATACATATAGAAATTACTATAGTTTGCCAAAAATTTGAAAAAAATTACTAAAGTTTTTTTTGGTTGAATTAGGTTACCAATGTTTACGGGTTTGTTAAATATGTTACTGAACTTTGTAAACGTTGACATTTGTTAAATACAAAACGGTCCTTGTCGTTAGCCGGGCATCACGGAATTAGTTCCTAGACCACTATTTCGGTTAGTTTGACCGTTTTTCGTCACGGAATTAGTCCCTAGACCACTATATCGGTTAGTTTGACCGTTTTTCGTCACGGAATTAGTCCCTAGACCACCATTTCGGTTAGTTTGACCATTTTTCTTACGTTTTCGTTAGTTTTCTTATGTTTTCATAGGTTTTCGCCTATTTTCTTAACTTTTCACACATTAAGCGACCTTTTTCGAAATTAATTTTTTTTCGAAATTAATTTTTTTTCGAAAAAATAATTTTTTTCGAAATTAATTTTTTTAGAAAAAAAAAATTTTTTCGAAATTAATTTTTTTTCGAAATTAATTTTTTTCGAAATTATTTTTTTCAGAAAAAAATTTTGAAATTAATTTTTTTTAGAAAAAATAAATTTTTTTCGAAATTAATTTTTTTAGGTACATTATTTTTTTCCGAAATTAATTTTTTTTTGAAATTAATTTTTTTAGAAAAAAATATTTTTTTTCGAAATTAATTTTTTTTCAAAAATTAATTTTAATTTCGAAAAAAATTAATTTCGAAAAAAAATTAATTTCGAAAAAAAATAATTTTACTAGAAAAAATTAATCTCGAAAAAAATTATTTTTTCTAAAAAAAATTAATTTCTAAAAAATAAATTTTTCTAAAAAAATTAATTTCGAAAAAAATTTAATTTCGAAAAAAAATTAATTTCTAAAAAAATAATTTCGAAAAAGGTCGCTTAATGTGTGAAAAGTAAAGAAAATAGGCGAAAACGTATGAAAATATATAAAAACTAACGAAAACGTAAGAAAAAACGGTCAAACTTACCGAAATAGTGGTCTAGGGACTAATTCCGTGACGCAAAACGGTCAAACTAACCGATATAGTGGTCTAGGGACTAATTCCGTGACAAAAAACGGTCAAACTAACCGAAATAGTGGTCTAGGGACTAATTCTGTGACGCCCGACTAACGACAAGGACCATTTTGTATTTAAAATCTAACAAATGTCAACATTTACAAAGTTCAGTAACATATTTAACAAACTCATAAACATGAGTAACCTAATTCAACAAAAAAAAAACTTTAGTAACTTTTTCAAATTTTTAGCAAACTATAGTAACTTCTGTATGTATTAACCCGATATTTTATTAATTTAGCGAGATATTATTATATCGATAAATTAATAATTTATTAATTTAAAGAGGTCTGTCTAATACCTAGTTACAATGTATAATCATTAGAGACAAAAAATAATTTGAAAAACAAGTTCCAATTAACATTTTATAAATTCACATTTACACTTTATAAAAATAAAATTAACACTTTTTGTTGCCATACAAAAAGACAACGCACCAACTCTTTAGTGCGATAAGAAGATTTTAAGATAAACTCAATATAGATTTGAAATTCAACAAAAAGCAAGTGACTATGGATTCATTTTTTACTAAACAAAAGTGTATCTCTCTCACACGCATACATATACATATATATGGAATCTTAGTAATTATTAATTTATAGTTTCGTTGAAACTAATGTATATACATCGGGTTTTCAAAAAAATTATTTATCTTATTATTTTATCGATTGATGTCCAAATTTGTACTGGTCCAAGTTGGGACGAGACAAATTATTAATTTTATCGAGGTTATTAATTTATCGAGTATTAATTAATTTACAGAGGTTTTTATGTACATGAGATTGTACATATAACAACAAATCATATAATTTATTTTTTAAACATCTGAAAAATTAGTAAATATATAATTTAGAAAACTTTCTATTGTTTGTTATTTAACCGATAATACGTATGTTTTATAACTAGTAGTCTTGTATCACAAAACAAATACTCCTATATGATTTCACCTCAAAAAGGCTTGAATCCATCATCTGACTGGGTTCGCTAACAAGCCCGACCCACCAAGAAACTGGACATGAAGTTACTCCATACATTTAACCAGCTAAGAATCAGCAATCAATGTAGGGGTGTTCATCGGTTCGGTTCTCGGTTAATTGGTTTATTCGGTTCTGGTTGTTAGGTTAAAAAAAAAATTTGAGTCATAACCGAAAACCGAACCGAACCGAAAATATTTGTGACCGAACCGAACCGAACCGAGAACCGAACCGAAGTTCGGTTCGGTTATGGGTCAAAACCGAAAACCGAAATTTTGTACTTGAATATTGAACAACATTTATATTTGCTCTAATATTGAACCATAACAGTCTTGCATACACATATTGATATGTATGTCAAATGATTAAACCTAGAGAATAGAACATACATCATCCAGATACATAAACTTTCCTAAGAAATAACTAATCATAGCACATGACCCCATGACGGTATGCCAAAATATATGCAAAACAACATACCTAGACAAATTTTAACATCTATTGAACACAAAATACCCTAACATCATAGGACCAAGGGTTAGTCAAGTTATATTTTTTTAATTAATATATAAAAAATATTAAATATTAATTATAATTCGGTTTTTGGTTCGGTTGTCAATATGCTAAACCCATAACCGAACCATAAACCGATTAAAATGTTCGGTTCGGTTCGGTTTTTACCAATTCGGTTCGGTTAAGAATTCGGTTCAGTTATTTTCGGTTCGGTTCGGTTTCGGTTTTCGGTTACTGCGGATATTACCCGATCCATGAACACCCCTAAATCAATGTGCAGGTAACAACTCAAAAAATGAAAACATAACTAGAATTAAAAGTGCACCATCACGTGCGAGAATGTAGAGTATTAATAAAAAGTACTAGAAACATAATAGTTCAAATGCAAATGCAGAACAAACCATTCATCCTGCCCTCATCCTACAAAAGGGTTCCTGATTAGCTTCTAAATCCGTTAAGCAAAACAATGGCGAAACTAGAGGTCATACCTAAAATGTGACCTCTACACTTCCTGCTAAAGTTCGAGTCCCTTGAGTTAGGACTCCAACTCGTCATCATTATCATCACCATCCTCTTCAGCCTCCTCATCATCATATAATTCTCTCCTTAAGGGCGAATTTTTTCGATAAGGGCGATTTTTTCCGAAGGCCCAAGCAAGACGAGGTGAATTCATAAATATTTCTTGCACATCCTCAACCACTTCATCAGATGATTCTCCTTTAGGGTCATTTTCATCCAAAGGCCCAAGCAGATGAGGTGAATTCATAAATATTACTTGCACATCCGCAACCACTTCATCAGATAAGAAATTACCATTGATATTCAGCAACTTAAAGCCCGGTTTATTGACGACAGCCAGTGAAAGAATCCTGGCTCCAGCCCTTATCATATTGGTGCTTAGGTCAACTTCGGTCAGTCATGAAAGGTCCTTTTCAAGTGCCATGGCGATCGCCATGGCGCCTTCATCCTTCAATTCATTCTCAGACAATCCAATCTTTTTAATAAATTTTTTTTTTGCTAGTACAAGATCTGCCAGAGCAGGAGCTGCTTCTGCAGTAAAATCATTTCCAGCCATTTCTAAAACTTCAAGAGATGAAGCAGAATCCTTGAGAGCGTTAACAAGAGCTAAAGTTCCCTCGTTTTCCAAATTCAAGTAACTGAGGTAAATCTCAGTGAGATTGGTGAACACAGATATAACAGTACTCAAAGCAATCCCAGCTTCAACTCCAAACATGTTGTCACGAAGATCAATCTTTTTCAAATGGGGGCATGTGCCAAGTGCCTTAGCCAAAGCAACTCCTCCTTCAGAATCAACACGAGTGGATGAACACCTGAAATCCTCGAGTACTGGACATTTTGTCAAAAGTTCAGCAATGGCGATTGCCCCTTCATCTCCAGTCATGTCATTATGAAAATGAAGAAACTTAAGTTTCTGTGTGGAAGGAAGTAACTCACAAACCGCCTTTGCAGCTTTGCCTGGGATATCATCGTTAATCAAATACAGTTCCTCAAGATTACCTTGCGACTTCAAAAGTTCCCCAAACGCCCTTACTCCCGTTTCACCCAACGCGTTATGTGAAAGGTTTAAGTACCTCAGTTCAGAATCTTTAAGGGCCGCCGAAAACAGATTCATAACTTTAAGTGCTTCTTCCTTTGGTCTTCCAGCAACGATATATGATATATCAACTTCGGTCAACTGATCCTTGAGTGAGGACAAAACTGGTGCAGCAATATGGGCTGCATCCAACCCGAAGCTTCTTTTGCTAAAACATATCCTATTATACTTGTTTCCAGGCTCCTGCAGTGGTTTTAGCAACTCTTTGGCTTCATCTGCTTTGATGAAGGCAGAGATATCGAAAAAAGTGTTCTCTTCTGCTGTAACTGGTTCAAATACAGCTTCTGGTTCCTCCTTTGATTTCGGGCCTCTTTTCACAGCTTTCCTCACGAGTGCGTTGGACTCTTTAGTATACATTCGCATTGCAGAACCACCAACACCATCTGGCTCCTTTTCGAAGTGTTGATTTGCAATGGTAAATGTCTTGGACTCAATTTCCCCAGCCTCTTGATCCGCCTCTTCCTTGCTTAAACGTCCGTTCTCAGGTACAATGGACGGATTGGTGAGCTTTTCTCTTAGGAAGGCCAAAACAACTTTTCTAGTGTTTGAGCTAGGAGGCCATTGTGCAGTAGAATCCATATCTAATAACCTGCGACAACATGTTTGATACTTATTCAGCTTAGACTTTTATAAATAAACAGTTAACATTGTTTTATGCAAACCCTAAATAATCAAAAAGAAATCTTGGACTAAAACGCAAACAAGGCACCTTTCCTATAAGAAACTTTGTTAGATTTTTGGCACATGACGAAACCAAAAGCAAATGGTCACAATCATATGTGTTGTTTTTACAATCATTTAATCACATTTTTAACAAAGCTGAATGAATAAGCATTCACAAAAGTTGACAAATCTAATGCCCGCCAAGAATAATCTTTACAATGTTTAAAAACATTATCTGTGAGTCCTTGCAACCTATTACAATACTTGCAAGTCTTCCAACTACAGCCTTAATACATTTTGTCTCATATAACTTGGGAGGTGTTCGGAGTTACTTATTCTTGCTACTTGACAACAAGTTCTGTTCTAAAACTATTTTAATTTGCTTATTATGTAATAATACTGGAAAATTTTAACAGGTTAAAAATATTCAATCAAATCTATTCATAAAGGGTTTTAGGCTAAATATGATGACAAAATAACTTTGGAAATTTCTGCTTGTTTTACCTCAAAATAAGTTACTCCGTAATACGCAGAAGCCGTTTGGATAACCCAAAATGCTTTGCCTTTAATATACATAAAAAAAAAAATCCCAAAGCACCCATTTATAAACAGTTTTCTCCAATGAATATAACTCACCTTGTGTTACATATTACTAGTACAGGAAAGCAAAATGAAACATAATACTAAGATCATATTATGTTTATATGTCAAAGACCACAAAACCATCCACTGTACTAAATATATTACAGTATAAATTTGGGATAATCATTTGAAAATAACTTGTCACAAAATTTTATAGTGTGTATCAAACTTTTAATTTTCCTATTATATGCAACTAAATTGCTAATTTTCCTATTGTATTGTAACTAACTGACTAATCTTCCTTTTGTATGTGCTAAAATTCGGATTAATCGGTTATTAATAAAATACTAACTATTGGTTAATCGGCTTATAATCCATACAACAGAAAAATTAGCAAGCTAATTACATACAATAGGAAAATTATAAAGTTTGAAACACACAATAGAATTTTGTGACAAGTTTCAGTTTGATATATTTTCAAATGATTAACCCTATAAATTTGGCCACAAATCATAGACAAATATTCATACCCTGTACTGTAAACTAAAACCCTAGTAAAACTAATTAACAAATTGATAACACAAAACTGTTTCTCATAGGTACAGTATAACGGTAAACTAAAACGTCCGTACAGAAAACAAGATTTAACAAATCTGTCACAAACAACACAAAACAAACCACTAAACTTACAGCAAACCTAAATAAAAAAATAGGTTAAATAGAATTTATTTAACTAGCCGGTAATAAAATGAGAAAGATCTAAGATAAATAAACCCTAGATTTACAATATCTGGTGTTGGTATGGAATAAATAAAAAACAGATCTAATATAAAATGAATGGAGATAAGTTACCGGTGGTTGAGTTGACGGCGGTTGTGAGGGTTTTTGGTGCAACAGTGGGAAAAGAAAGAGGGGAGTTTATGTTATGATGAGGGTTGTGTGTCGGGTCTGTTTTGATCATGAGAGCAATAGGTGTGGTTGGTAGCCAAATCTTGGCATTTTTTTTTTTTTTTTTTTTTTTTGAGTAAACTACACCGTTGGTCCTTGTGGTTTGCGTTGACTGGCGGATATGGTCCTTTGACCAAAAAAATTGCGCCAGTGGTCCTTAAGTCAGAAACGTTATGCACCGTTAGTCCCTCATTCCAAGTGGCCCCACAAACTGATGATAATGCCCGTTATCTATTGGAATTAAATGGGCAATTTGGTCATTTCATATTACAAGGACCAACGGTGTAATTTGCTACATAAAACCATTGCACAAACATCATCTTTCCACAAAACCATTACAAACACAAACCCAATATCACCATAACCAAAAACAAAAAAACACAAACACAAAAAAATCCAACGCATACAAACGAACTCATATCAACAAAAAAAAGATAACAAATCATGTTTCAAAAACACAAAACCTTCATCATTATCACACACCAAAACCAAATTCTATCTCACACGCTCAATCATTATCACACACATCAAAATCTTGTCATCACATAAACCAGAATCGGTTCTAAACAAATACCCATGAAAACGAAACATAGATCTGTAAAACCATCACCCTCGATCTAAAAACATCACAGATCCGAATGGGAATGATGGTGGGTTTGTGATAACTAAGATGAGGCATGTTAGGTTGTGTGGAAACCTGGTATCGATAGGATTGATAAGTGAGTCTTAATGATGAGGAGTGGGTTTGTTAATGTTTCTTGATCAGAGATTGTTGACCACAGAAAGAGATCCGACAAGGCAGCCAAGAGCAAAAGTTTTAAATCGTTGAGGATAAAAGGTGAAGAAAAATGGAGTCAACCAAATTTCGTCCTTGGCCTCTTTCCTATTAATTGCTATAAAACGTGTATTGACCTTTTACCATAAAAATGATTGACTCATGAATATTCATATATTTAGAAAAGTCAACATCTCATAAATGATGTTTATGTTTTGACATATATATGAAGCAATTGTTGATTGGGGTTATGGATTTAATTGATATTGTGGTTTGATTGATGAAATGTTTGTTTGAGATGTGGATTGTGGAATTGGTTGTCATGGTTAGGGTTTGAACTAGAAATTAATAAGTGAGTCTTAATGATGAGGAGTGGGTTTGTTAATGTTTGTTGATCAGAGATTGGAAGGCTCAGATACTTGGGCAGCTGAGATCGGATATGGGTGTGAATCGGATTTGTAGTGTGGGAGTGGTAAGAAAATGGTGTGAAAAAGAGGGGTTTCAGGCTGAGTGTTGTTGGTGCAACATCAGGGAGTATGTATATTATTTTCAGGCTTAGCCTGAACAAGAAACTTGAATGTAAACTCTTAGAAGTCGTTGCAAAGTACTGACCCAAGACTATCTAGTTGTGTACCTGATAAGTTTCAGGAAATGGGTTTCGGGTTGAACACGAGATGGATGATAGTAGGTCTGGTATAATCAGGAGAGAAGATTGCTTGTCAAGGGTGTAATGAAAGCTCAGGTACGATATGAATCAGGAAGTAATTGAAAGAAAAAGGGGGAGGCTGATATGATAAGTTGTAATATGAAATGACCAAATTGCCCCTTTAATTCCAATAGATAACGGGCGTTATCATCAATTTGTGGGGACACTTGAAATGAGGGACTAACGGTGCATAACGTTTCTGACTTAAGGACCACCGGCGTAATTTTTTTGGTCAAAGGACCATATCCGCCAGTCAACGCAAACCACAAGGACCAACGGTGTAGTTTACTCTCTTTTTTTTTTTTTTTTTTTTTTTTTTTTGACAGAGCTACACATCAGTATAACAAACCTCTTTCTAACTACTAACTACAACTTAGTCGTTCTCAGGACTTACAATTTAATTTTAACTTTTTTCACATTTTCAAATAAAATAAAATTCATTTTATTAAATTAAAAGTATAAATAACATTTTTTATAAAATAGGTTAAAAAAAATAAAAAAAATACTCCCTCTATTCCAATTTTATTGTCCCTTTTTCCTTTTTCGGTTGTCCCAAAATTATTGTCCTATACTAAAAATAGAAAGTGAATAGAAAGTGGAGTTTGGTAAAGTTTACTATATTACCTTTGGTTGAAATTAATATTACAAACTTTAAAGAAGTGTTAATTAATTGGTTAAGGGTAAACTTGTCATTTGGCAAAAAAGTAAGAGAGAGAAAGCAGTATTAATTATGTTTTTCTTAAACTGTATATTTTTTGTCGGGGGACAATAATTCTGGGACGGAGGGAGTAAATAAATTAACATTTAACCCAAATTCATCCAAATTCCGGCCCACTTTCCATCACACTGTACCCAATTAAGAAAAAAAAAATTATCATCTTCATCCTGCACACACAGTTACACACACTTTATTTCTTTACCAAAACCACACAAATACACACAGTTGTTTCTCGATCACTCATGCTTGCATGATCAACTCAAAAAAAAAATAATAAATAAATAAAATAAAAAATTGCAAAGGATAGATTTTTAAAAAATCAAACTGTAACACCCCCAAAATCACAATATTCGCGGAAGCATACACTTTGGGTGCTACGAGGTTGGTAATCACAACACAAGATATAGGGAACGGATTAAAAATCCGTTTTAAAATATATTACATAAGTCTAGTCATGTAACATTACATAAAATTCATTTAGATGAAAATGAAGCCCTTTTAAATTAAAAAGATCCAATAGTCAGAGTAAACGCATTAAAAACATTTCCATCATTTATTGCGACCGACGCCATGCTCTGCACCCGGCTAAACGCACCTCAGTTTCCTGAGAAAAACATGCTAAAAGTCAGCTAACGCTGGTGGGTTCATAGGTTTAAATAAATAGCACATATGGACCAATAGCAACATCTCAAAAACAATCAGCAGATACACACTACTAGCTATGCAAACACTAAGCCTCATCCTACCGAGCTATGACAATGCAGCACGACTAGCGTTAGCAAAATAAATAAAGGTGCCCGCGAGTGTTAATCCCCAGACACTCGGCCAAAAACCCGACTTGGTATACGTTCGCCTTGGCTATGTCGAGCCAATCGAACGGGGACGTCACTCCCAATAGATCTATTTATAACAAACGGCTTCCTAAACAGGAATTAACGGCAGATGATAGTAGGCACAAAATGGGATTCAGCAAACTTAGGTTTCTGCATATTAGTGTGATCTTAAAAGCAAATTCATTTCTGGTCCATGAAAACAGTTTTGCATGTTTCTCACCCCAAGCTTATAAAACAAAATCGTATAAAATATGGGGCTATAAACTCACCTTTCAAATACAGCAAATCAGCTAATCAATCAAAATAATGCAACCGCGCCGATCAGCACCCTAAATTAGTACGGTAAGTCTTAGCAAAATATTTGTGTCTCTTATGTCTTTATCATATTTGAAAAGTTTTACATTTGACCTGTGCTCGTGTATTTCTTGCTTGCTGTATGGTAAAATATATTTCGAAATGATTTATTATTGTAACTCTTGGCGATGGCTCATGGTGATAGTGCATGGTGGGAATACGTAACGGAACATCCGTGCTAGTATTCGCGACTTAAATGTGCAAGTGTTATATATATATATATAGAATTGAGATCAAATGAGAACTTTCTTAAAGTTGTAAAAATGAGAACCAACCAAAATCTCACAAATGACACTCAACTTAAAAGAAAATAAAAAAATAATTAATTACAACTAAAATTGTTAAAGATTTGATGAGTTTTCTTATGAAAATTGACGTAAACTAAGTGATACACTTTGATTCAACGTGTAATGTGTATCAAGGTTTAGTATTGTGTATCAAGTTTTTAGTGGTTGTTGTGTATTAGGTGTATCAATTTATGTATAAGAAATTAGTTTTTTGAGATTTCAATGTATATGTATCGAAAATTTAATTGTGTATCAGTAATCTGCTTCTCATGTATAAGTTGGTTATTAGTCGATTTAATGTTAACTTGTATTAATATATAATATTTTGGTGCATCTTTGCTAAAATGGTTATGTATCAATGTTTTAATGGTATTTTAGAATAGTTCTCATTTTTACAACTTTAAAAAGTTCTCACATTAACCTTTCTATATATATATATATATATATATATATATATATATATATATATATATATATATATATATATATATATATAAGTTAATTACTTATGTATTTAATTAATGGAAATTAATTAAATAAGTTTTCGAAAAGGGTTAATATAATAGAGGTAGTGGAGAATTATTATTTTAGAAACATCGTTTATTATTTCTGATGCAACCTTTATAAGAAAACAAGTTTTGTCAAGTAATTCCATAAAGTTTACTTAAGTTAAGTGTTTTCACAAAAATATTCTAAGTGTTGGATTTTTAGAAAATTTTGGCATGACCCATTCGTTTATACAACGTTTCCATTTATCTCATATGTTGCAAACTTCTACTCAAATATTCCACTAACTAGTTATAAGTGCAAAAATACTTTCGTGATATATATATCAAGTGTCGTGAATATGTTTTCGTCATTATATTATTCGTTATCTTTACTTTTAAGTATTAGCAATAGATTTCGACGTAAAGTCAATATTTTGTCAAAAAGTCAACAAAAATCAATCTCAATGTTAATTTAGTAAAAATGTCAATTTTTACCCTTTCGGAGACTAAACGTCTCAAAACAAGTCCAAAAATAGTTATCGTTATATTTATCGTCTCGTTAAACATTAACAACCACGGCGAGTCGGAAAATATTCCAAAAATCAAATTTACCATTTTTACTTGTTAATTGGGCCGAAATTCTTCAAATAAGCCCAATTACTATTTTTAGTCCAAAACACATTTTTAGTTATAACGTATATATCGACACGTTACTAAAAATCATTTTACTCGCTCAATAGGTTCGTTTGGTCAAAAAGTCAAAACCTCAAAAATGCTTATGGGCTTCGGCCCAACAGTAATTCAATGGGCTTTTTGGCCCAAAAATCCATTTGGTCCAATTTGTTATTATTTGTTACTTATTAGTGATTATTAGTTACCAAATACACTTTTTACTTATCAAATAAGCTCTAATAAATAAGCTACTTAGTCAATATTTCAAGTTGACTATTTTATGGTCCATTCGACCCATATATAGTGTCTCAACTTATTTTCACCTTTTTACTAGTTATTTTTAGTAACTTATAGCTTATTAAATAAGCTAATCCAAATAAGCACTTTACTATATTTTTCCACCTTTTCACCATTTGAGCCAAAATTTTATGTTTTTCAAAACCCCAATAATCTTATATTTTTAAACATGGCCGAACCATATATATGCTCTAAAAATCAATATAGTGCTTAAATTAGTGTAAAAACCATAACTAATGTTTGTATTATCAAATAAGCACTATACATAACAATATTTACCACACAAGCAAGAAATCTACAAACTAACTCATAAACATCATAAAATGTCGAGCACTATTCATCCAAGATCAAACCCTAGCTTTGATAATATTATCAAAACATACACATTTAACACTTTTAAACATCATTATACACCAAATGAACAAGAGATTAACAAGTTTAGAAAAGTTTTATGAATCCTTACAATCCTTTGATGTTTAACGTGGGATAGGAGGACCAAAGAACACCCAAGCTTCACTAATTTTACCCAAACCAAGCTCCAAATTACCCAAAAACCTTAATTACACACTTGATGATCTTGAACTTTTAGAGAAAAATTTTTGGATGATGATGAATGTGTGTGTAATGTGGCGTATGATATGGTGATAATGAGGTGAAGATGAGTTCTAATCTAGGAAGTATTTAAAGATAAGAAATGAAAATCCTAAAAGTGTTGCACCATATATAGTAAAAATGAGATTACATTTAGATTATATGTGAATTTTTGTCCCATGTGGTGGAGTGTGTATTATGGTCGGTTATGGCTTATTTAGGGAACGGTGATTTTAGTTTTTACTCCGCGTTGGTATATCGTGTGTCGGTTTGAGCTTAAATGTTACCGTAAAGTCCCGGTTTGACGTTTTTAGACACGTTTACGTAAAATAAAGTTTTTAACCACGTTTTTGTCAGAAATATAATAAAATGTCATTACTGACTCAAAAACATATTTATTTGACTATTACCATATGTACTGTGCTGTTGGTACGCGCGTGCGGTTGTTTTTCAGAAAAATGCGAGAAAGCTCTCAGTTAATTATAATACTTGTCAGTAACTATCAGAAATGTGAAAATTTAACTTTACTGACAAAAATATACTTTTTCTGCAGTGATTGTAAGCTACAGTATTCTGGGACAGCTCCCGAAAATGCTCAAAAATACTCAGAAACATGCAAATGCGCATAGAAATGCTTAGCTTAAAAATAATTAATACTCATATAATATTAATTAACAACGTGAAAATTACCATTTGTCACACAAACCGTTTATTTTCAATTGGGTCCCACTCCAACGACCTTTTGCAGGTCTTTTTTTGGTTCGTCGTCTGCACGACGAAGGATCATTTGGCGAGCGACGACGAGGTGATGGGGTGTGGTGGCGAGCGCCGACGAAGCTGCCAAGTCACCATGGCGAGCCACAACGAACACCACACCTATTGCTCTGAGAAAATTTTTTAAGTGGACTGTAAGTACCCCTAACGGTAGCAAAGTGAGCAAATGGCAAGCATCTTTCATGTGGCAAGATGGTTGAGAGTGTGGCGTGAACAAATGGCAATGAAGAAAGAAAACCATTCAAAGGTGAAGAGTTCACCTTTCGGGTATGGTGTTAGTGGGTATTTTAATTATTTGCCTTTTAGTTTGTGAGTGTGTGGGATATATTAGTGGGGTATTTTATAAATAAATAAATGTGTTAAAAGGTGAAGTTGTGAGATGGTTTGGAGTGAAAAGTGAGATGGTAGTGAAGTAGAGGGAAAACTGATGTGGCACTGAGATGGAGGGTGAAGTGATGTCAGAGTTGGGTGTAGTCTAAGAGCAAAAGGTGTGGTGAAGCACCTCAACTCTTCATTTGGGCCCATCGTTGCCACATCACTTTAACACTACCACTTCAAAATACCCCCTCTATCATAACACAAAACAAACTCTTCATTTGGGCCCACCATCTCCAATTTTATTTTCTTTTCCGATTTTCCGAACAAACTAAATTCATATAAAATCAATTATTAAAAGATGAAAAGAAAAACAATAACGAAATTTTTTGATGCGGAATTTTGCAAAACCACAAAAGTTTTACAATCACCCTAAGCAGTGTACCTAACCGTTGTAGTGTAGTATAGGTAAGACATGGGGGATTGATCGTTCTCTAGGGGAATAGTGTTGTGAAGGCCTAAGTATATGAGGAATTAGGTCTAAAGGTGAGGGATGATTCTTTTTGTATTTTTATATTTTTTTTAAAAGCAAATTAAAATATCTCAGGGTTTGAAGGGTGTGTTTTAAACTAGGGCAAATGGTCTAAAAAATCTACAAACTTGCCACATTTTCCTATTGTAAGCAACAAACTTTTAATTTTCCTATAAAAATCCAAAACTTTCTTAATCATCCTATTGTAGCACTGAATTTGAGTTGGCATATGCTAATCAAGAGTTATTTACATAAATCGTCCATGTGGCTCAAAAAAATTACACCATTCGTCCTTGAGTTAATTACATAAAGGTCCCTGTGGCTCTAAAATTTTCACATGTCGTCCTTGTGGATTTAATCAAGATTTAAATACATAAATCGTCCCTGTGGCTCTAAAAAATTACACAATTGGTCCTTTAATTAATTACATAAGTGGTCCCTATAGCTCTAAAAATTTACACTAGTCGTCCTTATGGCTAGAAATATTAAAAATTGGTGATGCATGGTGCTTGCAATTAAAAAGTGGAAAATGATGAATATAATAACGGATTACTTGGTGCTTGCACCTTGTTTCCTACAATGTCTTGAAAATAACAAGGAATAGATAGAAGTGGAATTTGATGAAGTATGGTTATTGATTTATAGGGGAAACCTTTTTAAAACGTACGCACTTATACGGGAAAAGTGGTTTAATGTACCCAACTAAAAAACTTACCAAATTTTGCTCTAAACTCTTGAAAACCCATCCAAAAACGCACTCTTTGACCGGGTCAATCGGTTTTTGCCACGTCAGCAGTTTTTTTTTTTTTTTTTTTTTTTTTTTTTTCCCACTAGTACCCTACCCCCACAACTTACATAAATGGTCCCTCTAGTTAAAATAAGTTGCGTCCGACGTCCTAATCAATTTTTTTTCTTTTTTCTTAAAAAAATATTTTTTTTTTCAAAATTAATACTTAAAAAACATTTAAATTTTTATTTCCGAATTAAAAAAAAATTCAGAAATTTTATTTTTTTTAAAATTTTTTTAGAAAATTTTATTTTTAGAAAAATTATTTTTTTTCGGAAAATAATTTTTTGCGAAATAAATTTTTCAAAAAAAAAATTTCTAAATTTTTTTTTTCTAAAATTTAATTTTCTAAAAAAAATTTCAAAAAATTATTTGTTTAGAAAAATTATTTTTTTTTCAGAAAATAATTTTTTGCGAAATAAAATTTTCTAAATTTTTTTTTTCAAAAATTTAATTTTCTAAAAAGAATTTCAAAATAAATTATTTTTATAAAAAAATTATTTTCGGAAAAAGAATATTCTTTTTAAAAATAAAATAATTTCGGAAAAAAAAAATCTATTTTTTCATAAAAAATAATTTTTTTCGGAAAAATAATTTTTTTTGCTAAAAAAATTCATTTTTTCATAAAAAACATTATTTTTCCGAAATAAATTTATTTTTTATCAAAAAAAAAAATTTAGAAAAAAAATTATTTTTTCGGATTTTTTTTTTAGAAAAATTATTTTCCAAAAAAAATAATTTTTCGAAACTAAAATTATTTTTTCCTGAAATTTTTGTAAAAAATTTATTTTGGACGTTGGACGCAATTTAGCGTAACGACAGGGACTATTTATGTAACTTAGCGTTAGGACGGTTGCTGCAACTTTCCAAAAAAGAAGGGGCAAAATAATCATTATACCTTAAAAAACCTTTGACCTGCTGCGCAGGTCAAAGAATGCGGTTTTGGATGGGTTTTCAAGAGTTTAGAGCAAAAATTGGTAAATTTTTTAGTTGGCTACGTTAAACCGGTTTTCCCGTATAGTTGCGTACGTTTTAAAAAGGTTTCCCCTTGATTTATATTACTGATATATGGGCATTGACCAAAGTATACATGCTGTTACCGAGCATGTCTTCAAGCGATGCAAGTTTTGCTTGGATGTATTTTTGTTGATGATTGAGCTTCTAGGACCAGGTTATGTGGATGCAGATACGCCAACTATGGGCTCTAACCATTCATGGAAGTCAATGGAGATGGAAATTTAGTCATTACTTGAGAAGTTGTTGGATGTCAATGATTCTCTGAGTCGATGTGCTGCATCTGCGCCACCTACTACTTGTGCTACCCAAAAGCTGGTAAGGCACAGAGATATCCTTCATGAGTATAGCCATGTTCGTACTTAGAGTTGCTTATTTTCTAGGGGTATACCACTTCTTATACTAATTACATAGATATTGTTTTTATATGTTTCTGTTTAAAATCTTAATGATGCATGTTGTGTGATATCTTAATTCGCTTGATGGCTTGTTAACCTAGTCAAATTTCTCGTGACAAGTTTTCCTTCAGTAATTTTCCACCTGCTAAGTTCCAACATTCTGTTGTTTTCATCAACTAACTTTTGTGGTCAGTTTTTGCGTATAACATCCATGGTGCCCATGCTTACCTGTGAAAATCACTAGCAGATAATAGAAATTTGTCTCGATTGGTAGTCCAATATGTTTCAGGGGAATGAACGTCTTCGAATATTCTGCTCTTATATGGGCTCTAAAGAACCATATAAGGCTAACGATTTTGGGGTATATAACAACAATCTAAGTTATTTACTTGCATATGCTTTGAATCACCACCATTGTCTAGGGAATATCATCTAGTCCTAGATTGACCGAGCTAATGAGCTAGGGCTATTTTGTATAGTTCTAAAATAGGGCTGAGCAAATCCATCCGAAAACCGACCCGAACCGACAAACCGACCGAAACCGGACCGAACCGTCCTTTTTCTGTTCGGTTTTGGTTTTTTATAATTATTTCTGTTTTTGTCGGTTTCGGTTCGGTTTTGGTTCGATTCGGTTTTTGTTTGTTTTTTCGGTTCGAAACTCGAAAACCGACCCGAACCGAGTTATTCGGTTCGGTTTCTGTTTTGATATCTATTTTCGTTTTACCTCTGATGATGCATTATGTATATCGCAATAGATTTATGTCGAATATGACACTAAATAGAGAATTTAAGCATGAATGACTAAATCGAGTTTGTGTTTAAAAATTGACCAGTTTTGAGCAAAATATGGTACATGAAAGCAGTAAACTTTAGTCACAACATAACCATTAGATATGGACTTGTTTTGGACCACCAGCTAATGTTTATTTCATTGGTATTTCATTTCTCTCTTGTTTACTTTTCTAACTGCCTTTTGCGTCCTTGACAATTCTATAGGAATTCAGACGAATCAAAGGAAACATAAGTGCAATGACAGAGCATGCTGAGCTCCTAAGTTCTGTAAGAGATAATATAAGTGAGCACAAGGTGATGCTAGAAAAGTGACTTAAACTTTAAGGGTTGTTTGGTAAATTTGGTAATTTGTGTGACTTGTCCTACAAGTTTGTTTGTAATTTGGAAAATAATATATGATGGTTAGTTTTGCCTGTAAATAGGGATCATTGGCATTAGAATTATTTGTACCGTTTGAATTAGAAGTTGGTACCTTTTGAATTTGTGTTTGGTACTGTAATACCTAGTAATTTACCAAGTAATTTATTAATGTTAAACATCGAGTAATTCAAAATGGAGGTTGAATAAACCATTTTTACGAGTTATATATATATATATATATATATATATATATATATATATATATATATATATATATATATATATATATATATATACATATTATATATAACAGGATGCGTATGACGTCATCAAATGCAAGATTGATGAATAAGCGCTGGATTGATGAGTAATCATGCTCTTATTCCACCTAAGCATGCCATGTCAGCAATATTTGACTTAATAATTCGGCTGTTGACTTTTAATTCCGAAATTTTAAAAAATGACCATAGTGAGATTCGAACATGCATCTTTAGGTTAACATGGAAACGTCTCAACCAATGGAGCCAATCCATTGATTGTGATGAAGCACCTAAAACAAAAAAGATATACTAGACAAAAGAGCAATTTAAATTATCAAGCATATCTTTTCCTTAAATATAGTTCTACAATATTTATTTGTTTTGATTAATATCCGGTCTTTTATTCATTCATCACACAAAACCCTAAAGGCAGTAGATGATGATTATGTCTTTTCTTCCACAGGTAGTCTTTGCCACAAAAACCATCATATGGTATTTTAAATCATCATGTTCCTTCATGTATCTACATCTATTATTTTATGTTTATAATACAATCCTCTAATGTATGTTATCTTAATACAATTCTTGATTGAACTTTGCAGGTATGATGTTTTATATCTTATAATCAAACAGGTTCTTAGGTACTCCTCTCCTTATTTGGATTATTGTTATTTATTTGTTTCATTAACACTGCTGGCTTAAAAAAGTTAATACTGTTAGCTTTATCGGATATATTGTTAGTACTGCCAGCTTTGTCAAATATTGAACAAAGTGCATATTTGGATGTAATGGAATATGTTTTTCTTTTTTAATTTTTATAATCATTTAAATTATGTTTTTTCTATTAATAACATACCACAAATATAGTGATGATGTATGTATATATATATAGTGGTATATGCATTTAGATCAAGATTTCCTGTGAACCCAGTACTATTGGTTATAATATAACTTGCGGTGTAATTCCCTTATATTAGAGGACAATTGTGGTATGTTATTAAGACCGGAGTACATCACCACAAATATAGTGGTCAATTAAATGTATGAATGACAGCAGCAGGAAAAAGCTTAGAAGAAGCAAATCAAGATCCAACACAACCAAAAACATCGTATACAGAGACTTAGATTTGAAATTCTACTAAGGAAGTCTGATCGGAGAAGAAACATGTGTTACATCAACATAATAAGTCATGCTCTATAACAGGTATGTGTTGTTTAAAGAGGTATGTGTTGGGTTTTTGATGCGCGTGATGTGTCGTTGCTGTTTAGCAGTTTTAATGCCTACTCAAGTTTTAAATTTATATTTAGCCGACTTATCAATAACACACACACTTAACGAGCAGTGTACCCGGTCAGTATGAAGATAATGGTAAGTAGAGTGTCGATCACTAAGAGTGGAACGTATAATCTCGTTAATCTAATCAGTATTTTAATATCCTAACGCAAGGGGGTTTCAGCCTGAGAGACTGGCACGGTTTTGTTTGCAAGTAAATAATAAAATAAACAATAGGCACGAATCAGCAAGTAGCACACACGTACACAGATAGATACTTGAGACAATAAGAGGGCTGTCCTTATGATTAAGTAGATTGTCACTTGTTTTATTGATAGCTTTATATGAAGTGTATGTAATTAACCCTTTCTCGTTGGTCCTATTCTTATCGGCGAGTAAACCCTTAATGATTACTTATGTCTAAAAGTCATTCCTAAGTGATCAATTTAGAAACAACCGTGGGAGCCACATCTTGTCCCGCAGTCGGATGCCCGCAAGCCACTAATAAACACAGAGGTTATCAATGCACTAATAAGTAGTAACCAAAGACATCAACATATAAACTTTAATTAATGAGAAAGCAGTTTTAAGGGAGTGCAATCTTTCCGTTGCCACATTACACAAGCCACCAATCTTGATGAATTAAAGTTTGCTAAAACAATAAAACAAAACTACTTAATGAATTAAATACATGCAGCACCTTCTTACAGCTCTTGTATCTTTGATTTGGGTGTGTCTTGTGCTGCCTCTTGACTGAATTCGTCCTTTTGCTCTGCTGTCCGAACTTCGGTGTTAGGGTTTCGAACCCTCATTCTTTTTCTCGTCTGGTCTACGGGGTATTTATAGTTTGTGTCTGAGGGAAGATGCGGCGCATCTACTAAGTAGATGCGGCGTATGTACGTAACTTCGCGTGGGGTCCAAGATTATAATATTCAGGAATATTCGTACACCGCCAGAAGATGCGGCGTAACTCCATGATTAGATGCGGCGCATGTCCTCTTGTATCTTGGATCGTATCTGGTGATATCTTGATATAGATGCGGCGCATGTTGATAGTGAGATGCGGCGCATCTGGAGCAGATTAGTCTTGATCTTCTTCATTTCAGTAGACTCTTCACTTTATGCACGTTTTGCTCCATTATTAGTCCAAAATCGCCAAGTTTCACCAAATGCTTGTTTTTACCTGAGAATTACAAAAGTAAACGATTAAGTATCAATCCTCATACATAATATAGTAAAACAAGTCAAATTAATAGGATAAATGATAGTAATAAAATGTACTTATTTGAGTTCATCAAATATCCCCCCACTTGAACTTTACTTGTCCCCAAGTAAACCTTAGATTAAATCTCATGAAAATGTATCCTAAAAGATGTTAGGATTTATTTTTATAATTAAGCATGTATTCGTTTATTTCATAATCACACAACTAAACACTTAACGAATTAGAAGTAAAATAAAATAAGTCGATAAAAGCAAATCTAATCGTTTAACTGTCCAGTCGCGACGAATATTCTATCATAAGCTTGGCAAGTATACACATCTCCACCACTAAAGCTAAGGAATAACAAGTCTAAAGCGGTAAAAAGGGTTTTTAGGCTTAAGGGTTAATTATTCTCTTTTCACTATCGATCTCAAATTCCAGAAAAGGCGACAAAATCACAAATACATGATCGAATCCACGAACACGATACTTGCAATTGCTCAAATCCTTAACTCGAATAGGCTAAAGATAGGTCCAAACTTCACCAATAATAATATATCAAAAAGGGCGACAAAATCATAAATACATAGCCGAATCCACGACTACGATACTTAAGATTGCTCAAATCCCTAATCTCAATAAATCAAAGGTTTGGTTGGATAAAGAATAGGGTATGGATAACATTTGGGATATAAATTGGTGTAAAATAAAAATAAACAAAACAAATAAATTAAAATCCTAAGTGTGGTTAATCACTATCCCAACCATCCCATGAACAAGACTCATATCATTGAATAACTCACGCTTTAACACTTGAAACACACGCTTTAGGTAGACACGAATTATACTCAACAAGATCTTAATCAAAGAATAAACCTTAATTGGCGTTCCCATAACTGCCAATTCCCATTCAATCCATAGATATAATACAACAAATAGTGGCCATATGAACCACTTACATAACTTTACATCGTTGGCTTAAAATAAACATCCAACTCTTTTTCTTTCTTTTTCTTTTCTCATTTTTTTCATTTTTTTTTTTTTTTTTTTTTTTTTTTTTTTTTTTTTTTTTAGTACAAACATAGATGTGTAAAATTTCACCACATCACTACAACTTTCTTTCCGGATAATTTTTTTACTTTTCATAACTTCAGAAATAATGGTAATAGTGAAAGTAGTAAACACACGAAAAATAAACTCAAAAATATACAATATTTACTTTCACTCCAATTGCATTGTGCAATTTCCCGACCTAACCATAGATAATGAATTACGCACGCGAACACAGGTAATGTAAGGAAACACACTTTGCCTATAGCAATTAACCAACCACGGACTTTAATCTACAGGGTAGGCTAAGGTGTAAGGTGTAACGAAACATTTTAAACATAGGTGTAAGAAACGAAAGGAATGGCTCTGAGTGTTTTTCTAGGGGTATCTTACTCTAAAAATGAGAGTAACAAAAGGGTTTATACGGAGGTTAACTAACCAGTGTAGTTAGTTAATAACACATAACATATAATAGGCTATTTGGGTGTAATCCTAGAATTTTTACCAAGTTAGACAAGTCATTCCAATTAAATAAATAATACTCATTATGGTGGTCTCGAATAGTATACAAGCCAAGTTCTAAAGTCTACAAGTCACCGGCACACTCATAGATTTGTGAATTTTGAAAAATCACAATTTTTGAAAATAACGTCATGTGTGCAGCTATGCAACTTAGATCTTAAACAAAAACATGCTAAAAAATTTTTTAAGTTTGATATATTAAGCACATTTTAAGCATAATTTTTGAAAAAGTTTAGGACAAGTAAGTGTTAAGTGTTATAATTCTCCTATCCCCCCACTTAAGTTAAACAACGTCCTCGTTGTTTGTATAAAAGGTTAAAAATTGGAAAATAAAAAGAATTAGAACAGAAAAACTCCCCTGAGATTTGCTCGGTATGATCCTCCATTAGTGCAAGAGCAAAAATCATCTTTCTTGTGGATTAGAACGTTAAAGCTTCATACTTGATGTATCCACAGAAAATTCAGGAAACTATAATACCACCAACACTTTAAAACACACCTAAGATAAGAAAGGTTCAAGCTTGCATAATACATTAGTAGTTAGGAAAAAAATAAAACTTAAAAATTAAAACTGAAAATCATCAGGTCAGTCGATGCGCCGTATCTTATTGAAGAAGATACGCCGTATCGAGCCTGGAATTAATACGGATCAGAATAAAGATGCGCCGCATCCTTAACCAGGGATGCGCCGCATTAAAATAAACTGATAAATAGTTTTAAAGTCGGAAATAAAAATGCAGAAAAATAAAATAAGATATGACCGTTGCAGGAGATGCGTCGCATCTCAGGATTGAGATGCGCCGTATCTTCGTGCGGCCTGGACTGACTCGACACAGAAAACAGAATAATAAATGATAAATCCGGGTTGTCTCCCGGTCAGCACTTGTCTTTATTCCAGAGTCTTCAAGTTAGACTCACGTTCAGCTCTTTACTTGGTCCTTGTCACGGTCCATCCTTCTTCCTTCATCCGAAAGATTTTCCCGTATATCTCTGCGATGTTTTCCTCCGTTCGACTTAATCTAATATAACTCTTGGTCATCACAGCAGTATATTCTTCATCAGGACCCAAAGAATATTTGATGATTTTAAATTTTTCAGAAATAATCATGGGTGGCTCATTGTATGGAATCCCAAGTAGTTGACACTTTCTTTTGGTGAACTCTTCTTCGTCCTTGTCAACAAACTTAAAATAAGGATCCTTAATCAAATAATCATCTAGTTCTTCAATCAATGACTCATTATTATTATCATCTTGAATCGCCTCCCATTCTCTTTCCAAATCATATTGTAACCGTCGACTAAGCTTTGTGAAATCATCAAACTGTTTATGCACCCATTCCCAGAAAGTAGTATCCGATGTCCCCTTAAGTCCTTTCAAGCGTTCAATCCTGCCCTTTTCTTGTAAAGCCTCCGATTTTCGTGGGCAGTCTTCAACATTATCGTACCACTCATAATCTTCAAAGGTTACATCCTTTCCAACTCTTTTCATCCCAATTATACTTCCCCCATTACAGGTTCCGTCACTTTTATAATCACAGGTTGGCCAAACACTACTCCCGTCCTTGAAAACGAAGGGTGTACAGGTATGATTAATGTGCTCAAATTCCCATGGTTTATCCGATACCCATGGTACTTGGTCATTCCATTCATAGTACCAGGTGTTTTTGAAATCATCATAAGTCTTAAATCCTGGTAGATCCCCAGTAAGCACATCATCATCGACTCGAAGAAGGTAGTTAAATTCCTTGAACTGCTTGCACAAGGGTGTCTCATACTCTAACAAATCAATGTCAATTCTGAAAAGTTCTTCAATGCCCTCATTGATTGTTGAATCATGATGTGACGACCCATAATCGCTTTCTACTTCTTCGTCTTCTCCTCTCATCCAATATACCCATAATGCATCCTTAGTAGCTCGATCCATGCTCTTATGGTTATTAAACTTACTAGCCAACCATTCTGAAAAATCAACATCGTTAGGGTCATGGTTAACGTCAAAGCAAACCTTTCCAATCATATTCTTTTTTATCTCCATGAACTCGTTAAATTGCTTCTTAAAACTCCGAGTCAACCATGAAGTCATAATCTCCTTGACTTCGTTTGCAGGGGCAAATTCCGGACTACCATATTTGAGTTCTAACCAATCATTGAGGGAGAGGTCTATCAATCTTACTATCCTGCCATGAAATAGTAATTCCGCCAAAGCATAATTCATGTCATTATCCTGATAGTTCTCATTTAATCCCCAGTACCACTCGAAATAAGGCATATAAGAGTTTTGGGTATTGTCTCCACCACAGTTGTTGTTGCTTGAGTCCATGTATGCAAGAGAGAATTTCCCATCATCTTCTTCGATAGTAGTCCAGTTCAATCCTTCGGCTTCAATGCTAGGCCATAAGAGCGATAATTCTTCTCCAGTGTACCTCACAAATACATCATAAGAGAATACCTCTTTGTCAATGTTGCATAAACGCATAAATTCCTTAAAAGCAGCTTCAAGAGGAGTCTCCCAAGAGAATAAGTCTGCATCGATCATGAGTACATTGAATGAATCTGAAAACAAGCATTCCTTAGCAAGATACCCGTTAACTGACATGTCTTCCATAGCAAAATCTGTCATCCAAGGTAAAATCATCAGTAGGATTTGTTCGCTAGAAGAGAAATTAATGAATATAGAAACGAATATAAGAATAAAAATAGCTGATATCTGCAGACGATGCGCCGTATCCAAAAAGTTGGATACGCCGTATCTTATAATCGTTAAAATTTAATCAGACTTTATTCAGAAAATAGATACGCCGCTTAGAATTTATGAATGCGCCGTATCGAATTAATCAATCAAAAATCAATTTATCTAATTAAAATTAAATGCGTCGTATTAACGAAAGTTAATGCGCCGTATTTCCGTTACGTTTAAAATTAAAAGATTTTTGATTCAGTAAGATGCGCCGTATCGACGGAAATCGATACGCCGTATTTGTTTAATAATTCGCAAACTGTTTTTAATTAAAATAATAGATACGCCGTATCTGCGAAAGCAGATGCGTCGTATGGCGTTAACGTTTAGAAAAATTTTTATCAAAACAGATACGCCGTATCTACAAAAGCAGATGCGTCGTATTACTTTATCGCTTAGAAAAATTTTCTTGTTAAAAACAGATACGCCGTATCTTGGGGAAAAGATGCGTCGTATCGAATTAATTAAACGCGTTGTATATAAAAATTAAACGCAATACGCCGTATCTGAGAGATCAGATGCGCCGTATCGTTTGATTTAGCACAGTACAACGATAGCAGAACAGAAAAATACGAAAAAATAAAAATAAAAATAAAACACACAAACAAAAATAAACACACAAAAATAAAAGAAAACAATTAACACACAATACAACAAATATGCAAAATAGTACAATGATGCAATTAATCTAATAAAAAGAAAAACCTAATTAAAATACTAATCAAATTAACAGAAAATAACAATTCACTCCCCGGCAACGGCGCCAAAAAACTTGATGCGCGTGATGTGTCGTTGCGGTTTAGCAGTTTTAATGCCTACTCAAGTTTTAAATTTATATTTAGCCGACTTATCAATAACACACACACTTAACGAGCAGTGTACCCGGTCAGTATGAAGATAATGGTAAGTAGAGTGTCGATCACTAAGAGTGGAACGTATAATCTCGTTAATCTAATCAGTATTTTAATATCCTAACGCAAGGGGGTTTCAGCCTGAGAGACTGGCACGGTTTTGTTTGCAAGTAAATAATAAAATAAACAATAGGCACGAATCAGCAAGTAGCACACACGTACACAGATAGATACTTGAGACAATAAGAGGGCTGTCCTTATGATTAAGTAGATTGTCACTTGTTTTATTGATAGCTTTATATGAAGTGTATGTAATTAACCCTTTCTCGTTGGTCCTATTCTTATCGGCGAGTAAACCCTTAATGATTACTTATGTCTAAAAGTCATTCCTAAGTGATCAATTTAGAAACAACCGTGGGAGCCACATCTTGTCCCGCAGTCGGATGCCCGCAAGCCACTAATAAACACAGAGGTTATCAATGCACTAATAAGTAGTAACCAAAGACATCAACATATAAACTTTAATTAATGAGAAAGCAGTTTTAAGGGAGTGCAATCTTTCCGTTGCCACATTACACAAGCCACCAATCTTGATGAATTAAAGTTTGCTAAAACAATAAAACAAAACTACTTAATGAATTAAATACATGCAGCACCTTCTTACAGCTCTTGTATCTTTGATTTGGGTGTGTCTTGTGCTGCCTCTTGACTGAATTCGTCCTTTTGCTCTGCTGTCCGAACTTCGGTGTTAGGGTTTCGAACCCTCATTCTTTTTCTCGTCTGGTCTACGGGGTATTTATAGTTTGTGTCTGAGGGAAGATGCGGCGCATCTACTAAGTAGATGCGGCGTATGTACGTAACTTCGCGTGGGGTCCAAGATTATAATATTCAGGAATATTCGTACACCGCCAGAAGATGCGGCGTAACTCCATGATTAGATGCGGCGCATGTCCTCTTGTATCTTGGATCGTATCTGGTGATATCTTGATATAGATGCGGCGCATGTTGATAGTGAGATGCGGCGCATCTGGAGCAGATTAGTCTTGATCTTCTTCATTTCAGTAGACTCTTCACTTTATGCACGTTTTGCTCCATTATTAGTCCAAAATCGCCAAGTTTCACCAAATGCTTGTTTTTACCTGAGAATTACAAAAGTAAACGATTAAGTATCAATCCTCATACATAATATAGTAAAACAAGTCAAATTAATAGGATAAATGATAGTAATAAAATGTACTTATTTGAGTTCATCAGTTTTTAACTGTTACAGGTGGTTTGATAGCATTAGGTTATTCAAACACTTGAAACTGATTATTGCAACAAACATTTTATAGTTTAGGACATGAGGACATTACCAGCAAGGGTCAAAACAATAAAGTGGAAGACAAACTTGGATTTTACAGAAGGTATTGCAGCATATTAGGAGTTATGGTAAGTCAAACCCTTGATGATCAGATCATAAAATGCTTGCATATGTAAGTTATTTTCCTTTTACTTATTCAACCATCAGTGCATTGCAGGTAATTAAATATGTACTGATATGTTATTAACTTTGAAATTTGACTGTTAAATTTTGTTTGTGTCGTAAAAGAGGATACGTAAAAGTGGGCTTCCAATAAGTGATTTACTTTGTTATTATTTCGTTGAGTTTTATAGTGGGATAATTGTTTTGAAGATCAAACAAGAGTTCCTTTGAACTCTATGGGACCAGATCCTTTGAACTCTATGAGTCCAGCTCCTTTGAACTCTACGGGTCCAGTTCCTATGAATTCAACGGGTCCAATTCCTTTGAATTTTGTAGATCCAGTTCCTTTGAATTCTACTGGTCCAGTTTCTTTGAACTCTACGAGTCCAGTTCCTTTGAACTCTATAGGTCCATCCAGTACGGAAAACATTATATATATATATATATATATATATATATATATATATATATATATATATATATATATATATATATATATATATATATATATATATATATATATAATTGTTTATAAAATATCAAAACATTTTATGTCAGGATTATAAACTATTTCAGTTGACTTAATTAGCCCAAAACAAATGGCAATCGAAGGGTTTAAAGCACAAAGTGAGATGGTCAGGTTATTATGACATTATTAGTTAATTATCCCAAAACAAATGGCCACTACTAAATTTTGGTGTTATTATATTTGCGCAACTGTATGTTTATATTTACACATGTTAAACAGGAGAAGACGCTCAGGTTCAGCAGTTGATCGTAGGCCAGATACGCGTGCGGGTATTGTTTCGCTTAATTAACTTAATTTGAATAATATAACTGTAGTACATGTATTCTCCTACCCAATTTCTTTGACCTTTTCCCTGCTGTTGGTTTAGCATAAACACGCACTGCATATGTAGGCGCAAGGGATATAGCTGATCCGGTTTTGCCCACACATCAATGCGCAACATTGAGATGAAAATGTGAAGTACGTATATCTTTACAGAAATTTTCATACGACATTATAGAGTAGCTAAATAAATTTCGTATCCTTTTGTTAGTAACAACACGGTTACGTTTACACTATGGAACAAGGCAGCTGAGAATTTTGAAATCAACAAATACATGGAAATGTAGAAGCCATTCATATAACATAATTTGGTTTTTAAACTTTAAAAAGATCTCATTAACTCAGTTTGTGATAAACCAAAAGTTCATCTTTGTAACCATTTAATCTTCGTAACTCCTTAAATGTCCTAATCCAGTACAATACCCTATATTATTTTTAATTAGCCCAAAACAAATGGCAATCGAAGGGTTTAAAGCACAAAGTGAGATTGTCAGGTTATTATGACATTATTAGTTAATTATCCCAAAACAAATGGCCACTACTAAATTTTGGTGTTATTATATTTGCGCAACTGTATGTTTATATTTACACATGTTTATCATTCTATTATGGTTGCAGCTACTGGACATACAAACAGGAGAAGACGCTCAGGTTCAGCAGTTGATCGTAGGCCAGATACGCGTGCGGGTATTGTTTCGCTTAATTAACTAAATTTGAATAATATAACTGTAGTACATGTATTCTCCTACCCAATTTCTTTGACCTTTTCCCTGCTGTTGGTTTAGCATAAACACGCACTGCATATGTAGGCGCAGGGGATACAACTGATCCGGTTTTGCCCACACATCAATGCGCAACATTGAGATGAAAATGTGAAGTACGTATTTCTTTACAGAAATTTTCATACGACATTATAGAATATCTAAATAAATTTCGTATCCTTTTGTTAGTAACAACACGGTTACGCTCACACTATGGAACAAGACAGCTGAGAATTTTGAAATCAACAAATACATGGAAATGCAGAAAGCAGTTAGAATATATATTCATTTTTCTCATAATCATAACAAAAGCAGAATTTAGCGGCTATCAACAAGTGAGAATATATACCAGTACCGTCCTGAGGTTGGTTTGCAGATGCAGAATTATGGGTATCGTATGAACCGACGCCATTCTCGCTTACACTGGGCGAATAATTATGTCAATTCCTACAAATATATGTTATGATACATTATAAAATACTTCAACCAGATAAAACTTTATATTTGGCTTATCAAAGCAACTAAAATATAAACACAATAGAATATGGATATATATATATGCAGGTAAAAGAATAATGGCCATTGGGTTGACGGCAGTTCAGTTGAAGGAGAAAACGATTTTGGCAATACCCGTGCAACCAGTAACCGAAGACTGTCTACAATTTGAAGGTAAATAAATTCATTATTCCTATTCAACTATTTGCTGCATTGTGGGTATACTATACATGTTGTCAGTTACCATTGCACACGACCTTACATGAAACAAAAAAGATAAAAGGTGTTTGGATTTTCATTATGTAACAGGTTATCTAAATATTTAAGGCACTCTAACCAAATGGGTCAAGATGGATATATACTAAATGGGAATTTGCAATGTTCCTCCTTCGGTTGGTGACACTTATTATTTAAGGGTTCTTTTAAACAAGGTGAAAGGACCAACATGTTTCAAAAAAAAATTGAGAAGAGCAGACTTCTATTGACTAATCAATTTTCTTGAATTGAAGGTCCCACTAAAGAAATCAAGGCAACAGGTACCTGATGCCTCAATGGCTAACAAAGTGGCCACTTTCTTTGGTAAATAATTTTTATCCAATTGCGTTTCACTTGATTCTGTAATTGTATGTTATATGTAAAATACTGTTAGTATTCCTTAACTATTGGCAGATTCGTAAAGGAATTGGTTCTGGAGTTGTTTGGCATCAAGAAGGGCATATTGTGACGAATTACCATGGTGAGGAGCTGCGATATTTATATGCCTGCAACTTGAAAATAAGAATCAGTGGTTTGGTGGGCTAGGTAACAACTCAAAGTAGATAACTTTAGATTGATTTAAAATAGGCCGAATATAATACAAATTTTTGATAGCATTTCATAAATTATCTTTTTGATAATGAGATACAGATATGAATATAATACAAATGCTATTTCAAATACACCTTACGACCATGTGTTTGTGTAGTTTGCCATGAAAAACGTATCTATGCCTTGCTAAGGGGAACTTATGATTCACTTTATGTCAACAATCGTGCTGATATATATTTGCTTGGGTAAGACTTTCTGTTATGATTAATATCTTTAAGATTTCAACTTAACATTAATTGCCTATGACTCCCCTATAGTTTCAATAGATCACACCTTAAAATGTTGGCGATGTTTTTGGAGCTTTGGTAAATTGATTTGGGATCATCTTAACACATATGTACAATATCAGTTAAATATGTGGTTATTTACGCCATTGATTTGTATTGGAAGCTTTCATAAGTAATCTCAAACAGTCCCAATAAGCAGTTCTAATAAGCAATCCCAAACAGCCGACATGTTTGAAATTGCTTACTGAAGGTCCTTCCAAGGGTGGTTTGGGATTTGTTTCTGAAACAAAGCTTCAAACAGATGAATACAATAAGGACGCCCAGGTCGAGTAAGTTGAGACTTGGAAGATGGGTCAAAATGTTTGTTTTTGACTTTTTTTTGTACAGGTCAGGTTCCAAAATAATATATGGGTTGTCCAATTATAGTTCATTCTTTTTATATATAACAACTTGCAGCAAGACTATGACACTCTAGCATCTAAGTCAGAATCGTCAAAAGTAGAGAATCGGGATATGTGATTATTTGGTGCAGGATAACGAAGGTGAAGAAGTGGATTTGAGCATTTAAAAAAGAAAGTTGTTTGTATTGTTAATGTTGCTTCCAAAGGGTAAATAATTTTTTCCCTTTACCCTTTATCTTATTTCGTTTTAAGGTTTAGTGGTATAAATGTGTTATTGATTATATGTTTTATTTGTTTTGGGGTTGAAACAGTGGATTATCAAATGCAAAGTATCTTAAGTTCACTTAGCTTTACAAAAAATACAACACTATAGGTATTCATAGGTACCAATTATTATACAGTGTAACTTAATAATTGATTTTGTTACAATCAATAGTTGGAAGACAAACTATAGTGTTGCGAAAGAAGTAATAGGCCATCAAATAAGTCTTTGTTTTTTGTGCTTAAACCATTTAGAGACTGAAATTAGGCATTGAGCTCTCAAAATAAGCTAATTCAGTAGTTAGACGAAACCTGTTGATCTAGGGTGAGGAAAACATGTTTGACTGATCTTAATAACAAAGGGTAGTGTGAAAGTATGCTTTTTACAGATATTACATTCCAACTTTTACTGTTAGTACACTTATAACGTCCAATTTAATAGCTTTTGCATATATTAGTGTTTGAATCATTAAATTTTATCAAAGTCATCTGTTGCAAACATACCTTCTCTCTTTTGAGAATTGCCGAGATATCACTACACTTTGAGGGAACGAGTGAAAGCTATGTCTACATACATGGTGTTATTTGCATTTACAATATTATGAGCTGTTAAAAAGTTTATAGGTAAAAAAGTTGATTACTGTTTAATATTAATCTCCATCTCGAGTTTAGTGAATTGGCTACATAGCTTGAAAAACATGGAAAATGTATTTAAACCACCATACTTGGATTTCTTTTGGACGCTAATCTGAACTAAACGCTGATTAGAGGTGCCAAAATACCAGAATTGCTGAGAATATTGATAGATTATAAGGGTCTAAAGCTAGAGAAAGGCATAGGAAATACTCAAAATTAATGTTTTATTGTAATATGGTTTCAGGCATGGTGGAAACCGGTCTTGGCTTATGCATTGTACGCAGCACCCGGGACCTCATTTATACAACAGGGAACCTAAGAGAGGTGGTTATAGCAGTAGTTTTGATGGTGGATTTGATGATTATATGGTGGTACTGGCAACTGATTTCCATGGTATCGTTTATGTCAAACCAGTTGTAGTGTATCATCTTTGTGGCTTAGTTGTTCTTACATGTCTCTTTTTATAAGGCATCGATATTTTATGTTTTTACATGTCTATATTTGACTGTTGTACAGGTTTTGCAAAAATCATTGGCAAAGGTGAGACTGAGGCAGCTAGAGTGAGAGCTCGAAGCTATAGTGGAGGACTGAAAAACCGCCCCATTGTTGTAATAATAGTTTATCTTTAGACTAAAATTCATGGTTAGCACTGCTTTCATGAAGAAAATGAGACCATGTTTTACATTGGAGGCTATTCTTATGTGCTATATTATATAGCTGACTCTTTTTTTTTTCTTTTACATTTCTCTTAAGTGGGAATCTCCTCCACAGAATGACATTCAACTTCAGTCAAAGTCCTTTGCGCAGAAATGGTCAGGTAGACTTGATAATATGATTTTCGCTTCTTCTATATATTTCTAAGTAGATCATCTATCTATACCTTTAGTTTATTTTGCTTCATTACGTTGGTATGAAGTTTGAAAATGATAGATAAGACCTTCGTCCTTTCAGATTAATCTAACCTCATTCTTTCTTGACATAGCTTCTGATAATCTGTCAATCTAATGAAAATGAGCAACAATTACTTGAACTTTTTATATTAAAAAAACTTTATATTTAGGGTGTGTTTGTTAGGTGGGTTTTGAGGAAATGGAATGGGTATTATGGATTAGAATGATTTTGGTATATTGGGTTTTGATTAAAAAAGAGGGTTTAAAACCTATAGATCCTAACCCAGTTACTGCCATTATCAATCCTATTTACAAAACAAACGCCACTTCATTATACATAATTGTTTTCTCCAAACAAAACCATAGACTCTCATAAAATTGTAAACTCAAATCAAACTTTTCCAGCTAAAACAAGTTTTGACATGAAAATTGATCAAGTATTTCTCCTTTAAATGATAAGAAAATTAATCAAGTTAACTGCATCAAAGAGACTGCATCAAAGAGACTTATGATTGATACTTTATTTGTGTATGTTTTTTATGTGATTAAATTGCGTGTATGACACTTTCCTTGCGAAAGTTTCCAGAAGTCCCTTATCTTTTATAATTCGTAAAAAACAGTGATTAAAGACGATGGGACTATAAACACAAATGACTACTGTTGTGAGTTTTTAAATGTTTTAGTATTCAATTTCCAAACCATCTATCTCATTTTTAATGGATGCATCTATTTTTTTCTCAGATTCCAAGAGGGATTGCCGAATCTAACGTCTGTTGGTCGTTATTTTGTGTTTAAATAATATATATATATGCCACATCATATAACATGTGTCACCCCCACCCCCTACCCACCCACCCCATTTGGAAGTAGTTTAAAAATTTTATTGAACCAACTGTATGTATAAGTTTTGAAAGTTCTACTCTATTTTAATTTCATTGATGCATATATAATTTTATTTACACATCTTTCATGCACGTGGTATCCTGGACTTGGCGCAAGTAGTCTTTGGGATTTTTTTTTAGAAAGAAATAATAGCAATCAAAGTTTATAATCCCATTGTCAATCTAATCTGTAACTTTTCAATTGGTGTCTTCAATGAGACCACTGCGAAGCATGGAAAGTATGACTTGCATTCTGATCCACCTGCAGTTTCATATAGCTGCATATTTTGACAATGAGCTTCCGGGTCAGCCAAGGGTATACTTACGCTTCCATTCATGTCAGATTATACATAGATTGTACTATTGTTATATTCTAATCTTATTGTACAAATTAGTTCATTTGAAGAATTAGAGTTTAGTATATGATCTTCAAGGTGATGATAGCAGAACAAAGTAACAAGGACGAGCATAAAAAAAAAGTACTCCAAGAATCAAGAGCAGTACGCACGACCATACGTTGGCAGTACTAACTTGATAGGGCAGTATCTAATCAGATGCTACGAACAGTACTAACCATGAAGCAATATTACACGCCCATATGATCTGCACATGCATATTTGTTTTAGTAAAGTGACTTTATATATGTGCTTACACTAGTACAGATTTGGCCTACGGTCACACCAAAAATGTGTGACTATATGCATATAGTCACACACGTTTTTTTGGGTGTGTGTGACAAAAAGTCGCGCCACCGTAGGTGCTATATGGTCACATTGTTTAGTTTGTGACCGTTTTCATTGAAAAAGAGTGACCAAAACCCGAATATGTGTGACCAATTAGGCACAAGTTTTGTTGGATTTATCAGTATGTGTGACTATTTCCCATCCTATGGCCACATGAATATATAATAAATGTGACGTTTATGATGATTTAGTCACACAACGTGTGTTGTTTTTTTCGATTTAGTCACATACAATTTAAAAAACAGTGGCCAAAAGTGTGAATAAGTGTGAACATATGCTGTTTAAAATGAAGAAATGTGTATTTTGTGTGACTATTGTTCATCCAATGGTCACTTGAATTTTATGTTTGTGTGGCCTTTTGTAATATTTAGTCACACAAAACATGTTTGTTTTGGGTATCTAGTCACATACAATTAAGCAAAAAGTGACCAAAAGTGTCAATAAGTGTGACCATATGTTGTTTAAAGTGAAAGAAATGTGTATTTTGTGTGACTATTGATCATCCAATGGTCACATGAATTTTTTTTGTGTGTGACCTTTTGTAATATTTAGTCACCCAACGAATTAAGCAATCAATCCTCAAAAGTGTTAATAAGTGTGACTATATACATCTTTTAGTCACATTTAAGAAATCAATATATATCAAAACAAATTCAAATACAATAAAATTAGAATGTATATAACTGAACCATTAATACATATCATATAGGCAGTGCTAACTATATGAACCAACAGTACTAACTTATAACTAACATTTGTAACTAATAGACTACCAGTACTAACAGTTGTAACTAATACACTAGCAGTTTCAACGAGGGCTTCATGTTCTTCGTCCAACCTTTTTATCTTTTCTCTGATCCATGAAAGTAACTGAAGTTATTTGCAGAATGGGAAGTAACCATCTTGTTTTTTTTTTTTCTGAAAATTCTGCTCGTGGTGCCCATGCTCATCCCTGATTCATGAAAGTAACTGAAGTTATTTGCAGAATAATTTGAATTACACATTTGGTTGAGGCATATGTTGTCTTTTTGTTTAGGTAGCTAATATTAACAAACTACCCTGTGTAGAAGTCGTGCGTCCATTAACAACTTCATCAGACTCTATATCACCAGTTGCATACTGTGAGCATCTCACTGGATCACTAGTTACACTATATGGTAGTAGATCAAGGATACTAACAGACTAATATACCCTTAAAGATTCCTAAATCTCATGTAAATCATTTTCACAACCTTATTAACTAGTTGAAAAAAACGAACCACCACATATATATGGTGACATCATAGTTACTAATATTAAGTCAAAGAAAGCAACCTCCAAACTTTTCTTCTTTTCATTACATGCATCAGTAAAAATGTGACAACATGAGACTCGGCATGTTCATACCTGTTGAAAGTCAGATATTCTCTCAGGCAATTCTAGAAATACCACATTTTGTGCAGCTGACAAGTCAAGTCCACTACTACCAGCAAGTATCCCAACCAATGCAATTTTAACCTCACATTGCAAGTCACATTGTTTAATGAATGATAGTTACAAAAGATAGATAGATGCCGAAATCAATAAATAAGAAAAGAAAACAGTATTTAAATGAGTTTACTAAGATGACATTGGACATGCCTGTTTTGAATGTTGGAAAGATTGGATAGCTTGCTGTCGATCTTTGGCAGATCCATCACGCCCATCAATACCAACTGGGCATACAAAAGAGAGTTGATAAGACCTTATCAAAAGTACATAACTTCTACAGGGCAAAAGAAACCAAACAAAATTTCACTGACTACAAATGTACTACAGGAAAATACGTACCTTTTAAGTTATTAAAGTGCTTTGTATTTGCAGCCAGCAGCAATGATTTATTATCATATGAGGAAGAAGTGCTTGTTGTTGCACCTCCATAGTGATCTGAATGAGATACCTGATAATTCTCATTTGTATGATTTTGTAAAGGTAAAACATGATTTGGAAAAGTTATATTATAAGAGCTTATATGACTTTTGTCACAGTTATCTACGTAATCATATTTCAGTTCATTGTGGATATCATTTGAAGGTCCAATCAAAGGTCCATGAGATTGTTCACCACCACCTTCGCTCTTCACTGACATGCACTTCTTTTCGTACTGCAAAAAGAAGTAGATGGAAGTCATAAGCTATAATTGAACCCGCCATACAATAACATGATATTGAATAAGGATCAACGTCAACTATAATTCATACATATCAATTGATCAGACCAATAAGAAGCATGAATCTAGTCTGTAGTTGAATACTAAAATATTAATAAGATTTAGCTTAAGTAGATCAAAGAAAACAAGCTACCTTAGCCAGATCCGCCTCAGAAACACAGAAACGATCAACTCGATCCATTCCACCACCATAGATATATTTTCCTCTGCAGATGTGCATAGTTCCATTGAAATTTTATGTATTTGATCTATAATTTCTTTAAACTGAAGCTTCCTCTCAGTTTTCTTTTTCTGCATCTCAGTTTTATTTTTCTGTAAAAGATCGTTTCTTACTATC
The DNA here is from genome assembly GCA_021014915.2 of Artemisia tridentata subsp. tridentata. NCBI lineage: Eukaryota > Viridiplantae > Streptophyta > Magnoliopsida > Asterales > Asteraceae > Artemisia > Artemisia tridentata. Next base: position 224,422,770 of record CP139508.1, read on the forward strand.
TGAAACATATGTTACACCAGTTGGATATACCTTTTCCTGAAACAAGAACATATATATAGCTAATCATGATTCATGCCATATAAATAAAGTGTATACGTACTTGATGTTCCACAAATCATCACAGCAGAGAGCACCAAAAGCACCCTGAAAAGAAGATATATCCGGATCAGAAATCTTGAAGTTGAAAAACAATAATAACTGGAAAAAGAAACGATCTTTTACATGTTTCTCCCCAACAATTGCTTCGTTAAGGGCTTGTCTTTCGACTAGTAACATGGGAATTTGTTAATCAAGTCTCATGTTCATTCCTTCATAGTAGTCCCTAATAGTGTGGTAAAGTGGTTGGCAGTCACCAGTATCCATTATCGCAAAACATAAACTCCGCCCATCTCCCAAAGATATGTATCTTGCATTCACAGACTTAATTACAAACAGAAACATTGAAACATCAAATAAATTGATTTGATACTTTATTAGATAAAATATTGTGAATTTCAGAATCAGTACCTCTAATCGTTCACAACTACAGCATCGTGCTGTGTTACCATGTTCATGTGCAGGACAATATTTCTTGTTTCTTGAGAACACATGGGTTGAATTAAGGATGTGGATCAAATGCATGAATATTCACAAACGCTGTTCTAAAGATTGGATGTCAATCTTAACTAGAATCCACAAAAATATGTACAGAAAACATACTTGAGAGCCAACTCTGTATGTTGAAGTCGATAGTAGAACACAGCAAGATCCCCATAACTTTTCATAGTATCTGGATGATCGAATCCCAGTTCTCTCTCATTGATGTCCAAAGCTTTTTGTTGGTAGATTGTGGCCTGCAATGAATTAGAGAACTTGAGAGACATGCAAACAGAAAACTAATAAGATCTAACATTCCCCTCATTAATGAATCAAGACCTGGTTGAAGTCCCCCGTGTGATACAAAACTACAGCAAGGAGGCTGTAAGCTCCTGCTGTTATCTGGTGATAGGGACCAACATACTGCAACTAGCTTTGCAAGAGCCTGAAATTAACCATAAGTAATAACATGTCAACTCGTACTAATTGTAAAAGATAAACCACATGAAGACTTGCTGAAATGCTGCTATTCTTAAGATAATCAGTACCCATAGTTGTTTACATCAAGAGTAGTTTGTACTTAAGTCTTCAAGAGAGAAAACTTAAGCAATGTATACAAGGGGATCTCATGAGAGCAATTTACAGTAAATGAGATACGAAAGAATATTTGTTAATAGGGGCTCCTAAGTAGTTAATTGTTAGGTTATCACTCTACTAAACTATATATTGCACTGAGTTGATAATTTAGTAAAGTTGGTTCAGAATATGGGGGGCGTCCGCAAAGAGAATACAACAATTAACATAGGTGTTTTCCATCCGTAAGTCTTAAACTACACACAATCACACAAGTACATAGGTTTAGAAATTTGAGGAACTTACGCAGATACAACTTCCTTTCCAACTTTTGAATAGAGCTTAGCCTTCTTTGCATCATTAACCCCCTGCATTTAAGCCTAATAATGAATGCAAAAACAACATGAATAACCTATAAAAGAAACCTTACTCCAACTAACATTAGTTTTAAACTTGCCGTCACTGTCATTTTTTATTTTCAAAAAATTTAACTATTTAGTAACATGATGTAAACTTAAGCAATCCTTGAGACCTTGACTTGTACTAAACAGCAGATATCGATTCTGAACAAACTTTACTAAATTAAAAAATGTTCTACATAGCCCCTAAAACCATAAATGAAACACAAATTTATTGATAATAATGATTAATAAACAATAAAATTTGCATCATTTGCAATAATATCAAAAACCCATTTCAAAATTGTTAAAAAATATTTAAATAAACTGAAAGGGTTTTGGTTTAAGTAGCCTAAAACCATTAAAAATGCAATTTCATCAATAAATAATGGTTCATAAACAATAAAGTTTGCATCTTTTGCAATGAAATCAAAAACCCATTTCAAATATGTTGAAAAAGAATCAAATAAGCATAAAACTTGAAAAAATTGAAAAGGGTTTATTGATATACCTTGAAATGAGAATGAATTTGGGGATTTGAGTGGGACCCCAGTTGATAATCTCCAGAGAAGTGTGCTAAAAGTTCTACTTGCACCACTCATTAGTACTTGTTTGATTTAACTGATTTTGTGATTATCAAGTGGGTTTGGTTGGGGACTTGGGGTGATGAAGATGCTTGGGAAGATAGAAAAGATTTGGATTTTCTGGGAGTTTTGTTTAAGTTTTGGGAGATTACGTTTTTGCCCCTTCAAGAATTATTGATACCAATGAGTTCAATCCCTTCAATATTGTTGAAGGTGGCTCCTTTTCAGATCTGTACATAAGATGCAACATAATATAAGAAGACCAGATCTATGGTGAGGAGATTGTTGAGGAGATAGAAGAAGACCGATATAGTTTAGGTGTAAATGATATTTGGGATGGTGAATGAAATATTTGCTAAGGAGGGCAATTTGATTTTTGGGAAAATTTTAGGCGATTTTGGGGAAAATTTTAGGCGGGCTTGTCAAAAGTTGGGAGGGAATTTTTTTTTTCTTTTTTTGGGAAAAACTAAGTGCTGCACATGTAAAATATTACTCACCAACTTGACTATATGATTTAGTCACTTTTAAATAATGTGTGACAAACTTGACTATATGATTTAGTCACTTTTAAATAATGTGTGACAAACTTGAGTATATGATTTAGCCACATACACAATTACTTCGTGTGACCATATATAGATTTTGGTCACACTTTTCAATTGTGTGACATATATTTGTCACATATGTATATATATAGTGTGACTAATGTTTCAAACTTATTTGTATCCGTCACACGTCACAAATTATAAGTGACTAAAAAATCAAAATTTTTTTTTACCAGATACGTATAGTCACGAAAATATTCAAATGTGTGGCTGTAGCCTCAGATGTAATTCCGAAATGGTCACACAAGTCGGATCAAGTGTGGCTGTTTATTTTATTCTGGTACATTTAGTCACACAAATAAGTTACTGTGTGGCTATTCGAAAAACCACATGTGTGACTAAATCTCATTTTTGTACTAGTGTTAGTAGTGGTTAACGTCAATTTATCAGGTAATGCATAATTGCGTTGGAACTGCCACACGAATGAACGATTTGTTTATGTAATCATCAAATAAGAAGGTTAGAATGGCTGTCGTAATTGGTCGATATATAAGTGGTTTCAGTCAAATTAATGCAATGACAATTTAATAGTTATATTTAACCAACATTCGTTCTATATTGTTTACTAACTATGTTGAGAGATTAAACTTTATCTCCAACGTTGTTTTTTATCTTTAATTAAGTATATACAGTATTTTAGTTGATTTGTTGAATTTCCCCGGTTCATTATCAAAAATGATGTGAATCATGTACGGTACACAAGTTCCATAAGAGCTGCACTTTTCACACGAATCTCCGTTTCTGGCTCGAGTTTTTTGTATCAGGTGCCAAGTTGTATATGCTAATCCAAGACATTGGTGGTCAAGTTAAAGACACGGGTCAGACGGGTCATCCCACTAAAAAAACACGGGTTAGACGGGTCACATTAAGATGGGTTACTGTAGTTAGAAGGCATTGGTCAGACCTTTTTTTTAATCAGTGTGCCAAGTTGTATATGCTATTTCCAACACATTGATCGAATACATTCAGATGGAGTCCAACCTAGATAACATTAACAAAAGCCAATACATATTGCGCGGGCTTCGACAACTATTAAGAAAAAATACAACTAAACATAAACTAATACATTTTAAACAATGATAAAAAAACACCGTACTTAAAAAACACATTTCCGTTAAGTAAATCCAACACAAGTAAAATTATAACAGCCCAATAAATAGTTGCCCGGTACGATATTAAAAATAATTTACAACTAACTAACACCATCTAACATCTTATAATAATGATATCAAAAAATAAAATAAACCAAACGTCCTTAAAAATAATTTTAGAATAGCTAAAATCATCCAAATTATAATTACAAGTCATGCCCGCCCATTCGGCGGGCTTTGAAGTCTAGTATATATATATATATATATATATATATATATATATATATATATATATATATATATGCAAACATGACAAACAACACAAACACAAGTCACTCATTAAACGAATATGTGACGTGACACGAATAGCTCACTTACGCACCGACTCTAAATATAAAACACCAAGACAAATCGAACCATACGAATCTATTGGGCTCACGGGACCGAAAATCCTAAATAACCAAATCGGGCCCTTCTTTCTTTTCTTTTCTTTTCTTTGGGCCGAACACCACATCAAGCCCAATCCTATTATTTATTTTCTTTCTTTTGTTTCTGTTGGGTCGAAATAACCAAAAACGAAACCTCAAGGCCCATGATCAATTTCATTTTCATTTCATTACATACACATTTCATTTCAAAATTTTCTTTCTTTCTTTTGGCTACTTGACACAAGAGCAAGTCGAAACACAAATCTGAATAAATTCTACAACTCATTTGTTTCTCTTTTGGTTCCCTTGCAACTCGACACCAAAACCAATTCTATAACTAAACTATACATATCAATATGTGTCACATTCCATATCTTCTCCCTTTTTGCTCCTACACGTCTCGACACAAACACCACATAGCACGACACTCACACTTCACTTTTGCTCCTTACTTTCTTGCGTGTAAACACCAACAAAGCACCATACCAAGCCAACCTATAAGCCACCCTACTTATCACTCTAACACCAACCTAAAACCTCAAACAATTCTACATACCATGTTCTTTTCTTGAAATCGTGTAAAACACAATGGGTATTATGTTCCCTTTTCACCACAAGACCATCCTTGCTTCTTTTTCTTTTTCCATTCGTACAAGGTCACGAGACCTCCCTCAAACATGTACCAAAACGAACCCTAGCATCATGGCCTAACCAATAAACTATTGCCTAAACCATGTCATACTCGACTTGACCTCACTTTCACGCTTTGAGACCTTTGACCATATCATCTTACACAACAAAGACACCCTCAACATCACTTCATCTCTTTATTGGTACCATGCACAAGAAGGAATAAAATACTCTAGACCCCCATGCTTCGAATTGTCTATATAAACTCCATATCTCACTCTTTGATTCACACCTAAACAAACACAATTAAAACAAACAAACACACTTCGTAATTTTTCCTTGTGTTCACTGTCGAGCTACAAAGAAGCAAACAAAGACATTTTTGGGTCGTTCAAGTATTCAAGTCACTTGGGTCATTTCTAAGGCGTGGGTTAATATCTTGAATCTTGGGTTATCACACGTAAGGGACTTCCAAGTTTTTGCTCGTTCTTCGTTCTCTCGTACTCATCCCATTCGACCTCTTCACCACCTTTGAGTGTTGTAAGTTGCTTGAACTCCTTTCCATTCTTTCGTTATTTACTTTTCATTTTGCATACATTTCATATCATCTATATCGACTAAAACACTTAAAAACATGAAAAACTATAACATGTCGAAACCTACGAGACACCTTAGGAATAGCATATTATTTTCGTAGCTATACGTACAACATATATATTTTATACTACTGCTCGATACTTTCCACTAAGCTAAACCAATCCACCGAAACATGCAAGCCTAATTATATTAAACACTACCCTAATCGACACTAATCCTAAGCTCACTCGAACCATTCTCTATAAACTTCTAAAACTAATTTTGCGCCTAACGGGCTAACGAGCCCAAACAGATTTTCTAAATGGAATTTTCGAAGCAAGAACTAAATCGTGAACTCTATAAAATAAAATTGATTTTTATAAAATAATAACTTTTATGAAAATAAAAGTTAACTTTTTGAAAACTCACTCTTGGACTAATTTTGTAAAATATTGCGTTAAGGGATGAATTTTGTAAAAACCATCAAACTTATGGATCGAAACTGAAAAATTGGATTTTTAATAAAAATTGAGTGTAGAAACTGCCAATAGGTTAAAATTGAGGAAAAAAGTGTAAAATAAGGATTTTGGACTAAAAATGCAAGTAGTTTAACCTTCGGGTTAAACGTGTAACTTCTATAAAGTTAAGGGTAAAACTTGACATAAACATTTTAACTTTGAAACACTTTATAAATGTTACTTTTATTACTTCTATAAAAATAACATATATCCATACTAACATTTAATACTCTTTTTTAGTAATAACTTTTTAATAACTAAAAATATTTAAAATAAATATTTTTGCTAACACTTATAAATAACTAACTATATTATACAAGCAAGCTTTAATCGAAAACATTTTTGTAAATGACATCTATATCTATAATGAGACTTTTCTTGAATTTTACATATTTCAATACACAAATCCGACACTATCACACTTGAAGGTTTTCACACTCGTCATTTCACATCGAGCCCTAGAACAAGCGAATCTAAATTTATTGTATTACTCTAGGTCGCAAGTCGGAGCTATTCACTTACATCACTTGATCACTACTTGACTACTGTATCACTAAGGTGAGTTCATAGTCCCACATTTTTACTATATTTTCAAATCCCGTGGGGAGATACATGCTATAAATCTGAACACAAGTATTTTTCTGTATGTTATCCTGATTAATATTGCTAAGTTAATATTGCCTAAGTTACCACCTTGCCAAAAAGTCCCTCATATCATGAACCATTAATCACTTGCGAGTGAGCGCGAATTTAGTGAATAGATCTATTGGAAGTTGACGACCCATTTGAAGTTAGCTTGGAATGGTAACCAAATGCACTTTATTCGAATTAATTAAGAGTTTGGCAAACTCCTATGACGAGGGCATTATCACCTACATCATTTTATGATGTAGGCTATTTATTTCATTTATTATTACTCCCGATGTTAAGGTTTGCGTGTCATGAGGCTTAGGGCAATATATAAATATATATATATATATATATATATATATATATATATATATATATATATATATATATATATATATACATATACTAGACTTCATGGCCCGCCCGATGGGCGGGCATGACTTGTAATTATAGCTTTCATGGCCCGCCCGATGGGAGGGCATGACTTATAAGCCCTCCCGGGCATATAAGCCCGCCCGTTGGGGCGGGCATGACTTATAATTTTCGTTGACATATGTTTGTATAGCGTAAGATGACTTATAATTATCGTTGGCATATATTTTACTATAGCGAAAGAAGTAAAAAAATGGTTGGAATGTGTATATATATATACAATCATATATAGTAGAAAGTAACTAAGTTAAGCTAATCAAGTTAAGAAAACTATCCCCTTGCAAGCATCCACACGTGCAGCCTCTAGAATTGTTATGCTATAAAACTCGTTGTAATTAAAAATTGTGACATTCTTGCTCATTTCATTCCATATTAGGTTCAGAGCTTTTATAGCTTCTCTGTTGGTTTTTCTTTTTCTTCTCAATGTGCTTCATTGGAAGATAATTACCAATAAAGTGCACCATAATGTTAGCATATACATACTGTAGATATGTTGAAATGATTTATATAGAATAAAACCAAGTAAGTTACACACCTGTTGAGAATGCAGGCAGTTGTGGTGCACCAGCGTGCGGTCCGCGTGAGATAAAAGCATACTCCACGGGAGCGTTGGACGGTCCTGGTAAGTGAGTGATAATGTAATTACGAATCAGGTAGACCATAATTCTAAGTCACATAATAAGAAAAACATTTAACATACAACGTATTTATAAAAAAAATCAGTCGTTGTCTACCTCCCGTAAAGAACAACGATGCACCTCTTGAGAAATCTAAAACACGTGTATTAAGGCACGGCTGTACATATAAAACACCATATTCAGTGATACCACAAACTATTTTTTTGACCCAAAAAACAACAATAACGTTTCATAGAAATAACCTTGACACGGACCGAAAACAGTCTGCGACTGAAAATCCAGCGTCACGGGACCACGAATTGTTCCTGTGCTATTATCAATTAAACCCTTCCATGGTTCGGGTAGGGTCGGATCAAGTGGGGCGTAATAAACACAAGAAGCATTAGCGTCTTCATGAGCAGCCATGGTTCTGGTAATGAAAGAAAAGTACATGTTATATATATATATATATATATATATATATATATATATATATATATATATATATGTTAGATCTTTTATACTGTAACATGCATCATGACCAGAGCCCAAAAAAAACATAAATCTTAGCGCTATTCATCTCTTTTCTCCTAATTCCTCCTTATACGGTTAGACCTATAACCAACAAAAATGCATAATACCTTTATGTATTAGATAAAACTACAATAATCACAATACCATTGAAACAAATTAACAGGAAGGCAGTTCATTTCTAAACTCAAGACTATTAACTAAAAAATTGCACTTTATAGATGTTTAACAATAACATACACAGAAACATCAAAATAAATGTATATATATCCAAATGCCAGATTCAACATATAATCACAATATATAAGGCCAGGATTAGATAGTTTATCCACAGTTATAAACTATTGTTATGTCACCCAAGGGATGTTACTCAGGTTATTAGAATCTGTTCATGAATAACATGCATCATACATCGTTTTTTTGTTAGTAATAAGAGACACAGGAAGCTTGTATAACTTTTCTTCAATATCTGTAACACCCCCGTTCAAAAGAATTAGAAAAACCCAAATTATCGCACATATAAGAACAATTGGAAGGAGGGGGAGGATAAAAAAACATGGCTCACCGATTTCTATCCTCCCCCTCCTAATACCCTAACTCGATAACGTTCCTACTTAGTATATTTGGATATTCCTCGTATGAAGATCTATAGCCTAATTTTTGCCTAAGTTTGTAGGATTGTCTTGTGTGTTTTTGTTGGAGTGAGTTTTTGCATGCTGACTAAATAGCACAAAACAAAACTCTTGTACCCTTTTCTTTAGGTTTTCGACATGTAAAAACATGGTTAACCGATATATTACTGCTAATTATGCAACTAACTTAATGTCAGTCCCCAACTTTAAATGAAATTGTCATCTAATATAAACATGATAACATAAAAATTGATTGCTCAAATAAAGATAACTAAAGAGCGAAAGAAATTATCATTGATACATAAATTACTGCAGTATTTACAAATCAAGAATCTGATAAACAAAAGTATCATATCATATTACAACGTTTCAATTGTGAAGGGCGAGTAAACTTCAAAAAATTATCACATAAAAAAAACAAAAAAACAAACCCCCGAAGTGCGTCGTTTTTGGACCGCCCTGAACGACGTGGTATGCAACGATAACTGATAGTATGTATAATTATACCCACAATGTAGCAAACCAATGAGATAGGAACTAATGAATTTACTTGCCTTCAACTGTAGGCGGTCTTCGTTACTGTTACCACTGGTATTGCCGTAATTGTTTTATGCTCTTCGATTAGTAACTGTAATAACATGGTGTCGCAAAAAGTTAGTTCATATATTTTGCCAACGATATTGTTTCAAAATACTATAGTAACAGCCATGTTACTCACATTTACGTATCAGAAATAAGTAGCCGAATGACCTCGCGAGGTTGCTTGTGTGCGTCTATTGTTTTCATGTAAACTGGGACAATTTACTTTTAACTGTCTGCTTACATCTATAATGAAAATAACTATCAGTACCCGTTTTTTTAAAGACAATATTAAACATGTATTAATTCAATGGAAATTCAAATTGCGCATTTACTTGCCTGTAACCGATGATTGTGTGCAATAATTCTGACCACGTGAATGTTTGCACGCATTTTGCGCTGGCCTATTTATATCCAACGGATGGCTTGCACAGATAGAAAAAGTGAGATAATTAAGTGAGTATAAAAGGGAGGAGCACACAGTAATGAGTAAATGTAATCGCAAGGCATTTTCTAAAATATGTTACAAATGAGTAGCTGAATAACCTTGTTGGGTTACACGCATGCCTTTGTTGTTCGGATATGATGCCGAAGAAGTCGCTCTTACTTGTTCGCTTATACCTATAATGATAAAAATTATCAATAAGTTAATATTAGGTAATGCAAAATATAAATTTTGTTTAAAAGGCAAGAAAGATTTAATATTCAGGAATCGGGAGTTGTCGACCAACCTTGTGAGGTCACACGTATGCGTTTGTTTACACACAGATGTTAGTTCATATTTATTGGTTCCTATGCAAAATGGGAGAACAATGTCTACTGTTTGTTGGTTACTAACCTGAAACGATACATCAGTGTAGAGAAAGTTAGCATGTATTTGTAAAAAGATGAATCATTTGTTGAATATTAGACATTATTTGTTATCAAGTACTTGCCGTATCCCAAATTCCATCAGAAGCAAGGATCAAAAACTCGCATTCAGGTCTAATTTCGATTATGCTTGTTTCTGGTTCAGCAATCACCCATTTAGCAAGATGCGTATCACCTATGGCTCGTGACACCGCTACTGAACCTTCTATTCTCCATACATCATTGCGACAATCAAAATATCCACCCTATAAATATATAAACATTTTTACACATTACTAATTTATTATAACAAAATTTGTTTTTATAAGTTTTCATACTTCATAAAAGAATGTTTCTTACCATTTTTCGATTCTATCTTTTTCATCTTTCCTAGAAGGCTTATGATCGACAGTAAGGGCTTCAACCACTACACATCGACTCATAATAGCATGAATAAAAAAATACTACTCATATTTCCTTGAGTTCCTTAGGGTCAAGAACTCGAACTCTTCCCATTATACGGCTGCAGCTCTTGGTAATACAATGATCTTAGGATGTAGACACCCATATCCTGTCTTTCATTCGTACCTACAGCAATAAGTGTTTAAAGCAGATTAAAGTAATATAAAGTATTTAGCATATGTTATATGCAACAATTAAACAGGAGCATACTTACTTTGTGGAGGTTGACGGGTGTTGCTGCTACTGGGACGCCTGGACACAAGAACCATTCCTGATTTTTCTTCTATACTTGTAACAACACCTTCGAAACAACAAAAAAAACCCAAAGCATCTTTTATATTTTATATTGATTATTCTTTTTGTCACCGCCAATGGGTTCGTCACAAATACGGTGTCACACATATTCCAATTAAGCATAGGACGCTTACCCATAGCAAAACATATAGCCACTAACCCTGCATCATTACTTCCACGGACGAAGCCATCAACCAAACCTTTCTGAATGACTTGTAGAACACCATATGATGCTACTTTTGATGCATGTCAGCTGTTAAAATCGAACCTTTGGTGGTGTATTGCCTTTCTTGACCCCGCCGGAATACACCTCACCTCCACATAGGGAAACCCCCGTTAAATCAATTTTCTTTTTGTAGTTGCAAAATAATAAGAGCACATAAGCGATAGTATCTTCATCACCATGTGGTAGCACAACACACAACCCCACCGATTTAGATATTTTATTACCTGACTAATGTGAACAGGACGCTTACCCATAGCAGAACATATAGCCGCTAACCCTGCATCATTACTTCCACGGACGAAGCCATCAACTTAACCTTTCTGAATGACTTGCAGAACACCGATTCTGACTGTCAACAACAATAAACTATATTAACCATTTATTCAGTGTTTATTTGGCACAAAAAAAGAAGCAAATTTTAGCATAATCACATAAAACATAGTACTACCAGCTTGTAAATTCCAATCTTCCCTTTAGAATACTTGCCGATACCCTGCGGCTTTCAGTCACCTGTTCGCTTCGGCAGCTAATCAAAACAATAAATACACATACTTAACCTCATTAAGCTTCATATATCCAAAGCAAAAGCAAATTTTAGCATAATCACATAAAACATAGTACTACCAGCTTGTAAATTCCAATCTTCCCTTCAGAATACTTGCCGATACCCTGCGGCTTTCAGTCACCTGTTCGCTTCGGCTGCAAATCAAAACAATAAATACACATCCTTAACATCTGACCAGTATAAAGAAGCACAACAAATGTTCTTACAAATGATGATGATGATGTATTAAGGTGTGTATTATCATAAATAGGGCATCAAGATTATAATCGTTTTTATGATGAATATGGATTACTGATTTGGGTGTCAAATGAGAGAGTCGGTTTACCTCTCGAAAGCGAACCATCGGAGAGTTTGTCTATCTCTGGAATATAGACTATCTATCTTGTTCTTTATTTATTGTTACCATTTGTTTTATCTTTAGATTGAATTATCAAGTGCTATTTAGTCAGCATGCAAAAACTCACTCCAAACTCTATAGAATTTGCAATTGGTGTCTGATCCTTTAACATGGAAATTACTTTTCAAGGAGTAGCAGCTGCAAAAGATCAACAAATCGTTTAGAACTCGCTACAGCTCAACAAAATCAGAAAAATCAATTTCAAACTTGCTATATTATTAAAGATCGACTAAATAAAAAGCATGTCATTAGGCGTTAATAGAAAATCTGAATTCATTTAGTACGTAATTCTATAAAAAAATATAGGTCTAATGAAACTTACATCGCCATGTGTGTAGGATTGCTTTCTTTTCTAGAATCAACCGCAATGTCGGCCTCGACACCCTCTTTATATTGGTCAATCTGAATAAAAATGCAGAAAACGGCAGGTCAATATTCACCTCATTCTGGATGCCAATGTCCTCCATGTAATTCAGAAATCTGCCATCTCAAATTTCTGAACTGCAATCAACACAATATGAATTAGAGGCGATGCTAATTAACTTAAATTCAGGTCAATCTGGGTTGTACATTATTTAACCTGATATATGCAATGTGGTTGTGCTTTTTCTGGAATTCAAGTTGTTCATGGTGTTCATATCCTGATTCATCCCACCTTGTGGCTGCATATAACCATGTAAACATCCATTTAATATTGTCGGCATAAACATGTCATTTAGGTATACTTTTCTTCAAAAAGTCGATCAAACATTAAATGAAAATGACATGCTCTACAACTGTAGTATACTTGTTTACGGTACACGAAAGGGCTGTAACCGAAACCCTAAAAGTGACTAAACCACGTCAAACATGACTATATTAAGTGATCATGTTATCTACCATACTCTATCATTATGATATAGTAAGAATCTTAAATTGAAAATCAAGGGGCAAGAAGAATATAGAAACAACGATAAAAAGGGGAAGTGTTATAGACTTACCACACGGAATATCTTTAAGAGCGGTTCAGTGGCCGCATTTTCCCACAAATTGCTGGGCTCCTGCACATCTCTCTCTCACTTGGACATATAGCCGTTGTATAAGCTCGACGATAGATCTAAAATCAAAGTGAATTAAGGTTGTGTTTCTTCAACCTGGGCTGCTGCAGCCTTTTTCGCCATTTCAGCTTGAATGGCTGTTAAACATTTTATACCAGATTTTTTCTTTCCATTTTCAAGATATAGAACGGTTTTTGGAAGTTATTTCTTTGTTATCTACCAGAATGTCAAATCAGTTTTTGATACGTCAATCAAAGCTGTGCTACAACCACCAAGGAGGAAGGAGGTAGCAGAAAGTCATAAACTACGACTTCCTATTTAAAGGACTTAACTCTAACTCTAATCCTAACCTAATCAGCAAACAAATCAGATGTAGATCATTCTAAAAATACTTGAATAACCTAACATAAACATATTTAGACTTATTAGCTTATGATCTAATAACCTAACATAATTTATATTTTTCGCGTTGACATGTCTTTTGTCTATAAGAGTTATCTACTTCATCATTATACGCATTAAGCATCTATTAATATTGTATCAAAGATGGTAAGATAATTAATGAGCAGACAACCAAATACGAACATAAGATGATCTTATGAAAATAACTTTAGTATACTTTTCTTCAAAAAGTCGATCAAACATTAAATGAAAATGACATGCTCTACAACTGTAGTATACTTGTTTACGGTACACGAAAGGGTTGTAACCGAAACCCTAAAAGTGACTAAACCACGTCAAACATGACTATATTAAGTGATCATGTTATCTACCATACTCTATCATTATGATATAGTAAGAATCTTAAATTGAAAATCAAGGGGCAAGAAGAATATAGAAACAACGATAAAAAGGGGAAGTGTTATAGACTTACCACACGGAATATCTTTAAGAGCGGTTCAGTGGCCGCATTTTCCCACAAATTGCTGGGCTCCTGCACATCTCTCTCTCACTTGGACATATAGCCGTTGTATAAGCTCGACGATAGATCTAAAATCAAAGTGAATTAAGGTTGTGTTTCTTCAACCTGGGCTGCTGCAGCCTTTTTCGCCATTTCAGCTTGAATGGCTGTTAAACATTTTATACCAGATTTTTTCTTTCCATTTTCAAGATATAGAACGGTTTTTGGAAGTTATTTCTTTGTTATCTACCAGAATGTCAAATCAGTTTTTGATACGTCAATCAAAGCTGTGCTACAACCACCAAGGAGGAAGGAGGTAGCAGAAAGTCATAAACTACGACTTCCTATTTAAAGGACTTAACTCTAACTCTAATCCTAACCTAATCAACAAACAAATCAGATGTAGATCATTCTAAAAATACTTGAATAACCTAACATAAACATATTTAGACTTATTAGCTTATGATCTAATAACCTAACATAATTTATATTTTTCGCGTTGACATGTCTTTTGTCTATAAGAGTTATCTACTTCATCATTATACGCATTAAGCATCTATTAATATTGTATCAAAGATGGTAAGATAATTAATGAGCAGACAACCAAATACGAACATAAGATGATCTTATGAAAATAACTTTAGTATACTTTTCTTCAAAAAGTCGATCAAACATTAAATGAAAATGACATGCTCTACAACTGTAGTATACTTGTTTACGGTACACGAAAGGGTTGTAACCGAAACCCTAAAAGTGACTAAACCACGTCAAACATGACTATATTAAGTGATCATGTTATCTACCATACTCTATCATTATGATATAGTAAGAATCTTAAATTTAAAATCAAGGGGCAAGAAGAATATAGAAACAACGATAAAAAGGGGAAGTGTTATAGACTTACCACTCGGAATATCTTTAAGAGCGGTTCAGTGGCCGCATTTTCCCACAAATTGCTGGGCTCCTGCACATCTCTCTCTCACTTGGACATATAGCCGTTGTATAAGCTCGATGATAGATCTAAAATCAAAGTGAATTAAGGTTGTGTTTCTTCAACCTGGGCTGCTGCAGCCTCTTTCGCCATTTCAGCTTGAATGGCTGCAGATAATTGATCGTAAGCAGCTTCAGACAAAGCGCCCTTCATCTCTTCACAACATTTTTCCCCTGCTCCTTTCTCCACTGTTTTCAGCAATGCCTCCTTCACCACCTATATTCATTGTTTCGTTAAAAAAGTATTTGTGAATTTACACGATCAAATGAGCATCTTAAACTAATAAGTGTAAAGTCTGATCAAAATATCTCACATCTATATTACAGCTGCACATGAACCTTAGCTGTGCACCTACGCATTGTATAGCAGGTGTAAATTTGGCTATGAAACCAATTTTTTGTACATCATTTATGCAGCAAATGCATGTTATGTAATGAAACATGTATATTTTTTGGTACAACATTTGTGCAACCCTTGCACAAACAACCTATATATATAAAAGTATATTTTACGACAACAATTTTCTACTCGCTTTTTACAATTATGCGCATCATAAACTCAATATACAAACACCCCGCAGCAACGCGCGGGTATCCAACCTCGTTAACATACATATACCACACAAACCAAGCTTTTATAATACGTTTTATTTTGAGGTAAGAAAACATGTACACACCAATCATAAATTAAAAAATATACAATCACTAAGGTAACATCCATCACTGACAACCAGTCAAATACATACACCATTATCAGTTGCCATATCAGTAACCTCATAGACTATATCAATGAACTCATCACTTATTAGCAACCCCATATTCTTTTATGCAGTAACCATATCAATGGCCATATCAGCCTCATAGAGCCGTCTAGAAAAACCATTAGAAACACCCATCAACAACCCCTATTAGCCACATTTATCCAACACCCATCAACAAACACTTATCCAACACCCATTAGCAAAACCTATCAACATCATCTATTAGTGACCCCTCTTAGAACATATGATAATAAAACCATAAAATAGATCACTGAATTTAAGTGAACATGTATCGACAGTACAATGATTAAATCAGCCACAAAAACACGCTGCTGAAAAAGCACGATTACGAAATTGAAGAATTACAATGGAGAAGATAATCAAAGTAGCAATGAAAAAAAGGAGGAAGTTTCTTGCATTTAGAATTAGCCCTTTGCGATTTAAATTAAAAATTAGGCAACTTTTTGATTCAAAAGAGTACCTTCACATATCATAAGGAACTGACAACACACAAGCAGCCAATGCAAGAACATGGCCATGTAGAGAAGCAATGGAAAGACCACCGGTTGTTATTATGCAGCAATAGAAGTCAACCCGATATGAATTGTTTATCTTATCAGGTTATCGGGTTGACCCCATAAGACCCAGAAACTTATATATAAAATGTTTTTTAAATTAAAAACTTCAATTTCAGTTGTTTAAGGCGGCACTTGTTATCCTTTTTTTGACAATAAATAATACGGAGTAATGCCTTTGCATAATTCTACTAAAAAAATCCGAATCGACCCGACCTGATCATATACGACACACTAATTATTTATAAAAAAAAGTAACTGTTTGTAGAAAAAGTGTCTTACCATCACCCACCCAACCCAACCCAGCCAGTTTTGAGCTATTACATGACCAGCCCAAGTTTCCACCTGTACCTTTTTGCATAAGACCATACAGATTGACTCATTGTTGATCTTTTGTTACAATATGCAGTTAGGAAACTGACCTACTTGATCAGGTTACCTACTGATGAGCACCGGGTTAAAGTTGAGCTCAGTTGGATAGCAAAATCTGCAGTGGAATCTGTTGCGACCCTGAAAAGTAACATGACCATAGTTCTTTCAGATTCATAAATTGGAGTTTTAGCTCTTCTTATTAAGTTCTTGATTTTAGAAATGATGCCTATTAGCTATGTACATATAAACCAACTGAGGTATAAACATTTTTAGATGCTATTCTTGTTACTAATGCTGGTTCTTACAACATTATTAGAATTTTCTATGTTTTAACCCTAAAATGGCAGGGTAGGTTAAAATGAAACTAAAAGCTATCATACATTGGCAAAATCTAATTGTAAACAGAAATAAGGTTATGTTTTTAACAAACCTAACTTTCGATGGGATGAATATTTCTACTCACATAAGTCGATTATCTGTTTGAGGGAGCAAATGGGAGAATGTTCCTCTACCTACTGTAGTGGCCTAGTGGGTGCTATGCTATAATGAAGGATTAACCTGCGTCAGGTATAGTATCGATTTCATCTTGTTCTCTTTGTAGCTCTCTAGCATAATGATCAACCTCACTTTTTGCAGCTAAATACCTAATCGTTAAAATTCCATTCTGTAAACATATCTAAGAGAACATAACAGGAAGATGTATGGGTTGGGTAATGGGTCAAATTTGGTTTAGGTTGACACAAGTTTTTCTATGATACAACTTCAGGTTGAAGCAGGGGCGGGTAGAACCAGGTTGATCCACAAACACATTTTGTTGTTTAATGTTTTTGATATTTCTTGTAAATAATTATTGCGTAAAGAATAAAAAGCAATTTAGTCACATCAATAATCAAAAACTTTGAATCAAATCAATTTAGGATGTAGTATGCAGTAAAAATAGTCTTTGTGCTACCTCCAACCCGTTCAAGAGTTAAGTTGTAAATTCTAATCTGTATCATTTGACCTGTTTGGGATAAAGCACAAGCCATATTGACCCATTTATGAGCAAACGGTCATAAAAGATTCTTAAATTTGACTAAAGTTATGTGCAAAGAAAATACCTCTCTTGAATCTCCTTGTAGGTTTCTTGAAAGATTCTTGATCTTTTGCAAGTTCTTTGTTAATCTAGCAACAAAAGACAAAATAATTAAATAAATAAAGTGCATTATTAAAATTTCATAATTATACGATATCAAACAGTCACATTTATTGTCATAAGTTTTTTCATCCAGCAAACTTCACTATGAGTTGTGACAAAAACACTTACATTAGAAATGCCCTTTGTGTCTTTGGCTACTTTTTTCGTCATATTAAAACCAAGTTTAAGTCCTTGGATAGAGAAACATCAACTGCTTGCTTCATTTACTTATGACTGTTTTTCATATACTCATAAATCAGTCAGTTTTGGTTGGGATTTATATCAAACAGATCAAATAAAAAATGAGGTCACAGGGGGAACATGCCATTCGGGTTTAAGAAGATAAAAGTTACCCAGAATGTTCTTAACGTTGGTCGTCCAAAGAACTTAAGAACAACTTCGATCCTCTTCTGTATATCGCCTAAATGGTAGAATCAACCTAAAAATGAAATTGATATTATATCGCCTACACCTAAATCGATTAAAATAAAAAAAATAAAAAACTAAATCATAATTTATGAAAAACCGATTCAGAAAAATGGTTTTCCCCCAATTCATACACAGTCTTTCCAAAAATAAATTAGGGTTTTGATACAATAATTATTTACTTGAACTTAATCAAATCAAATATATTAAATTGAATACGCACAAAATTAAGGGATAATTACCGATTTGAAGACTCTCTAGCAAAAAAAAACCACTGTAATGATACCATTATTTGTATTATAGTTGTTGCTTGAATTTGGGTAGCCTCGTCTCAAACCCTAAGCCATAGCTTGAGTTATTATTTCAATGGACCGGATATTGATATTGATAATTAGATGAATGAGGGAATGAGCGATATTAGGGTTTTGGGAAACAAAATATTCCGTATATAATAATGGACCGGATATTGATAATATTGGATTTAGTTTGCTAAATATTTAGCCATATATTTACTTTGTTGTGGGTTTATAGATTTGTGCTTGCAAGATATAATCAAAAAAAATGCGTTGGTCTAGTGGTTATGATGCTTGTTAATGTTACCAACAACCTAGGTTCGATCCTTGTAAGTGGCAAAATTTTTAATATTAAAAATGAATTTTAACTAAAAAAAAAAAAAAAAAACGAATTTTAACTAAAAAAAATATATATACGAATTTTAACTAAAAAAAAAAAGGAAAAAAAATTGAGCATGTAGAAAATTTGCCACGTGGCATGATGACTGGGCATTAATGGCTGCTTACTGGGCATTAATGCCTGATTACTGGGCATTTAAGGGCGCTTACTGGGCATTATGGCATTTGATGACATCATACGCATATTGTTATATATTATATGTAGATATATATATATATATATATATATATATATATATATATATATATTACACCACGATATCATTGTTTTTACTACTATCTGACTTGTGTTCAAACTATTACAAATAAAACTCTATGGATTCACTCAACCTTTGTGTTGACCCTTTTAGCATGTTTTATCTCAGGTATCTAAAGATCTCAAGGCACGGAGTTGGCAAGGGCATTGAAAACCTACCCTTCTTATTTCAAATAATTATATCATTCTTTTAAAACTCATCATCATTTTTGTGAAAACTTATCTCTTTTGGAAACTATTGTGTAATCTCTGAATATTGAGTTTTCATTGAATGATATAAATTCTACTTTTAATGATTATCTACGCTTACGACTGTGATCTAATTGGTAATACCCCGTTTAAGTCTTCTGCTGCTATTTAAAATTTTAACGGGGTGTTACAGATTGGCATCAGCGCCTAGGTTATAGAGAACCAAGTGATTTTCAAAACATTGGACTATAACCACGATTTCTAAAAGGACCATTTTTAAAACTCTACCACCCTATGCCCTCCGTGCCAACACTTACGAATATTTGCATTGAGATTTGCTTGGCAGATTATGCATAACGAATGAATTTTATCACTTATGAATGTTATTATGACTAATGCATGTTAATATTATTAATGACTTATATTTATTATTATTGGGATATTGCAGTACCATGTCGTCCCCTACCATTATTCTATCTGACAGTGATGACGTACCACTAGCATCATCCTCTATTCCCACTATTATCTTATCTGACATTGACACCGATGACACCTTACCTGTTTCACCCATTGTTTCAGCCCTTGCCCCATCTGAGGTGGCACCCTTTGAGGAGGGAGAAGTCGCCCCGACACCAGTTGTCTCACCTACCACCCCACCTTCATTTTCCCCTACCTATGGTCCCATGACTTATGATCAGTGGCTGCTCTATGACAAGTACATGGAGTCCCAGCAGTTCCTACCTGCTGATGATGTTCCTTCACCACTACTCCTAGTCATACCGACCCCTCACTACTCCTCTGGGTCAGAGGCTGACGATAAGTCATCTGACTTAGACTCTTCTGATTCAGTTGTATCCATTCCACCATCACCCCGCCTGCACCGGTTCGCCGGCACAAGCCAATCAGAGTCCTTCAGCCATATAAGCCAGTTCCTTTTCGGAAGAGATTTAAGTACTGCCCTAATGGTCGCACCTATATTTGCACTGCTCAGAAACGAGTACGTACTCCACTAGCCCTAGTACCACCACCACCAGCTCTCATATCTACACCACCACCCATTTCTCCTGAGCTATCACCATCAGTACCACAACCCCACCCTTACATGCTCCCGACCTTTACACCACCACTCTTACCAGAGGTTTCACCATCCCCCATACCACTACCTACTGTGTTCTACACCCAGACCACCACTGTACCCCTATCATCCCCATTCCATCTCCCGCTCATTCACCCATTCTTGCTCAGAGTGTTCCTTTGCCCTCTCCTGAGAGAGCACATCACTTGAGCCCTTCACCATCTGACCCATATGTTCAGGTTGCTACTGAGGCTGCAGCCAATCCTAGACTTCATAAGAGAGTTGATGCTCGTAGATGGTCATTCCTGTTGGATTGTATTCGCCGCTGGAGATTTGAGGAGGGAGCCCCTAGAGCTTCAGAACTAGGAGAGATTTCGTCAGCTGTCCTTCCAGTTATAGGAGAGCCCATGCACCATACCATCCCACTACTAGCCGCCAGACTTGTCCGGCATGAGGATCGTATCGATGAGTGATTGTAAACAATTTATCGTTCCAAAAGGAATTGCAAAGGAAATATGCAAAACTCCGGTTCGTTGTCCCGACGAAGATCGAATGGAATTTGTGTTCTCGGGACGTGATTCGTGAAGTGAATATGTGTAATAAAAGTGATATTTTTGGGATTTCTAAACTACGATTAATGAAATAATAAACGGAAACAACTAATTAAGCTAAGGGTACAAGTTGATTAAGCACGTAAACCTAAAAACGAAAATTGAAATTTAAATCGTACGCGACGAATTTTTAAAAACGTAATTAAAAAGTGATTTTCTAAATTCTAGGTCCTAAAAATATAAAATAATTTTTCTTAAATTATAAATATAAAAAGAAAATTTTAGAAAAAAAGAAAAATATTTTTTTGACTTTTTATTTATTTTTTATGAATTAAAAACTTAATAAAAGATTTAAATGATCTAAAAATAATAAAGGACTTGGGAAAAATCTGAAAAATTTTCAAGTTAATTTAAAATTTAATTCTGAGTCTAGGAAAAATTAAAACAGAAGTTATCTAAACCTAAATAAGCTATATAGGCAAATAAGCAGTTTGTAATAAGCTTTAAAATAAGCTAGAAAACTCTAAAAATTACCAAAGGCTTACAGACTGATTAATACTCTACTAGAAGCTTAAAACAACTGAAAAAGTCCAAATAAGCACACTGAATAATCCAATAAGCAATAATGCAGTCAACCACTTAAGGCAAAGACAAATGACTGGACAGCTAACTTGCAGCTGATGTAGAAGCCAGTAAAAAGCAAATAGGGGAAAGGCAAAAGTAGAACCTAAAAGCTGATACTTCAAACTCCTTGCAAACTGAAAATGCCTAATTTCTATGGTCAATTGCTTATTCAATTAAGCTGGAGATCAGATGGTCATGGGACACAAAGATGTTGCAGGTCTGAGACAGTCTAATTGGGGGACTTGCAGACTGAAAATGATCTACTCAATAAGCTACATAGTGAAAATGAAACTCAGAATCTAGAAGCCAGCACTACAAGCTATTAGAAAAATCAATTTTCAGGCAATGATCTCAAAAGAATAAGCATATAATGAACAAGCAATAAGCTGAGGTTAGCAATTGTATGATCAGGCTGCAAATATCAAACTGATGCAGCAGTTTTGCTTATATGGTCCTATTCTTTTTAAATACTACAAGAAATAATGCAAACTCTAGGAATCTAACTTCAACCTCTGATATGAGCATGTAAATACCAAAAACAAGTACCCAAACAAGCCACAACTTATAGGGGCTTATTAGACAGTTTCAATTTCTACAAGTGCACCTATAAACTCAAATCTACAAAAGTATTCAAAACAGCTCACTACCTAACACTAACAGCTTATCTGGCCTTAATTAAGCTCAATCTAATCTCAACTAATTGTCAATGAACAGTCACTTACCAATTTCACTCAGAATAAGCCTTTGCCAAACATCCCTTTGCTAAACTGATTTTTGAAATTTCAAACATTCTACTAACTTTAAACAAATTAATAAATAACTAACCTATTTAAACTCTAAAAACAGATTATCAAGGGAAAATAAGCTGGAAAATAAGCTGAGAAGCAATATCGACTTATCTTTGACTTATGACTATTTCTGAGTAAAACTTGAATGAATAAGCTACTAATTATCTAATAGACTTAAACTAACAACAATAAAAGTGAATAAACAAATTCAGACCAAATAAGCTATAAATGAAAAGGGAAATAAGCAGTTGACTGATAAGTTGACTATAAAACTCAAACATGAATAAACTCAATCTAACTAGTGATATATCATTACAGAAGCACAATAAGATCAAGTAAACTTAGAAAAGAAGAACAATACCAACAAATAGCCAATAAGCATGTGGAAAACTAGAAGGGGGGGTTGAATAGTTTTACGTCTTTTTAAATTTTATTTTGAAAAGCTTTTGTTTATTTTTTAAAAACTTCGATTGGATATTATGTGGCTTCAATTCTTAAACAATATGAACAAGTATAGATAAATATAAGTAAGTAATGCAAGTAAGGTAAAGTAAATAAAATGAAAGATAGGGACGGAAAGATCAAACCACAACACAAGGATTTATAGTGGTTCGGCTACAAGGACACCTTCCTTGCCCTACTCCACTCCCCGAGTCACCTACTCGAGAGTTCTCTTCACTATGTCAACAAACTCCCTTTTGGCGGAGAAAACCTTACACAACTTTAGCTTACACCAGCTTAACGACACAAAGCTAGATGTCGGGTTCTAATCGTAGCTAGAACCAATATCACAACTTGTACACGACTTCTTCACGACTTATTCACGACTTCTTCACGACGGCTTCACGACTTCTTCTACACGACGGCTTCACAACTTCTTCTACACGACGGCTTCACAACTTCTAAACTATGACTTCACAACTTCTACACACCTTCTTTACAACACAACTACTTACAACACTTTGATCTCCTAACAATTACTACACAAACACTTTACACAACTATACAAATATATGAAATGAACTACAACACTTCTTCTCTAGATGATGAAGAGGAATTCTTCTTTTGCACTTGAATGGAGGAAGCTTGGATCACTTGGAAACCAACGCTTAAGAGAATATGATCAAAGAATTTTAGAAAGGATTTACAAAGATTAGAGAAGTTTTAGAACAGAATGTTTGGGGTGCAAAAGGTGAGAAAAACTCCAGGGGAAGGCTGGTATTTATAGGCAAAAATCTGGACAGCTGGAAGGCTAGAGGAGCGTGCCAGCCCCCTTAAATAGGTGGCGGTCCCCTTAAAATTAAGGGGGCCGCCCCTCATAGCCGTTGCCCAGTTCTGTCTTTTTGTGGGAAGGTTTTTCTAGAACATTTTTACCAATTTTGGTTGAAAATTTGAATTCATAAATTTATAATGAATTAAACCTTTTTATTTATTACCAAAAATATTTTTCTAAAAGATATAAAATGTTTTTGACATTTTATAAAAAATCTAGTGATTAAGAAAATGTTCCTTTGATCATATAATGCATTAAGCATTAGTTCATTCATACCTTAAGTGATTTGAGTTGTAGAAATAGATATTTACAACTAAATACTTGTTTACGTCATA
The DNA here is from genome assembly GCA_021014915.2 of Artemisia tridentata subsp. tridentata. NCBI lineage: Eukaryota > Viridiplantae > Streptophyta > Magnoliopsida > Asterales > Asteraceae > Artemisia > Artemisia tridentata. The sequence continues at coordinate 224,446,985 of CP139508.1, forward strand.
ATTTTCCGTTTAATGATTTTACATTTTGTGATTATCAAAACGTAGAGATATCGAAAAATATTAATAACGTGTTAAGGCATTATTTATATCAACAATCTCCCCCTTTTTGATGATTAAAAAAACCTAAACTCATTAAATTGAAAAATTAGTTTTTAGACAAGTATTTAGTGAGTTTACATCTATTTCTCCCCCTTTTTGTAAAATCAAAAAGGTTATGCCGACAAGTTTTATAAATAAAATTTGACGGGACGAGAACTCCCCCTTGATGTGTACTCCCCCTCGTTTGAGGGCACCAAGGAAACGAGCTATGGAATGCTTGCAAGAAAGATGTTAGAAGCACAAGTATTTGTATAAATAATAAGCAAGGATATAAAATAAGAACATCCATTAAATAAAAGGTGTTGTGTATGAATACACAACCAAGTAGATTACAACATAAAGCATACAAACATGCAAACAATGCAACTAATGATACTACATAATCATCCCAAGAGTACATAATCCCCATAGAGCTTGCAACCAAAAGAGGGTGGAAAACATTATTGTTGTGGAAAGACTTCAACTAGTTTGGAGAGAATGGAGGAGGTGGTGTTGAAATGGTTGAAGATGGTGGAAGTGGTGGTGGAGGTGGATTGGTCAACATATGCTCAATGCATGAGAACATATATTGCATCTCATCCCGAAGACCAAAAATAATGGTTCAGTTATGAATGCAACATAAGCAAGTGTCTCCATGAGCTTCAAGGAGACTCCAAGGAATGGGATTAACAAAGGGAGGTGGTGGAAGTGGTGAGGATGAAAAGTGAGCATCCAAAGGTGTGATGGGTGATATGGAGATGGCAAGCTCGGTGGATGGAGGTTCTTGAGTGAGATGTGGTGGTGATGTTGTTGGTGGTGATGTTATTTGTGATGATGAGAGGTGTTGGTTGATGTAGTCATTGATTGAGGAGGTTGAAGGTATGGAATAGGATGAGGTACCATGGGTAGAGGGAGTTTTTGATGGTGCATTAGGTGCATTTGGAGATGAGCATTTGGGTGGTGGTGATGGAGTGGTGTTGTCTTCATTAGTGAGGTCAATGAAAAGTTGTTTGGGTGGTATGATGACCATTTTGTGTTTCTTAGAGGACTTGGAAATGGAGGATTTTGGTGAGAGCATGGTGTTTTGGGTTGGTGTTTGAAAGAGATGATGATTGATGAAATGAGGGTAGGTAATTTATAGTATGAAAGTGAGGTTGTTTTGGGTAAGATTTTGAGGTTTAGTGGAAAGATTCCAAACTCAGTTGGGTTAATAAGAGAAAGGGTAGCTGAGACTAGAGAAAAAGTGTCACAAGATGCAAAAGAGAATAGTGAAAATTACTGTCCAGATGGCCGGTCCCCTTAATTGTAGGCCGGCCCCCTTAAAATTAAGGGGACCGCCTAGCAACATTAAGGGGGCCGCCCATCTGGTCTTTTCCCAGACGACCAAAATTGAAAAATTTGCAGAAAAGGGTCAATTTTTGGGTTGTGTTTGCAGCAAGCTCTATTTGAACTATGTACATTTGGAATGATTTAATAGTAACAAGAACATATTAAATAAATAATGTACATAATTAAGACTAGCAAAATCATATTAGAAGCACATGCATATTATATCAAGTAAACTAGTAGCTTAGTTCTATCATGAAAGAAGTTTAACATCTAACATAATACAAGTCATAGCAAAATAAATGTTAAGATAATAATACTACACATAATTGTCTAAACATAACATCAAAGATCAACTAATTCCAAGTCAAATAAAACTATTTCTTCTTCTTTCCAAACAACTTCCCAAGTGTTTTTCCAATGGACTTGAAACCGCCTCGAATTTCTTGATGCATCTGCTGTGTGGTGTTGAGTAGTGAGGTTTATCTTTCGAAGAGTAGTTGGTCGGTTTGTTCGGAACGAGAAGGAACTTGATAATCAGTGTAATCAAGATCCGGAAGATTGTCAACGAATGTCGTGGGTGATGGGGTACTAACACGTGATGTGTCCTCCTCCTCCTCCTCATCATCATCATCTCCTTGATGAGATGTGGAACCACGAGGTGGAAGTGAGAAAGAGCTACAAGATTTTCCCTTGTCGCTTCGGGATCGACGAGGTTGGACACGAACAAGAGGATTAAGGACTGGTTGAACAGACTCATAAATATTACTCTGAAGATGAGGGTAATATTTCATGACATGATAGTAGAGACGGGTGAGAAACATGCCATAAGGAAGATTGGCATTACGAGTGTTTTTGGCGGACATGATGCGATTGACAAAGAGATAGGCCAAATTGTATTGTTGTTCAGCAACAATACAATACAACATGTGAGCAATGCTCGCAGTGAGATGATCATGGTGACCACCGGTACCGAAAGCATTCTCACGGATGAGTTCCTCCCAACGTTTCATGTCGGGGCGTAACTCCTTGAGGAGGATTTGGTTTGCATGGATGTCAACATCTTTTGACTTGATCTTTCGGCTAGTCGTACCACGAACTAGCCCAAGATATTGTCGAATTTCTTCGGGAGATGGAATCTCAGAGTAGTAAGGACCCTCTTGAGGTCGATGTTGCTCAAGAGATGAAAGGTCCCACTCATTTGAGAAAACGGCTTGACCGTTGTAAGGAATTTGGAGAATTTGACCGAATTGAGATAGAGTAAGAGTAATGAATTCATTTTGGATCATAAAGGATATGAGGATATAGCCATTGGGATCGGTTTAAACCGTCACTTGGCTATAGAAGTCAAGAACAAAGCGGGGAATGATAGGCTCATTGATTTTGTAGAGACAATCAAGACTAACGTTGGAGAACATTCGTTCGATATAGTCGGATTCATAGAACGATGGATAGACAATTCTCCCCTCATGAATGTTTCTATCTTCAATGGGACGATAGAAACAAGCAACAGCGGGAGAAATGCCTGGAGTGGCAGAGACTTTTGGAATGTAATCTTTTGTTTTTGAGACATCACCAACTGTCACTTTAGGCATTTTCACCTATACAAGATAGCAACAAAAAAAAATAAGAAAGAAAAAATGCATATGTCATATACACTACTTATGTGGAACACAAACATACTTTGACTCTAAAAATTAAATACTAAGAAGTAGTTTGCCATGTTCCTTAATTTTAATTTTTAACTCGTTTAAAATATAATGTTAAGAAGTAGTTATCAGAATATTTTGTTAAAGAACCAAAGATATCCAAACGCTCCTTTATACATCATAATTCATTTTGAAAAGAGGCTAGATAAACATTAGATTGTATGTCTAGCTATTTCTTACGAGTATTCATGTTAAGAGACTTATGAAAAAGATGAAAACATAGATTTTGACTCAAAAATATGTTTTAATTCATTATGCCAAACGCCCCTTTTTCTAGAAAAATAAAGACTCATATCTTAATATACATATGAATTATGTATCTTGATGACTCAAAATGACTAGTTACATGTTTACAAACTTGTTCATTAGTTGTGAAATTTATTTTGACTTAGTTTCGCCTATTTTATGACCTAATCCAAACACCCTCTTATGTTTATAAAATCGTTTTTCATGATTCAAAAAGTATATTTTTAGGATTAAAAGTTGTGAAATTGTAATGTAGTTAGTTTTAACGAGTGTTTAAGGCATATTTCAACAATGTACAATAAATTTTGAATGGGAGTGCTTGGTTTTTCAAATTTTTTGCATGAGGGTTCTAGATTACTTAGATTCTAGGTGAATTAAGCACTTTAATCCTATGGGGAGCATTTGGCAATGGCAATCCTAGACTTAATTTTAACAAAAATTCAAATTTGAAAAATTTGAATAAAATGCCTAATCATGAATGGACTCAAAATAAGATGAAATTAGATGAAATGTGTGTTGAAAAACTTACAATATATGTTGCTAATCGAGATATAAGTGTTTGCCCTTTGTGAATTGAGCTTGATTTGGTGATTTGGTGGGTGATTTTGAGGGTTTTGGTGTTGGTTCGTTCGTACACAGCAGATAGGAGGAAGGTGTTTTGAGAAAGGGGAGTGTTTAGCTAAAATTAAAGAGGGAAAATGATTTTGGCTGCAGCAGATGGTTGGTCCCCTTAAACATTAAGGGGGCCGCCCACGATAACAAGCCGGTCCCCTTAATTTTAAGGGGGCCGCCTGCCAAAATTTGGAATTTTAGGATTTTGTTTCTGACGGCAAAATATTTAAATGTATATATTTATAGATTTATAATATATCAAAAATACGTTGGTTTGTATAGGCACGAGGAAGGAATACTTGACATTTTATTAACATTTCGTTCAGAAAATATTTCTTGAGAATTTTGGATAAAATAGTCAAGATGTCAAGTCGACAAAGGTTTTAAGGAGTGAGAGGAAATGTGCATATATATATATATATATATATATATATATATATATATATATATATATATATATATATATATATATATATATATATATATATATATATATCTCCGCTTATAGAATATAATGAAGCAAGCTAGCGATATATATATATATATATATATATATATATATATATATATATATATATTGTGTGTAAACGTGGGATGTTGAATGGAGTCGAGAAATGATGAGGTAATGACGGAGATCGGTGCTGACTGTGACGGGAGTTTGTTTCATCCATAGTTTTCTTGGCGCGACGGTCCAAGTGCTACTTCTATGTTAATCCACTTAACTCACTTCTCTTCATCACCATGAGTTATGTGATAGTAGACACGGAAGATTTTCGTGTTGAACGTTAAAGTTCAATAGAGGCAAAGGGGGAAGAAAATGTTCGAGGACGAACAATTTCTTTTAGTTCTAGATAGTCAACAAATGACGTATCTAGGTTATGTGCGGATATATTTATATATGTATATAGTAATATATATATATATATATATATATATATATATATATATATATATATATATATATATATATATATATATATATATATATATATATATATATATATATATATATATATATATATGTATGTATAAGGGATTATCTACTAACCAGTATACGAGTACCAACTAAACTAGGCATGAAAAACTTACGGGGGCATGCAATTGGCTAGTTCATTAATCTAAGCATATATCATAGTATGAAAGGAAAGCGTACCTTTTAGTCTTCAATATCTTCAAGCACTTCAAAGTGTTTAAGTTGACTTGTAGAAGTCAATCAAGGAAGAGATGCCAATATTCCAATTGAGATAGCAACTTAGCCACTTGGTCCCCATTATCTCATTGATCCAAAGTTGTTTGAACCAAAAATGGGTTGCAGTTGACTAGGATGCATGTATGGTGGAGGTATTCCCCAGGGATTGAAGCTTGGTGGATTCGGATAATTCCACATTGAGTAACTATTATTATTATGGGGGTTTTGTCGGTTTTGGTTTCTTCTAGGTTGAAGAGTTTTAGGCCGAGGATGAGGATTATTTGGTCTTCTTGATGGAGGTGTTTTCGATCTTAATTTAGGTTTAGGGGATTCTTCTTTGGTTTTTAAGGATGGTTTGTAGAAAGTTTTTACTTCATTATCACTAGCTATGGGTACTTTTCTATCTTTTATAAATATGTATTTAGGTGTAGACTCTAAAGGTTTTTCTTTACTAGATTCACATTCAAACTTCACATTTTTAGTTTCACTAGTTGACGCCTCAGTTGAATTAAATCCTAAGCCTGTTTTATCACCTACTATTCTTTGAACACTTATGATTTTTCTAAGTGAGTTACTACTATTTTCAAATTTATCAAGTTTACAAATTTCTTCCTTAAGTTTTTCGTTTTCATTTTTAGTTACTTGACATAATTTACATTCTTCAAAAACTTCTTTACCTTTTTCTAAGTTGTGTAGTTTAACTTTTAATTCAAGCATTTCATTTTCTAATTGGTTGTTTAAGTGTTTTAGTGACTTATTTTTAGTTATTACTTTTTGACCTAGTTTGCATAATCTATTATATTCACTATCTAAGTCTTTTTCATCTAATGATAAGTATTCGTCACTAAAGTATTCGGTTTCAGAGTGTACCTCACTAGATGTCTTAGCCATAAGACATTTCACTTCCTTTGTGGATTCTTTCTCATCTTCGTCACTATCACTCCATGCTCCTCCCACGAACGCCTTTTGATTTTGCTCCCTTGACATCATTGGACATTTTCCGATGAGATGATTTGGATCGCCACATTTGAAGCATTTTCTCTCATTCTTGCTAATCTTTTCATCTTTATTACTTTGGGATGCCTTCCTTTCTTCATGTGGTTGTCTCACGAATCTTCCTCGTCTTTTGAAGAATTTCTTGAAGTCTCTTACGGCCATGGCATATTCTTCGTCGTCACTTTCGGAGGTTGAGCTATCCTCGTCACTAGATTCCTTCCTAGCCTTCAAAGTAATTGACTTGCTTTGTTCTCTTTTTCCTTTGACCATCTCGGAATCTTTCTTTATTATTGCCTCGTAGACTTTCAAGTTGCTGATCAACTCGTCAAGTTGAAGAGTTGACAAGTTCTTCGATTCTTCAATCGCCGCAACTTTAGCCCGCCATTTTGGATGAAGAGCCCTAAGAAATTTCCTAACAAAATTCTTACTAGAAAAACTCTCATCAAGTGCTTTTAAACTTGTGATGATGGTGTTAAATCTAGCAAACACATTATCAATTGATTCCTCTTCCGGAATCAAAAATTGTTCATATTGTTGAACAAGAAGATCTATTTTTTTATCCTTGACTTGACTATTACCTTGGTGAGTTATTAGTAAAGAGTTCCAAATTTCTTTTGCGGTTTCACACATAAAAATTCTTTTGTATTCTTTACATGGTAACGCATTATAAATGACCATTTTAGCTTCATTATTTTTTGAAAGTTTTCTTTTTAAATCATCATTTTGTTTTTCAAAAGGTACGACTTCATCCTTTTTAGTTTCTAAATTATATTGAATTGGTAAAAAATCACCATTAGTAATAACATGCCAAAGATCTAGATCTTTTGATTTCACATAAGTTTCGAATCGATTTTTCCAATATAAAAATCCATCACTTTCAAATAGTGGTGGTCTTTACATAGATTGCCCTTCTAAATATTTTTCAGATTCCATAGATCGTTTCAAGTTTTAAAATACAGTTAATTTTAAAAATCTTGTTTAACCTGGCTCTTGATACCAATTGTGGAAAACTAGAAGGGGGGGGGTTGAATAGTTTTACGTCTTTTTAAATTTTATTTTGAAAAGCTTTTGTTTATTTTTTAAAAACTTCGATTCGATTTTATGTGGCTTCAATTCTTAAACAATATGAACAAGTATAGATAGATATAAGTAAGTAATGCAAGTAAGGTAAAGTAAATGAAATGAAAGATAGGAATGGAAATATCAAACCACAACACAAGGATTTATAGTGGTTCGGCTACAAGGACACCTTCCTTGCCCTACTCCACTCCCCGAGTCACCTACTCGAGAGTTCTCTTCACTATGTCAACAAACTCCCTTTTGGCGGAGAAAAACCTTACACAACTTTAGCTTACACCGGCTTAACGACACAAAGCTATATGTCGGGTTTTAATCGTAGCTAGAACCAATCTCACAACTTGTACACGACTTCTTCATGACTTCTTCACGACGGCTTCACGACTTCTTCTACACGACGGCTTCACAACTTCTAAACTATGAATTCACAACTTCAACACACCTTCTTTACAACACAACTACTTACAACACTTTGATCTACTAACAATAACTACACAAACACTTTACACAACTATACAAATATATGAAATGAACTTGATGCGTGGTTTTGCGACCTTACAACAGGTTTTACCTCTCGAGGGATCTCAAGAGGCTTGCAATCCCCACCAGGCAGTGTACCTGACCGATGTAGTATAGTGTAGTGGCAAGTACCGGGGGATTGATCGTTCTCTAGGGGAATAGTGTCGTTAGGATTGAAAAACTACTCTAATAGGTCTAAGGGTGAGGGAAGATTCTTCTTGTATTTTTTATATTTTTATAAAAGCAAGTAAAATCTCGGGTTTGAAGGAGTGGGCGGAATTAGTTGCTAGTCAACTAACCCAAATAACTACAATTGCAAATAAAATAAAATAACTGAAAATAAAAAGGTGGTGGAACTTATATGGAGAGAAATGTGTTTACTTAGATTTCCTTACTCCCTAACTATCTTTTACCGGTTGATTAGTGTGTATTAATTGCGTGGATGACGGGTGTATTCCTTAATACCAATCGTGGGGTGGCGTACGTACTTCCCCAACTCTATAAGCTCCTACTTCACTCCTATGTCGAGCCGGCTAAGAAGCTCCTAACATGGGATCACTAGAATTCGCTCATGCATTAAATACAACCATAAAAACCTTAGTATGCATTGGGTCATGCCTCTTAAGACGTTCAAGCAAGTTACCGTATAGGAAGTTAGCCAGTTTTCTTAAGCCTAACATCGATAAACAATCATCCAATACAATTAATAACACACCAACAACCAATAATCAATAGTTAGGTTTTATTAGATCTAAGTAAACACAAGATAAATCTAGCCTAGCATGTTAAATAAAAGACAAGAACAAGATATAATCAAACAACACATAGACATATTGAATGATTAATTGATTACTTATCTTCAATTGAACATGGGAGATCCAAGGGTATAAAACCCTTAAAAATGGCAGAAAATTCGTCTTAGGGTTTCTCCTCACAAAGTTGCACACAATGAATAAAAATTGCAAAACTATATATAGAATTTAGGGGCTGACGGCGTCGTGTTGTAGGAGGTGACGCCGTCACCTCACCGCGGCTAGGGTTCCCGGATGGTCTTCCTGATGCCGTCCCTCTTTAATCCTCCAAAATCCGCTCTGGCGCGTCAAGGGTTGACGCCGTCACAATTGTGCTTGACGCCGTCTCTCTTTAACTTAAACCGTGACAACCTTGATCACCTTAAAGGGTGACGCCGTCAGACTTCCTTTGTAAAACTTTCTGGCGCGTCACGTGTATTTGTCATATCCACCTCTTTTGCCAAGCCGTGACGCCGTCAGGAGCAATCCTTGACGCCGTCACGTGTACTTTTCCAGCAGCTTTGGCATTTTGTCGAATTCTTCACTTTTATGCTCCAAAAACGTCCAAAATGCTTCCTTTTCCAGATTTCTTCTCGAAAGTACCTAAAATGACAAAAGGAACGATTTAGGGCAATATTTGATCAAATAAATACGATTTAGGGCTTAAATTACCCCCTAAAAGCGGTACACTTTTCGCTTCATCAAATACCCTTACACTTGAGATTTGCTTGTCCTCAAGCAAATGCGCTTTTATTCTAATCAAAATACAAGTTAGGGGTCATTTAACGCTAATATAAAAGTAATTACAACAAATAGTCGTTCCACTTTAATCATAATAAGCACGAAGATTACAAACTAGCACCTCACAAGTAGTGTTTAGATACTCACATCTCTCAGGTGTCATAAAAGTATATCTCATAAATGAAAATGGATAATATCTCTCACTACCTGTCATAGCAAATAGATTACCATAGGCTTGGGAAAGGATCAAAAACCTCCTCCACTAGGAGTAAGCACCTAAGATAAACTATCAAAGAGGGCTTTTAAACGGGTTATAACGTTAGGTGAAGGGATATGATAAACACGGATTTGTTGGATAAGGGATATTTTACTGGTGGCGAGTTAAAGATCTTGATTAATTACATGTACAATATGGCGTTGCTAAGCCAAGACTAGACTCGACTTAAGCTAATGAAAAAAATAACAAAAAGATAAAATAAACATAAAATGAAACGGGATGGTAGTCCGTATGTTTTTTCTACTTTCCTTTTTTTTTTTTTTTTTTTTTTGCATACACTCTTGCCCTACCATCCAAAATAATACATCATAGGGGCGTTGCATTCCCCTTACACTTAAACTTTTACATAACTTTACAATTAACTATTCTAATGACTCGAATTAAGATAATCGAAAAACTTGGAGTACTTTTAAAATATTTAGCACATATGGGGGTAATAATGTTGTTCTTCCCCATTACTCCATTACACTAGTACTTTACCCATGAGTCCCAATCGTCCCAAAACAATATGTACAAGATATGACTCGACTTAGCAACCATGTAATCAATTAGATAATTAACTTGGGGTTTAAACAAATGTTGTCACAATAATGCACTAAAGATGAGTGCACACAAGGTAGGCTAAGGCGATTTGGGTGTACATTTAAGTGGGTGTTAAACAAATTCTTACTTTAAGTAAAATGCTTAAAGTTAGAAACGAAAAGATAGGCTCTGAGGGGTGTACTAGGGGTATCGTGTACTAAAAATGAGAACAACGCAAAGGGTGTGGGAGAATTACTTGACCAATGTAGCCAATGTAATTATAACAAAAACACAGGTGTAAAACAATGGGTTAATCCTAATGCCTCTTATCATGTAGTAAATCTAACTACACGAATGTAGTCTCACTTGTGGCCTCGGAATGGTCCTAACACAAGTTCTAGAATCTAAGTGCTACCGGTACACATATCATAGCATAAATGCTTTTCCTACCAATTCTAGGGGCGAACCTCACATATTTGGGGGTGGAAAATTTTTTAGTGGTACGGTTTTATGCTAGTCATATAACTCCTATCCATGAGATGCTCATTAAGACCAAAGTTTCACTCCTAAATGTTGTAAAAAATTTTAAATTTGGCACTAAAATTACCTTAACAGGTATTTCTCTCAGTTTTATTACACATCTACCATTAAACAAACGAAAAATCTAGCGTAATAGCATTCTCTAAGGTATCATACTTTTACCCCCCCCCCTTATACTTAAGATGAACATTTTCCCCAATGTTCAAATAACAAGATGTAAAAGTAAATAGGGTAAAAGAATGAAATCAAATACTCCCCTGATTCGTTCGGTGGATAAGGAGGTAACATGGTTAGATCTTCTTCCAAGGTAATGTTGAAGTTTCAAGACTAAAGCAGCGCCAAAAGCTTGATTCCACATACATCTACTTGTCCAAAATAACCTGTTAAACCTGAGAAAACAAACACGAAAACCTGCATAACATCGGCGGGATAAATCTGTATATGGATATAATGCTTGTGGAATGATTATTTTGCAAATTCCTGGAGTTTATAAGTTAGAGATTTAATAAAAACTTTTATGATTCCGGAAAGAAAAACAAAACTTTCAAAAATTTCAGAAAATTAAAACCTGACGCGGTCAGGTTGTAAGGCCTGACGCCGTCAGAAATGATCTGACAGAATTCTCATGTTAAGTTTCCGGAAAATTTCTGGAAAAACCTATACCTTACTTCCTGGAAATCCTGCAAAACATCATTATGACTCGATACAAGCATTTGACTCAAACAATTACTAATATGTATGTTAATTTAATATTGTTATGATTCATGTTCATTTGTTCTAATAAACCGATTTGGATTTCCCTTACACTTATCTTTTGCAAAATACCTTTATATGTAGTTAAGACGAAGTTAAAAACAAAATAAAGCATTTTCACAATTTAGTTTTGAACATGAATCAATAATAATAAAAATTAAACATACATACGGAAACAAATAAAATCAAACAAACAAATAAATAAACACACAAAGCAAATAAAGCTTGGGTTGCCTCCCAAGAAGCGCTTGTTTTTGTTCGAGTCACGAGCTTGACTCTACCCTTATTTAACGGATAAAGGAGAGGTTTTTCCTACACTTAGGATTAAGTGCGGGTGATAGTAGCGATACACACCAGCTCGATAGGAGTATGCCACATGAGGAAAGATTGGTGGATGAATTAAATGCTCAAAGGGGTGTGCTCCTTTCATCATAACCTTACCTAGTTCACTTTGGTCAATGGGTGAATTAAAGTATTCTCCTAAAAAGGGATCATCTTCTATCAACTTCGAGAGATTCCTAGTTGGGAATCCATCTTGACCTAATAAACCCGGTTTAAACCCATAATGTTTCTTGTGATCAATCATGAATGGGTGATGTAAGTATGTAAGGTCATGGTTCACTCCTATATTAGCTTCCACTCCACATGGCCTAGAGTCTACTACCTTTAACGTAAAACTACCCGGACTATATGGTTTGATGGGTGGATCGGGACCTATTTCAATTCCTAAGTTCACATCTAAGGATGGAAGATTAGGTAACGGTTTTGGTTTAGGCTTCGGTTCATCAAAACTAGGAACTTCCATAGAACTAAAAGAAAGGTTATGACTACAAGTATTCAAACCTACATCCTCTAGTTGTGTTTGGTCCAAGGGTTCTACCTCTATTGGGGTTCCTATAGTCTCTTCTACATCTTCCGGGTAAGTCAAGGGCGGTGTGTATGCCTCAGACAATGGTGGGACTTGTGGGGTACTTGGTGGGCTTGGGTTCTCTACTATATCCTCCATCACATTAAGATCACCAATGTGTTCATATTGTATTATGGTAGGGCCTAACCATGACATGCAGCTAGGTGGCTCAACTCTACCCTCATGTGTGTCGTATGTTTTGGTGAAATCTATCCCACTCATGCAACTAACCATCTCAGAGTCTTGGTTTGATTCTAAGTCCATGTTCTTAGAAACTAGGTCTCTTTGCTCATACGAATCCACCAATTCGTTCCACTTATGGGTCATGGTTAGGAAGCTTTCCTCAAAATTTATCCAAAGGGCCTGACTAAAAGGAATTGATCCAGATAATGCTCGTCTAATAGAAATCTCACATGCATAGAATTCATTAAACCCATCTAACCTTACCCCTAACTCCTTTTGGAAATCACAAAGATCACACAAAAATTCATAGGAATGATAGGAAACAAATCTATTGGTGAAATATAATTGTTCCTCTATTGCCTAAACCATGTCATACTCGACTTGACCTCACTTTCACGCTTTGAGACCTTTGACCATATCATCTTACACAACAAAGACACCCTTAACATCACTTCATCTCTTTATTGGTACCATGCACAAGAAGGAATAAAATACTCTAGACCCCCATGCTTCGAATTGTCTATATAAACTCCATATCTCACTCTTTGATTCACACCTAAACAAACACAATTAAAACAAACAAACACACTTCGTAATTTTTCCTTGTGTTCACTGTCGAGCTACAAAGAAGCAAACAAAGACATTTTTGGGTCGTTCAAGTATTCAAGTCACTTGGGTCATTTCTAAGGCGTGGGTTAATATCTTGAATCTTGGGTTATCACACGTAAGGGACTTCCAAGTTTTTGCTCGTTCTTCGTTCTCTCGTACTCATCCCATTCGACCTCTTCACCACCTTTGAGTGTTGTAAGTTGCTTGAACTCCTTTCCATTCTTTCGTTATTTACTTTTCATTTTGCATACATTTCATATCATCTATATCGACTAAAACACTTAAAAACATGAAAAACTATAACATGTCGAAACCTACGAGACACCTTAGGAATAGCATATTATTTTCGTAGCTATACGTACAACATATATATTTTATACTACTACTCGATACTTTCCACTAAGCTAAACCAATCCACCGAAACATGCAAGCCTAATTATATTAAACACTACCCTAATCGACACTAATCCTAAGCTCACTCGAACCATTCTCTATAAACTTCTAAAACTAATTTTGCGCCTAACGGGCTAACGAGCCCAAACAGATTTTCTAAATGGAATTTTCGAAGCAAGAACTAAATCGTGAACTCTATAAAATAAAATTGATTTTTATAAAATAATAACTTTTATGAAAATAAAAGTTAACTTTTTGAAAACTCACTCTTGGACTAATTTTGTAAAATATTGCGTTAAGGGATGAATTTTGTAAAAACCATCAAACTTATGGATCGAAACTGAAAAATTGGATTTTTAATAAAAATTGAGGGTAGAAACTGCCAATAGGTTAAAATTGAGGAAAAAAGTGTAAAATAAGGATTTTGGACTAAAAATGCAAGTAGTTTAACCTTCGGGTTAAACGTGTAACTTCTATAAAGTTAAGGGTAAAACTTGACATAAACATCTTAACTTTGAAGCACTTTATAGATTTTACTTTTATTACTTTTATAAAAATAACATATATCCATACTAACATTTAATACATTTTTTTTAGTAATAACTTTTTAATAACTAAAAATATTTAAAATAAATATTTTTGCTAACACTTATAAATAACTAACTATATTATACAAGCAAGCTTTAATCGAAAACATTTTTGTAAATGACATCTATATCTATAATGAGACTTTTCTTGAATTTTACATATTTCAATACACAAATCCGACACTATCACACTTGAAGGTTTTCACACTCGTCATTTCACATCGAGCCCTAGAATAAACGAATCTAAATTTATTGTATTACTCTAGGTCGCAAGTCGGAGCTATTCACTTACATCACTTGATCACTACTTGACTACTGTATCACTAAGGTGAGTTCATAGTCCCACATTTTTACTATATTTTCAAATCCCGTGGGGAGATACATGCTATAAATCTGAACACAAGTATTTTTCTGTATGTTATCCTGATTAATATTGCTAAGTTAATATTGCCTAAGTTACCACCTTGCCAAAAAGTCCCTCATATCATGAACCATTAATCACTTGCGAGTGAGCGCGAATTTAGTGAATAGATCTATTGGAAGTTGACGACCCATTTGAAGTTAGCTTGGAATGGTAACCAAATGCACTTTATTCGAATTAATTAAGAGTTTGGCAAACTCCTATGACGAGGGCATTATCACCTACATCATCTTATGATGTGGGCTATTTATTTCATTTATTATTACACCCGATGTTAAGGTTTGCGTGTCATGAGGCTTAGGGCAATATATATATATATATATATATATATATATATATATATATATATATATATATATATATATATATATATATATATATATATTACACCACGATATCATTGTTTTTACTACTATCTGACTTGTGTTCAAACTATTACAAATAAAACACTATGGATTCACTCAACCTTTGTGTTGACCCTTTTAGCATGTTTTATCTCAGGTATCTAAAGATCTCAAGGCACAGAGTTGGCAAGGGCATTGGAAACCTACCCCTTTTTATTTCAAATAATTATATCATTCTTTTCAAACTCATCATCACTTTTGTGAAAACTTATCTCTTTTGGAAACTATTGTGTAATCTCTGAATATTGAGTTTTCATTGAATGATATAAATTCTACTTTTAATGATTATCTACGCTTACGACTGTGATCTAATTGGTAATACCCCGTTTAAGTCTTCTGCTGCTATCTAAAATTTTAACGGGGTGTTACAGATTGGCATCAGAGCCTAGGTTATAGAGAACCAAGTGATTTTCAAAACATTGGACTATAACCGCGATTTCTAAAAGGACCATTTTTAAAACTCTACCACCCTATGCCCTCCGTGCCAACACTTACGAATATTTGCATTGAGATTTGCTTGGCAGATTATGCATAACGAATGAATTTTATCACTTACGAATGTTATTATGACTAATGCATGTTAATATTATTAATGACTTATATTTATTATTATTGGGATATTGCAGTACCATGTCGTCCCCTACCATTATTCTATCTGACAGTGATGACGTACCACTAGCATCATCCTCTATTCCCACTATTATCTTATCTGACATTGACACCGATGACACCTTACCTGTTTCACCCATTGTTTCAGCCCTTGCCCCATCTGAGGTGGCACCCTTTGAGGAGGGAGAAGTCGCCCCGACACCAGTTGTCTCACCTACCACCCCACCTTCATTTTCCCCTACCTATGGTCCCATGACTTATGATCAGTGGCTGCTCTATGACAAGTACATGGAGTCACAGCAGTTCCTACCTGCTGATGATGTTCCTTCACCACCACTCCCAGTCATACCGACCCCTCACTACTCCTCTGGGTCAGAGGCTGACGATGAGTCATCTGACTCAGACTCTTCTGATTCAGTTGTATCCATTCCACCACCACCCCGCCTGCACCGGTTCGCCGGCACAAGCCAATCAGAGTCCTTCAGCCATATAAGCCAGTTCCTTTTCGGAAGAGATTTAAGTACTGCCCTAATGGTCGCACCTATATTTGCACTGCTCAGAAACGAGTACGTACTCCACTAGCCCTAGTACCACCACCACCAGCTCTCATATCTACACCACCACCCATTTCTCCTGAGCTATCACCATCAGTACCACAACCCCACCCTTACATGCTCCCGACCTTTACACCACCACTCTCACCAGAGGTTTCACCATCCCCCATACCACTACCTACTGTGTTCTACACCTAGACCACCACTGTACCCCTATCATCCCCATTCCATCTCCCGCTCATTCACCCATTCTTGCTCAGAGTGTTCCTTTGCCCTCTCCTGAGAGAGCACATCACTTGAGCCCTTCACCATCTGACCCATATGTTCAGGTTGCTACTGAGGCTGCAGCCAATCCTAGACTTCATAAGAGAGTTGATGCTCGTAGATGGTCATTCCTGTTGGATTGTATTCGCCGCTGGAGATTTGAGGAGGGAGCCCCTAGAGCTTCAGAGCTAGGAGAGATTTCGTCAGCTGTCCTTCCAGTTATAGGAGAGCCCATGCACCATACCATCCCACTACTAGCCGCCAGACTTGTCCGGCATGAGGATCGTATCGATGAGTGATTGTAAACAATTTATCGTTCCAAAAGGAATTGCAAAGGAAATATGCAAAACTCCGGTTCGTTGTCCCGACGAAGATCGAATGGAATTTGTGTTCTCGGGACGTGATTCGTGAAGTGAATATGTGTAATAAAAGTGATATTTTTGGGATTTCTAAACTACGATTAATGAAATAATAAACGGAAACAACTAATTAAGCTAAGGGTACAAGTTGATTAAGCACGTAAACCTAAAAACGAAAATTGAAATTTAAATCGTACGCGACGAATTTTTAAAAACGTAATTAAAAAGTGATTTTCTAAATTCTAGGTCCTAAAAATGTAAAATAATTTTTCTTAAATTATAAATATAAAAAGAAAATTTTAGAAAAAAAGAAAAATACTTTTTTGACTTTTTATTTATTTTTTATGAATTAAAAACTTAATAAAAGATTTAAATGATCTAAAAATAATAAAGGACTTGGGAAAAATCTGAAAAATTTTCAAGTTAATTTAAAATTTAATTCTGAGTCTAGGAAAAATTAAAACAGAAGTTATCTAAACCTAAATAAGCTATATAGGCAAATAAGCAGTTTGTAATAAGCTTTAAAATAAGCTAGAAAGCTCTAAAAATTACCAAAGGCTTACAGACTGATTAATACTCTACTAGAAGCTTAAAACAACTGAAAAAGTCCAAATAAGCACACTGAATAATCCAATAAGCAATAATGCAGTCAACCACTTAAGGCAAAGACAAATGACTGGACAGCTAACTTGCAGCTGATGTAGAAGCCAGTAAAAAGCAAATAGGGGAAAGGCAAAAGTAGAACCTAAAAGCTGATACTTCAAACTCCTTGCAAACTGAAAATGCCTAATTTCTATGGTCAATTGCTTATTCAATTAAGCTGGAGATCAGATGGTCATGGGACACAAAGATGTTGCAGGTCTGAGACAGTCTAATTGGGGGACTTGCAGACTGAAAATGATCTACTCAATAAGCTACATAGTGAAAATGAAACTCAGAATCTAGAAGCCAGCACTACAAGCTATTAGAAAAATCAATTTTCATGCAATGATCTCAAAAGAATAAGCATATAATGAACAAGCAATAAGCTGAGGTTAGCAATTGTATGATCAGGCTGCAAATATCAAACTGATGCAGCAGTTTTGCTTATATGGTCCTATTCTTTTTAAATACTACAAGAAATAATGCACACTCTAGGAATCTAACTTCAACCTCTGATATGAGCATGTAAATACCAAAAACAAGTACCCAAACAAGCCACAACTTATAGGGGCTTATTAGACAGTTTCAATTTCTACAAGTGCACCTATAAACTCAAATCTACAAAAGTATTCAAAAAAGCTCACTACCTAACACTAACAGCTTATCTGGCCTTAATTAAGCTCAATCTAATCTCAACTAATTGTCAATGAACAGTCACTTACCAATTTCACTCAGAATAAGCCTTTGCCAAACATCCCTTTGCTAAACTGATTTTTGAAATTTCAAACATTCTACTAACTTTAAACAAATTAATAAATAACTAACCTATTTAAACTCTAAAAACAGATTATCAAGGGAAAATAAGCTGGAAAATAAGCTGAGAAGCAATATTGACTTATCTTTGACTTATGACTATTTCTGAGTAAAACTTGAATGAATAAGCTACTAATTATCTAATAGACTTAAACTAACAACAATAAGAGTGAATAAACAAATTCAGACCAAATAAGCTATAAATGAAAAGGGAAATAAGCAGTTGACTGATAAGTTGACTATAAAACTCAAACATGAATAAACTCAATCTAACTAGTGATATATCATTACAGAAGCACAATAAGATCAAGTAAACTTAGAAAAGAAGAACAATACCAACAAATAGCCAATAAGCATGTGGAAAACTAGAAGGGGGGTTGAATAGTTTTACGTCCTTTTAAATTTTATTTTGAAAAGCTTTTGTTTATTTTTTAAAAACTTCGATTGGATATTATGTGGCTTCAATTTTTAAACAATATGAACAAGTATAGATAAATATAAGTAAGTAATGCAAGTAAGGTAAAGTAAATAAAATGAAAGATAGGGACGGAAAGATCAAACCACAACACAAGGATTTATAGTGGTTCGGCTACAAGGACACCTTCCTTGCCCTACTCCACTCCCCGAGTCACCTACTCGAGAGTTCTCTTCACTATGTCAACAAACTCCCTTTTGGCGGAGAAAACCTTACACAACTTTAGCTTACACCGGCTTAACGACACAAAGCTAGATGTCGGGTTCTAATCGTAGCTAGAACCAATCTCACAGCTTGTACACGACTTCTTCACGACTTATTCACGACTTCTTCACAACGGCTTCACGACTTCTTCTACACGACGGCTTCACAACTTCTTCTACACGACGGCTTCACAACTTCTAAACTATGACTTCACAACTTCTACACACCTTCTTTACAACACAACTACTTACAACACTTTGATCTGCTAACAATTACTACACAAACACTTTACACAACTATACAAATATATGAAATGAACTACAACACTTCTTCTCTAGATGATGAAGAGGAATTCTTCTTTTGCACTTGAGTGGAGGAAGCTTGGATCACTTGGAAACCAACGCTTAAGAGAATATGATCAAAGAATTTTAGAAAGGATTTACAAAGATTAGAGAAGTTTTAGAACAGAATGTTTGGGGTGCAAAAGGTGAGAAAAACTCCAGGGGAAGGCTGGTATTTATAGGCAAAAATCTGGACAGCTGGAAGGCTAGAGGAGCGTGCCGGCCCCCTTAAATAGGGGGCGGTCCCCTTAAAATTAAGGGGGCCGCCCCTCATAGCCGTTGCCCAGTTCTGTCTTTTTGTGGGGAAGGTTTTTCTAGAACATTTTTACCAATTTTGGTTGAAAATTTGAATTCATAAATTTATAATGAATTAAACCTTTTTATTTATTACCAAAAATATTTTTCTAAAAGATATAAAATGTTTTTGACATTTTATAAAAAATCTAGTGATTAAGAAAATGTTCCTTTGATCATATAATGCATTAAGCATTAGTTCATTCATACCTTAAGTGATTTGAGTTGTAGAAATAGATATTTACAACTAAATACTTGTTTACGTCATAATTTTCCGTTTAATGATTTTACATTTTGTGATTATCAAAACGTAGAGATATCGAAAAATATTAATAACGTGTTAAGGCATTATTTATATCAACAATCTCCCCCTTTTTGATGATTAAAAAAACCTAAACTCATTAAATTGAAAAATTAGTTTTTAGACAAGTATTTAGTGAGTTTACATCTATTTCTCCCCCTTTTTGTAAAATCAAAAAGGTTATGCCGACAAGTTTTATAAATAAAATTTGACGGGACGAGAACTCCCCCTTGATGTGTACTCCCCCTCGTTTGAGGGCACCAAGGAAACGAGCTATGGAATGCTTGCAAGAAAGATGTTAGAAGCACAAGTATTTGTATAAACAATAAGCAAGGATATAAAATAAGAACATCCATTAAATAAAAGGTGTTGTGTATGAATACACAACCAAGTAGATTACAACATAAAGCATACAAACATGCAAACAATGCAACTAATGATACTACATAATCATCCCAAAAGTACATAATCCCCATAGAGCTTGCAACCAAAAGAGGGTGGAAAACATTATTGTTGTGGAAAGACTTCAACTAGTTTGGAGAGAATGGAGGAGGTGGTGGTGAAATGGTTGAAGATGGTGGAGGTGGTGGTGGAGGTGGATTGGTCAACATATGCTCAATGCATGAGAACATATATTGCATCTCATCCCGAAGACCAAAAATAATGGTTCAGTTATGAATGCAACATAAGCAAGTGTCTCCATGAGCTTCAAGGAGACTCCAAGGAATGGGATTAACAAAGGGAGGTGGTGGAAGTGGTGAGGATGAAAAGTGAGCATCCAAAGGTGTGATGGGTGATATGGAGATGGCAAGCTCGGTGGATGGAGGTTCTTGAGTGAGATGTGGTGGTGATGTTGTTGGTGGTGATGTTATTTGTGATGATGAGAGGTGTTGGTTGATGTAGTCATTGATTGAGGAGGTTGAAGGTATGGAATAGGATGAGGTACCATGGGTAGAGGGAGTTTTTGATGGTGCATTAGGTGCATTTGGAGATGAGCATTTGGGTGGTGGTGATGGAGTGGTGTTGTCTTCATTAGTGAGGTCAATGAAAAGTTGTTTGGGTGGTATGATGACCATTTTGTGTTTCTTAGAGGACTTGGAAATGGAGGATTTTGGTGAGAGCATGGTGTTTTGGGTTGGTGTTTGAAAGAGATGATGATTGATGAAATGAGGGTAGGTAATTTATAGTATGAAAGTGAGGTTGTTTTGGGTAAGATTTTGAGGTTTAGTGGAAAGATTCCAAACTCAGTTGGGTTAATAAGAGAAAGGGTAGCTGAGACTAGAGAAAAAGAGTCACAAGATGCAAAAGAGAATAGTGAAAATTACTGTCCAAATGGCCGGTCCCCTTAATTGTAGGCCGGCCCCCTTAAAATTAAGGGGACCGCCTAGCAACATTAAGGGGGCCGCCCATCTGGTCTTTTCCCAGACGACCAAAATTGAAAAATTTGCAGAAAAGGGTCAATTTTTGGGTTGTGTTTGCAGCAAGCTCTATTTGAACTATGTACATTTGGAATGATTTAATAGTAACAAGAACATATTAAATAAATAATGTACATAATTAAGACTAGCAAAATCATATTAGAAGCTCATGCATATTATATCAAGTAAACTAGTAGCTTAGTTCTATCATGAAAGAAGTTTAACATCTAACATAATACAAGTCATAGCAAAACAAATGTTAAGATAATAATACTACACATAATTGTCTAAACATAACATCAAAGATCAACTAATTCCAAGTCAAATAAAACTATTTCTTCTTCTTTCCAAACAACTTCCCAAGTGTTTTTCCAATGGACTTGAAACCGCCTCGAATTTGTTGATGCATATGCTGTGTGGTGTTGAGTAGTGAGGTTTATCTTTCGAAGAGTAGTTGGTCGGTTTGTTCGGAACGAGAAGGAACTTGATACTCAGTGTAATCAAGATCCGAAAGATTGTCAACGAATGTCGTGGGTGATGGGGTACTAACACGTGATGTGTCCTCCTCCTCCTCATCATCATCATCATCTCCTTGATGAGATGTGGAACCACGAGGTGGAAGTGAGAAAGAGCTACAAGATTTTCCCTTGTCGCTTCGGGATCGACGAGGTTGGACACGAACAAGAGGATTAAGGACTGGTTGAACAGACTCATAAATATTACTCTGAAGATGAGGGTAATATTTCATGACATGATAGTAGAGACGGGTGAGAAACATGCCATAAGGAAGATTGGCATTACGAGTGTTTTTGGCGGACATGATGCGATTGACAAAGAGATAGGCCAAATTGTATTGTTGTTCAGCAACAATACAATACAACATGTGAGCAATGCTCGCAGTGAGATGATCATGGTGACCACCGGTACCGAAAGCATTCTCACGGATGAGTTCTTCCCAACGTTTCATGTCGGGGCGTAACTCCTTGAGGAGGATTTGGTTTGCATGGATGTCAACATCTTTTGACTTGATCTTTCGGCTAGTCGTACCACGAACTAGCCCAAGATATTGTCGAATTTCTTCGGGAGATGGAATCTCAGAGTAGTAAGGACCCTCTTGAAGTCGATGTTGCTCAAGAGATGAAAGGTCCCACTCATTTGAGAAAACGGCTTGACCGTTGTAAGGAATTTGGAGAATTTGACCGAATTGAGATAGAGTAAGAGTAATGAATTCATTTTGGATCAAAAGGATATGAGGATATAGCCATTGGGATCGGTTTGAACCGTCACTTGGCTATAGAAGTCAAGAACAAAGCGGGGAATGATAGGCTCATTGATTTTGTAGAGACAATCAAGACTAACGTTGGAGAACATTCGTTCGATATAGTCGGATTCATAGAACGATGGATAGACAATTCTCCCCTCATGAATGTTTCTATCTTCAATGGGACGATAGAAACAAGCAACAGCGGGAGAAATGCCTGGAGTGGCAGAGACTTTTGGAATGTAATCTTTTGTTTTTGAGACATCACCAACTGTCACTTTAGGCATTTTCACCTATACAAGATAGCAACAAAAAAAAAATAAGAAAGAAAAAATGTATATGTCATATACACTACTTATGTGGAACACAAACATACTTCGACTCTAAAAATTAAATACTAAGAAGTAGTTTGCCATGTTCCTTAATTTTAATTTTTAACTCGTTTAAAATATAATGTTAAGAAGTAGTTATCAGAATATTTTGTTAAAGAACCAAAGATATCCAAACGTTCCTTTATACATCATAATTCATTTTGAAAAGAGGCTAGATAAACATTAGATTGTATGTCTAGCTATTTCTTACGAGTATTCATGTTAAGAGACTTATGAAAAAGATGAAAACATAGATTTTGACTCAAAAATATGTTTTAATTCATTATGCCAAACGCCCCTTTTTCTAGAAAAATAAAGACTCATATCTTAATATACATATGAATTATGTATCTTGATGACTCAAAATGACTAGTTACATGTTTACAAACTTGTTCATTAGTTGTGAAATTTATTTTGACTTAGTTTCGCCTATTTTATGACCTAATCCAAACACCCTCTTATGTTTATAAAATCGTTTTTCATGATTCAAAAAGTATATTTTTAGGATTAAAAGTTGTGAAATTGTAATGTAGTTAGTTTTAACGAGTGTTTAAGGCATATTTCAACAATGTACAATAAATTTTGAATGGGAGTGCTTGGTTTTTCAAAATTTTTGCATGAGGGTTCTAGATTACTTAGATTCTAGGTGAATTAAGCACTTTAATCCTATGGGGAGCATTTGGCAATGGCAATCCTAGACTTAATTTTAACAAAAATTCGAATTTGAAAAATTTGAATAAAATGCCTAATCATGAATGGACTCAAAATAAGATGAAATTAGATGAAATGTGTGTTGAAAAACTTACAATATATGTTGCTAATCGAGATATAAGTGTTTGCCCTTTGTGAATTGAGCTTGATTTGGTGATTTGGTGGGTGATTTTGAGGGTTTTGGTGTTGGTTCGTTCGTACACAGCAGATAGGAGGAAGGTGTTTTGAGAAAGGGGAGTGTTTAGCTAAAATTAAAGAGGGAAAATGATTTTGGCTGCAGCAGATGGCTGGTCCCCTTAAACATTAAGGGGGCCGCCCACGATAACAAGCCGGTCCCCTTAATTTTAAGGGGGCCGCTCGCCAAAATTTGGAATTTTAGGATTTTGTTTCTGACGGCAAAATATTTAAATGTATATATTTATAGATTTATAATATATCAAAAATACGTTGGTTTGTATAGGCACGAGGAAGGAATACTTGACATTTTATTAACATTTCGTTAAGAAAATATTTCTTGAGAATTTTGGATAAAATAGTCAAGATGTCAAGTCGACAAAGGTTTTAAGGAGTGAGAGGAAATGTGCATATATATATATATATATATATATATATATATATATATATATATATATATATATATATATATATATATATATATATATATATATATATATATATATATATATATATATTGTGTGTGTAAACGTGGGATGTTGAATGGAGTCGAGAAATGATGAGGTAATGACAGAGATCGGTGCTGACGGTGACAGGAGTTTGTTTCATCCATAGTTTTCTTGGCGCGACAGTCCAAGTGCTACTTCTATGTTAATCCACTTAACTCACTTCTCTTCATCACCATGAGTTATGTGATAGTGGACACGGAAGATTTTCGTGTTGAACGTTAAAGTTCAAAAGAGGCAAAGGGGGAAGAAAAGGTTCGAGGACGAACAATTTCTTTTAGTTCTAGATAGTCAACAAATGACGTATCTAGGTTATGTGCGGATATATTTATATATGTATATAGTAATATATATATATATATATGTCTAAGGGATTATCTACTAACCAGTATACGAGTACCAACTAAACTAGGCATGAAAAACTTACGGGGGCATGCAATTGGCTAGTTCATTAATCTAAGCATATATCATAGTATGAAAGGAAAGCGTACCTTTTAGTCTTCAATATCTTCAAGCACTTCAAAGCGTTTAAGTTGACTTGTAGAAGTCAATCAAGGAAGAGATGCCAATAATCCAATTGAGATAGCAATTTAGCCACTTGGTCCCCATTGTCTCATTGATCCAAAGTTGTTTGAACCAAAAATGGGTTGCAGTTGACTAGGATGCATGTATGGTGGAGGTATTCCCCAGGGATTGAAGCTTGGTGGATTCGGATAATTCCACATTGAGTAACTATTATTATTATGGGGGTTTTGTCGGTTTTGGTTTCTTCTAGGTTGAAGAGTTTTAGGCCGAGGATGAGGATTATTTGGTCTTCTTGATGGAGGTGTTTTCGATCTTAATTTAGGTTTAGGGGATTCTTCTTTGGTTTTTAAGGATGGTTTGTAGAAAGTTTTTACTTCATTATCACTAGCTATGGGTACTTTTCTATCTTTTATAAATATGTATTTAGGTGTAGACTCTAAGGGTTTTTCTTTACTAGATTCACATTCAAACTTCACATTTTTAGTTTCACTAGTTGACGCCTCAGTTGAATTAAATCCTAAGCCTGTTTTATCACCTACTATTCTTTGAACACTTATGATTTTTCTAAGTGAGTTACTACTATTTTCAAATTTATCAAGTTTACAAATTTCTTCCTTAAGTTTTTCGTTTTCATTTTTAGTTACTTGACATAATTTACATTCTTCAAAAACTTCTTTACCTTTTTCTAAGTTGTGTAGTTTAACTTTTAATTCAAGCATTTCATTTTCTAATTGGTTGTTTAAGTGTTTTAGTGACTTATTTTTAGTTATTACTTTTTGACCTAGTTTGCATAATCTATTATATTCACTATCTAAGTCTTTTTCATCTAATGATAAGTATTCGTCACTAAAGTATTCGGTTTCAGAGTGTACCTCACTAGATGTCTTAGCCATAAGACATTTCACTTCCTTTGTGGATTCTTTCTCATCTTCGTCACTATCACTCCATGCTCCTCCCACGAACGCCTTTTGATTTTGCTCCCTTGACATCATTGGACATTTTCTGATGAGATGATTTGGATCGCCACATTTGAAGCATTTTCTCTCATTCTTGCTAATCTTGTCATCTTTATTACTTTGGGATGCCTTCCTTTCTTCATGTGGTTGTCTCACGAATCTTCCTCGTCTTTTGAAGAACTTCTTGAAGTCTCTTACGGCCATGGCATATTCTTCGTCGTCACTTTCGGAGGTTGAGCTATCCTCGTCACTAGATTCCTTCCTAGCCTTCAAAGTAATTGACTTGCTTTGTTCTCTTTTTCCTTTGACCATCTCGGAATCTTTCTTTATTATTGCCTCGTAGACTTTCAAGTTGCTGATCAACTCGTCAAGTTGAAGAGTTGACAAGTTCTTCGATTCTTCAATCGCCGCAACTTTAGCCCGCCATTTTGGATGAAGAGCCCTAAGAAATTTCCTAACAAAATTCTTACTAGAAAAACTCTCATCAAGTGCTTTTAAACTTGTGATGATGGTGTTAAATCTAGCAAACACATTATCAATTGATTCCTCTTCCGGAATCAAAAATTGTTCATATTGTTGAACAAGAAGATCTATTTTTTTATCCTTGACTTGACTATTACCTTGGTGAGTTATTAGTAAAGAGTTCCAAATTTCTTTTGCGGTTTCACACATAAAAATTCTTTTGTATTCTTTATATGGTAACGCATTATAAATGACCATTTTAGCTTCATTATTTTTTGAAAGTTTTCTTTTTAAATCATCATTTTGTTTTTCAAAAGGTACGACTTCATCCTTTTTAGTTTCTAAATTATATTGAATAGGTAAAAAATCACCATTAGTAATAACATGCCAAAGATCTAGATCTTTTGATTTCACATAAGTTTCGAATCGATTTTTCCAATATAAAAATCCATCACTTTCAAATAGTGGTGGTCTTTGCATAGATTGCCCTTCTAAATATTTTTCAGATTCCATAGATCGTTTCAAGTTTTAAAATACAGTTAATTTTAAAAATCTTGTTTAACCTGGCTCTTGATACCAATTGTGGAAAACTAGAAGGGGGGGGGGTTGAATAGTTTTACGTCTTTTTAAATTTTATTTTGAAAAGCTTTTGTTTATTTTTTAAAAACTTCGATTCGATTTTATGTGGCTTCAATTCTTAAACAATATGAACAAGTATAGATAAATATAAGTAAGTAATGCAAGTAAGGTAAAGTAAATGAAATGAAAGATAGGAATGGAAATATCAAACCACAACACAAGGATTTATAGTGGTTCGGCTACAAGGACACCTTCCTTGCCCTACTCCACTCCCCGAGTCACCTACTCGAGAGTTCTCTTCACTATGTCAACAAACTCCCTTTTGGCGGAGAAAACCTTACACAACTTTAGCTTACACCGGCTTAACGACACAAAGCTAGATGTCGGGTTTTAATCGTAGCTAGAACCAATCTCACAACTTGTACACGACTTCTTCACGACGGCTTCACGACTTCTTCTACGCGACGGCTTCACAACTTCTTCTACACGACGGCTTCACAACTTCTAAACTATGACTTCACAACTTCAACACACCTTCTTTACAACACAACTACTTACAACACTTTGATCTACTAACAATAACTACACAAACACTTTACACAACTATACAAATATATGAAATGAACTTGATGCGTGGTTTTGCGACCTTACAACAGGTTTTACCTCTCGAGGGATCTCAAGAGGCTTGCAATCCCCACCAGGCAGTGTACCTGACCGATGTAGTATAGTGTAGTGGCAAGTACCGGGGGATTGATCGTTCTCTAGGGGAATAGTGTCGTTAGGATTGAAAAACTACTCTAATAGGTCTAAGGGTGAGGGAAGATTCTTTTTGTATTTTTTATATTTTTATAAAAGCAAGTAAAATCTCGGGTTTGAAGGAGTGGGCGGAATTAGTTGCTAGTCAACTAACCCAAATAACTACAATTGCAAATAAAATAAAATAACTGAAAATAAAAAGGTGGTGGAACTTATATGGAGAGAAATGTGTTTACTTAGATTTCCTTACTCCCTAACTATCTTTTACCGGTTGATTAGTGTGTATTAATTGCGTGGATGACGGGTGTATTCCTTAATACCAATCGTGGGGTGGCGTACGTACTTCCCCAACTCTATAAGCTCCTACTTCACTCCTATGTTGAGCCGGCTAAGAAGCTCCTAACATAGGATCACTAGAATTCGCTCATGCATTAAATACAACCATAAAAACCTTAGTATGCATTGGTTCATGCCTCTTAAGACGTTCAAGCAAGTTACCGTATAGGAAGTTAGCCAGTTTTCTTAAGCCTAACATCGATAAACAATCATCCAATACAATTAATAACACACCAACAACCAATAATCAATAGTTAGGTTTCATTAGATCTAAGCAAACACAAGATAAATCTAGCCTAGCATGTTAAATAAAAGACAAGAACAAGATATAATCAAACAACACATAGACATATTGAATGATTAATTGATTACTTATCTTCAATTGAACATGGGAGATCCAAGGGTATAAAACCCTTAAAAATGGCAGAAAATTCGTCTTAGGGTTTCTCCTCACAAATTTGCACACAATGAATAAAAATTGCAAAACTATATATAGAATTTAGGGGCTGACGGCGTCATGTTGTAGGAGGTGACGCCGTCACCTCACCGCGGCTAGGGTTCCCGGATGGTCTTCCTGACGCCGTCCCTCTTTAATCCTCCAAAATCCGCTCTGGCGCGTCAAGGGTTGACGCCGTCACAATTGTGCTTGACGCCGTCTCTCTTTAACTTAAACCGTGACAGCCTTGATCACCTTAAAGGGTGACGCCGTCAGATTTCCTTTGAAAAACTTTCTGGCGCGTCACGTGTATTTGTCATATCCACCTCTTTTGCCAAGCCGTGACGCCGTCAGGAGCAATCCTTGACGCCGTCACGTGTACTTTTCCAGCAGCTTTGGCATTTTGTCGAATTCTTCACTTTTATGCTCCAAAAACGTCCAAAATGCTTCCTTTTCCAGATTTCTTCTCCAAAGTACCTAAAATGACAAAAGGAACGATTTAGGGCAATATTTGATCAAATAAATACGATTTAGGGCTTAAATTACCCCCTAAAAGCGGTACACTTTTTGCTTCATCAAATACCCTTACACTTGAGATTTGCTTGTCCTCAAGCAAATGCGCTTTTATTCTAATCAAAATACAAGTTAGGGGTCATTTAACGCTAATATAAAAGTAATTACAACAAATAGTCGTTCCACTTTAATCATAATAAGCACGAAGATTACAAACTAGCACCTCACAAGTAGTGTTTAGATACTCACATCTCTCAGGTGTCATAAAAGTATATCTCATAAATGAAAATGGATAATATCTCTCACTACCTGTCATAGCAAATAGATTACCATAGGCTTGGGAAAGGATCAAAAACCTCCTCCACTAGGCGTAAGCACCTAAGATAAACTATCAAAGAGGGCTTTTAAACGGGTTATAACGTTAGGTGAAGGGATATGATAAACACGGATTTGTTGGATAAGGGATATTTTACTGGTGACGAGTTAAAGATCTTGATTAATTACATGTACAATATGGCGTTGCTAAGCCAAGACTAGACTCGACTTAAGCTAATGAAAAAAATAACAAAAAGATAAAATAAACATAAAATGAAACGGGATGGTAGTCCGTATGTTTTTTCTACTTTCCTTTTTTTTTTTTTTTTTTTTTTTTTTTTTGCATACATTCTTGCCCTACCATCCAAAATAATACATCATAGGGGCGTTGCATTCCCCTTACACTTAAACTTTTACATAACTTTACAATTAACTATTCTAATGACTCGAATTAAGATAATCGAAAAACTTGGAGTACTTTTAAAATATTTAGCACATATGGGGGTAATAATGTTGTTCTTCCCCATTACTCCATTACACTAGTACTTTACCCATGAGTCCCAATCGTCCCAAAACAATATGTACAAGATATGACTCGACTTAGCAACCATGTAATCAATTAGATAATTAACTTGGGGTTTAAACAAATGTTGTCACAATAATGCACTAAAGATGAGTGCACACAAGGTAGGCTAAGGCGATTTGGGTGTACATTTAAGTGGGGTGTAAACAAATTCTTACTTTAAGTAAAACGCTTAAAGTTAGAAACGAAAAGATAGGCTCTGAGGGGTGTACTAGGGGTATCGTGTACTAAAAATGAGAACAACGCAAAGGGTGTGGGAGAATTACTTGACCAATGTAGCCAATGTAATTATAACAAAAACACAGGTGTAAAACAATGGGTTAATCCTAATGCCTCTTATCATGTAGTAAATCTAACTACACGAATGTAGTCTCACTTGTGGCCTCGGAATGGTCCTAACGCAAGTTCTAGAATCTAAGTGCTACCGGTACACACATCATAGCATAAATGCTTTTCCTACCAATTCTAGGGGCGAACCTCACATATTTGGGGGTGGAAAATTTTTTAGTGGTACGGTTTTATGCTAGTCATATAACTCCTATCCATGAGACGCTCATTAAGACCAAAGTTTCACTCCTAAATGTTGTAAAAAATTTTAAATTTGGCACTAAAATTACCTTAACAGGTATTTCTCTCAGTTTTATTACACATCTACCATTAAACAAACGAAAAATCTAGCGTAATAGCATTCTCTAAGGTATCGTACTTTTAACCCCCCCCCCTTATACTTAAGATGAACATTTTCCCCAATGTTCAAATAACAAGATGTAAAAGTAAATAAGGTAAAAGAATGAAATCAAATACTCCCCTGATTCGTTCGGTGGATAAGGAGGTAACATGGTTAGATCTTCTTCCAAGGTAATGTTGAAGTTTCAAGACTAAAGCAGCGCCAAAAGCTTGATTCCACATACATCTCCTTGTCCAAAATAACCTGTTAAACCTGAGAAAACAAACACGAAAACCTGCATAACATCGGCGGGATAAATCTGTATATGGATATAATGCTTGTGGAATGATTATTTTGCAAATTCCTGGAGTTTATAAGTTAGAGATTTAATAAAAACTTTTATGATTCCGGAAGAAAAACAAAACTTTCAAAAATTTCAGAAAATTAAAACCTGACGCGGTCAGGTTGTAAGGCCTGACGCCGTCAGAAATGATCTGACAGAATTCTCATGTTAAGTTTCCGGAAAATTTCTGGAAAAACCTATACCTTACTTCCTGGAAATCCTGCAAAACATCATTATGACTCGATACAAGCATTTGACTTAAACAATTACTAATATGTATGTTAATTTAATATTGTTATGATTCATGTTCATTTGTTCTAATAAACCGATTTGGATTTCCCTTACACTTATCTTTTGCAAAATACCTTTATATGTAGTTAAGACGAAGTTAAAAACAAAATAAAGCATTTTCACAATTTAGTTTTGAACATGAATCAATAATAATAAAAATTAAACATACACACGGAAACAAATAAAATCAAACAAACAAATAAATAAACACACAAAGCAAATAAAGCTTGGGTTGCCTCCCAAGAAGCGCTTGTTTTTGTTCGAGTCACGAGCTTGACTCTACCCTTATTTAACGGATAAAGGAGAGGTTTTTCCTACACTTAGGATTAAGTGCGGGTGATAGTAGCGATACACACCAGCTCGATAGGAGTATGCCACATGAGGAAAGATTGGTGGATGAATTAAATGCTCAAAGGGGTGTGCTCCTTTCATCATAACCTTACCTAGTTCACTTTGGTCAATGGGTGAATTAAAGTATTCTCCTAAAAAGGGATCATCTTCTATCAACTTCGAGAGATTCCTAGTTGGGAATCCATCTTGACCTAATAAACCCGGTTTAAACCCATAATGTTTCTTGTGATCAATCATGAATGGGTGATGTAAGTATGTAAGGTCATGGTTCACTCCTATATTAGCTTCCACTCCACATGGCCTAGAGTCTACTACCTTTAACGTAAAACTACCCGGACTATATGGTTTGATGGGTGGATCGGGACCTATTTCAATTCCTAAGTTCACATCTAAGGATGGAAGATTAGGTAACGGTTTTGGTTTAGGCTTCGGTTCATCAAAACTAGGAACTTCCATAGAACTAAAAGAAAGGTTATGACTACAAGTATTCAAACCTACATCCTCTAGTTGTGTTTGGTCCAAGGGTTCTACCTCTATTGGGGTTCCTATAGTCTCTTCTACATCTTCCGGGTAAGTCAAGGGCGGTGTGTATGCCTCAGACAATGGTGGGACTTGTGGGGTACTTGGTGGGCTTGGGTTCTCTACTATATCCTCCATCACATTAAGATCACCAATGTGTTCATCTTGTATTATGGTAGGGCCTAACCATGACATGCAGCTAGGTGGCTCAACTCTACCCTCATGTGTGTCGTATATTTTGGTGAAATCTATCCCACTCATGCAACTAACCATCTCAGAATCTTGGTTTGATTCTAAGTCCATGTTCTTAGAAACTAGGTCTCTTTGCTCATACGAATCCACCAATTCGTTCCACTTATGGGTCATGGTTAGGAAGCTTTCCTCAAAATTCATCCAAAGGGCCTGACTAAAAGGAATTGATCCAGATAATGCTCGTCTAATAGAAATCTCACATGCATAGAATTCATTAAACCCATCTAACCTTAACCCTAACTCCTTTTGGAAATCACAAAGATCACACAAA
The DNA here is from genome assembly GCA_021014915.2 of Artemisia tridentata subsp. tridentata. NCBI lineage: Eukaryota > Viridiplantae > Streptophyta > Magnoliopsida > Asterales > Asteraceae > Artemisia > Artemisia tridentata. The sequence goes on from CP139508.1 coordinate 224,479,317, forward strand.
AATTCATAGGAATGATAGGAAACAAATCTATTGGTGAAATATAATTGTTCCTCTATTGTCAATGATCTAAATGGAATTTCATCCATCATAGTGACAAATGAAAATGGTTTTACAAACAAAGGGCACAAAGAAAAAGATAGACAACAAGAAATCCTAGAAAAATAAAATAAAAAAAATCTCACTAGAAAGGAATCTAGTGAGTAGACCTAATAAAATAAAAATTCAACCTAAACAATAACTATTCTCCGGCAGCGGCGCCAAAAACTTGATGCGTGGTTTTGCGACCTTACAACAGGTTTTACCTCTCGAGGGATCTCAAGAGGCTTGCAATCCCCACCAGGCAGTGTACCTGACCGATGTAGTATAGTGTAGTGGCAAGTACCGGGGGATTGATCGTTCTCTAGGGAATAGTGTCGTTAGGATTGAAAAACTACTCTAATAGGTCTAAGGGTGAGGGAAGATTCTTTTTGTATTTTTTATATTTTTATAAAAGCAAGTAAAATCTCGGGTTTGAAGGAGTGGGCGGAATTAGTTGCTAGTCAACTAACCCAAATAACTACAATTGCAAATAAAATAAAATAACTGAAAATAAAAAGGTTGTGGAACTTATATGGAGAGAAATGTGTTTACTTAGATTTCCTTACTCCCTAACTATCTTTTACCGGTTGATTAGTGTGTATTAATTGCGTGGATGACGGGTGTATTCCTTAATACCAATCGTGGGGTGGCGTACGTACTTCCCCAACTCTATAAGCTCCTACTTCACTCCTATGTCGAGCAGGCTAAGAAGCTCCTAACATGGGATCACTAGAATTCGCTCATGCATTAAATACAACCATAAAAACCTTAGTACGCATTGGTTCATGCCTCTTAAGACGTTCAAGCAAGTTACCGTATAGGAGATTAGCCAGTTTTCTTAAGCTTAACATCGATAAACAATCATCCAATACAATTAATAACACACCAACAACCAATAATCAATAGTTAGGTTTCATTAGATCTAAGCAAACACAAGATAAATCTAGCCTAGCATGTTAAATAAAAGACAAGAACAAGATATAATCAAACAACACATAGACATATTGAATGATTAATTGATTACTTATCTTCAATTGAACATGGGAGATCCAAGGGTATAAAACCCTAAAAAATGGCAGAAAATTCGTCTTAGGGTTTCTCCTCACAAAGTTGCACACAATGAATAAAAATTACAAAACTATATATAGAATTTAGGGTCTGACGGCGTCATGTTGTAGGAGGTGACGCCGTCACCTCGCCGCGGCTAGGGTTCCCGGATGGTCTTCCTGACGCCGTCCCTCTTTAATCCTCCAAAATCCGCTCTGGCGCGTCAAGGGATGACGCCGTCACAATTGTGCTTGACGCCGTCTCTCTTTAACTTAAACCGTGACAGCCTTGATCACCTTAAAGGGTGACGCCGTCAGATTTCCTTTGTAAAACTTTCTGGCGCGTCACGTATATTTGTCATATCCACCTCTTTTGCCAAGTCGTGACGCCATCAGGAGAAATCCTTGACGCCGCCACGTGTACTTTTCCAGCAGCTTTGGCATTTTGTCGAATTCTTCACTTTTATGCTCCAAAAACGTCCAAAATGCTTCATTTTCCAGATTTCTTCTCCAAAGTACCTAAAATGACAAAAGGAACGATTTAGGGCAATATTTGATCAAATAAATACGATTTAGGGCTTAAATGACCCCCTAAAAGCGGTACACTTTTCGCTTCATCAGAACTACAACACTTCTTCTCTAGATGATGAAGAGGTATTCTTCTTTTGCACTTGAGTGGAGGAAGCTTGGATCACTTGGAAACCAACGCTTAAGAGAATATGATCAAAGAATTTTAGAAAGGATTTACAAAGATTAGAGAAGTTTTAGAACAGAATGTTTGGGGTGCAAAAGGTGAGAAAAACTCAAGGGGAAGACTGGTATTTATAGGCAAAAATCTGGACGGCTGGAAAGCTAGAGGAGAGTGCCGGCCCCCTTAAAATTAAGGTGGCCGCCTTTGATAATTAAGGGGGCCGCCCCTCATAGCCGTTGCCCAGTTCTGTCTTTTTGTGGGGAAGGTTTTTCTGGAACATTTTTACCAATTTTGGTTGAAAATTTGAATTCATAAATTTATAATGAATTAAACCTTTTTATTTATTACCAATAATATTTTTCTAAAAGATATAAAATGTTTTTGACATTTTATAAAAAATCTAGTGATTAAGAAAATGTTCTTTTGATCATATAATGCATTAAGCATTAGTTCATTCATACCTTAAGTGATTTGAGTTGTAGAAATAGATATTTACAACTAAGTACTTGTTTACGTCATAATTTTCCGTTTAATGATTTTACATTTTGTGATTATCAAAACGTAGAGATATCGAAAAATATTAGTAACGTGTTAAGGCATTATTTATATCAACAAAGCAGATGAACAGTGTTTTTGACTAAGGTTGACTTTGATTAAAACTTCAATTCTGAGTACAATATTAAAATTCTGAGAAGTTGTAATACATAAAAGCTGAAACATAAGCTGCTACTATAAAAACCACCTAAATTAACCTACTCCTACAGCCTAAAAATCTAAGTTCCTAACTAGCTGTCCAAAATGAGGGTGAGGAAGGGCTATTTATAGCCATAAGCAGAAGCTTCCAGGGGTTTCATCCTTTAATCCTGACCCTTGATCTTTGGCTTGCTCTCCAATCCCTATCCTCAGCCGTAGGATCATTTTGATGACATGGCTCGTCCAATAGCAGGCTCCCACGTGTCATTCTTGGTGTCAGGTCTTTTTAGAAGCCCAATCATTGGGTAATTATTCATGTGGCGGGGTAATTAAGGTGTATGGTAAAATTAGGGTTTTATAAACAGTAGAAATTGGGGATAAATGTTTTGGCGGGTGTGTGTGTTTTATTTTTTTATTTTATTTGACCGTGAGTATATAGTAGAGTTGACCGGGTTAGTGTTTATGGGTTGTGGGTTTTAATTCGGGTCATGGGTCAAAAGGTGGTGGACTGGGCTGGGGCAAAGGTTGGTGGGCTATGGATTTTGTCTTGGTGGGTTGGATTTGGTTTATAGTTTTTGGATTTAACAAAAATCTGGTTTAAAGTATAGATTTAAGATTAAAGGTTTAGGTAAAGTGCAAGGACCAAAAGTGTATATCCTGAAATTCAAGGGACCTTTCCTGCCACTTCTCAAAATAAATCCAAGGGCTTTTCTTGTAAACCTTTGATTCTTCAAGGACCAAATCTGACATATGAGAATAAGTTTTGAACATTTGCTTCCCCGGCTTCGGCGTTTGACCTTTTCCAAACCTCGTGCTCGTTTTTCCGGTTTTTCTCGATTTTTGTCTTTTTTTCTCGATATTCGTCCCTGCACAATCATAAACACAAAAACACGAGATATTTGGCATAATTGGTTATTTTTAGTCTATTTGAGTCCGGTTTTGGTCAGATAAAGCTATGTGATTACGCACATACCAAAATCCCCCAGACTAAGTCATTGAAGTGTCCTCACGCAATGTTATATAAACACGTTTTCAAAACCAAAAATTTCTAATCTCTTTTTACTAACTTTGAGAAGTAGCAAAATTTTCAAAAGAGATTAAGAAATCTTAAGTTCTAAAAACTCCGCGATTTTCCTTTTTATTCTATTTTTGTATTTTTCTCATTATTCATGTGATGGCTTTGTTGACAATCGTTATCTATCAATAACTTTTAGGGTCTTCGAGTAGGAAACACGACTCAAAGGAAGTGACCATACAGATAAAATTCGTCGTCCCTGATTTTTCACGAGTCCCCAAACTAAGCTTAAAAATGAAACCATTGTCATTTACAAGTTAGATTGCTATCACTACCCATGGAAGTTAATTGTGAATTACTTCTCGTTCCCAAATTCCTATTTTCCTCTATTTATTTTATTTTTGGTGAGAAATGAATTCCTTCAAATTCTCATTTCGATAATTTTTTAGTCCGATAAAGATACCTAGTTTAGACGCTAAGTAGTTTCCAATTCTTCCCTCGAAAACCGTTGCATACAAAAATGAGGTCCACATCAAGGTCTCTGATTTAAGGCGATTTTGAGGATATCCCTTTTATTTACGACCAAAACAACTCATCTACGAGTCCAGAGACAGAAGCTTTTATTAGGATACCCCCGGAGTCGAAATTTGGCATTTTTAACATTATTAAGCACATTTATTGATCCTTGGCCTTTTAAACAACCTAGACAACGGCAGCGAACCGTCAAGAATCGGGAGTCTTATTTTGACCTTGGATATTTTTCCTCTGCCTTTTTGAAGTCTGAGTCAACGGGAGCGAACCGTCAAGAAACAGAAAACTTTTATCGGCTTTGGATTATTATTATTATTATTATTCATTATATATTTTGCCAAATCCCGAGTCCTACGGCTTTTATAGCAATAGAGACAATAGCACGTACTATCAGGAATCAGTTGCCTATTACACCGTAACACTGGCAGTACCTTGATGTGTACCCAACTTTCATAAGCAAGGATTCTCTAAGGAAGGAATAAAAACTAATTATCGCCAAAACTAAAATAGCTTTAATTATTCCTAGATTTCTATTTTTGGAGTGAAACAAGCTTATGGGAACAAGAAGCCACAAATAACTTCGATGAGCTCTAAAGAGATCCAACTACTCCACGTTTAGCAATCTAACTTATAAACAACTCTATCATTTCTCGTTCTTCGCAAATTTAAAATCTTAAATAATAAGATCCGCGAATGCTTAACCTTATAATCAAGCCATGCATATATAAAGTTGATACGGGAACTTGCAAACTCTTAAAAAGAATTCGCATTTTAAAGCTCCTTGTGTAAAAGACTAGCACGAGCTTATAGATTATAAATGGTTAAGGGAACAAGCTAGGGCTCAACACGCCCGATCAAGTCAGAATTTTATTCCTACCCTCACCAGCGGAAAGTCAACAAAAATGTCAAAACTTATTATATTTTTGCACAAATTTTTAAATTTTTCTCATTTTTTTTTTTGGATTTTTTTCAATTTTGGAGGAAAAATGGGGTTGCGTGAGAAAACTACAAAAATGCAAGGCAAAAAATCGAATCGAAAGATCACCCCCCAGACTAAAGCTAGACATTGTCCTCAATGTCTTAAAGGTAAGGGTTCTCCTACATAAATCTAAGGCCGTTTATTAATTATGCCAAAAGATATATGTAAAACGATAAGATTTTGGATATCGGATAAGCAACGAATGATGAAACTCTTGTGGAGAGATGCGAACAACGAGCACGAGAGTCTTCATTATTCTGGTACGTCCTGGACACATCACAGAAAACCACGACACACAAGATATGGAAGAGGTGGCCCTCCTCACGTCACTTTATTAGAAATAAGAAAAGTAGATAGAAGGATAAGCATGGGGTGCCTCCCACGAAGCGCTTGTTTTTTATCGAGTCGTATAGCTTAGACTCGCCTCGAATTCATTGGTCCATGGGGGAGCATGTGGAAAAGATCATCTCCATCGGACTTCCGTTCAAGATGTTTGGATAAACATGAAGCATATGAAAGTTCCACTCCGATGAGATACCCTCGGCTTAAAAGAATGAGAGATGCCGGGGTCAAAGATGGTGTCTTCACTCCCGAAGGAGTGAATGAGAGGAGAAGTCACCGGATAGGTGAAGAAAGGGAGAAGGATCTTAATCACAATGAGGATCCATTCTTCATCATTAAAGCTCTTAAAAACCACGGGAGGGAAGGTCGGGTTGAGATCATTGATAAGCAAACTCTTAGGATAGAGTACATCTTCCCCCGGGTCATGATCTTCCTCAAAAGCAAAGTAATCATACTCCGGAGAAGATATGATATGATCCTTATGAAGTACATCATCGAGCTTGAGCTCTGGAAGGATATACGGAGGTGGGACATGTGCTGTACTTTGTGTGCTAGAAATTTGCACCTTGTCCATTATTGTCTCCGTATCTGACTCATCACTTTCCTTGTTATGAACATCAAAGATTTGATTGTCTGAAATTAGAGTAAATTCAGAATCAAAATCAAACAAAGGATTTGTGATGGCCTCATTGAAAATTTTTGAGGTAGAATCAGGAAGATCAAAGGGCTCTTCGGATACCCTTGGGATTGGAACAAGGTCATCAACGTCCTTAAGAGTGGTGACTTCGACTTCCTTGTTCCCCATGAAAAAGGTATCTGAAGGTTCTTCAATAAGTGGATTGATCCCTGAATTCTCTTCGTCCTCCTCATCACTCTCTTCCGAGTATAACAAGTTAATGGGAGGATTTTGTCTTTTAAGAATCAACTCTTTAATATGGTTTATTTCAGTTTGAAGGTTTATGTTGAATTCATTTTGAGCAACCATCATTTGAGTAATCAATTCAGCTCTAGTAGTTAACTCGTTTTGAAGAAGGTGCTGAGGGGTTGTGTATTGTGGAGGTTGGTCAAAACCGGATGAGTCATGATTGTCATAAGGAATATGCTCATAGAGCATGTTCCCGGTTTGACAATCGGAACCATAATGAGGACCTCCGCAATACTCACAACAATATGATTGCTGTGACTGATTCGGTGAATTATATGGATAATGGTCATACCCGAAGTTTTGATTACATGGAACTTGCTCATAGACAAACATGTTCCCTGTTTGACAATCAAAACCCGGGTGAGGACTACCTCCACAAGACTCACACGAGTATGTCTCCATCTGATGTTGTGGGGGCTGGTTGAAAAAGTCGGTTGTTTCATGGTAAGAATAAGGAGTTTGGTCATAGACAAACCCATTTCCCGATTCCACCATGCTACAACCGGGACAATTCCCACCATTATGAGGACCCCCACACCATTCACAACCATAATGGTGATGTGAAGACATAGAAGAAGAATTAAACGGATAGAGGGATAATGGAGATAAGAATTAAACGAATAAGAGGATTAAGAAGAATATTTTTGGATTTTTAAATTTAGAAATATGGATAATCACAAAAGAAAAATGGAAAATAAATTTGAAAAGAAAATCTTTTCGGGTTTTATATTAAAGAAAATCACAATATTTTTGGTACCGATCCCTCAATCGATATCTGTTTCTCTTAAGACTACTCGCAGAGTGGCGGAGAAGCAAAGGTACACTCGAAAGCGATTTAAAACCCCGCCTCTTTCGGTCTGCAATTTAATGTCAAGACCATCCTTAAACCACTTGTATAGGTTGTAATCGTAAGATAATCCGGAAAATCAAATGATTTCACGATTGTTTTGTTGTTTATTCGGAATGGTTTATAACACTTTCAAGAAAGTGAGGATGTTTATTATTTTTGTATTTTTGAAAACACTTTAGACAAAGTGTTTTGTTTATTTTCTTTTTGTATTTTTCTTTTTATAACAAAAACGAGAAACTTCCGAGGAAGGATCTTCAAAACACGAATCGAGATAACGAGAATGAAAATTTGCTTCAACCTTCCCCGGAAGCGGCGCCAAAAATTGATTGTAAACAATTTATCGTTCCAAAAGGAATTGCAAAGGAAATATGCAAAACCCCGGTTCGTTGTCCCGACGAAGATCGAATGGAATTTGTGTTCTCGGGACGTGATTCGTGAAGTGAATATGTGTAATAAAAGTGATATTTTTGGGATTTCTAAACTACGATTAATGAAATAATAAACGGAAACAACTAATTAAGCTAAGGGTACAAGTTGATTAAGCACGTAAACCTAAAAACGAAAATTGAAATTTAAATCGTACGCGACGAATTTTTAAAAACGTAATTAAAAAGTGATTTTCTAAATCCTAGGTCCTAAAAATGTAAAATAATTTTTCTTAAATTCTAAATATAAAAAGAAAATTTTAGAAAAAAAAGAAAAATATTTTTTTGACTTTTTATTTATTTTTTATGAATTAAAAACTTAATAAAAGATTTAAATGATCTAAAAATAATAAAGGACTTGGGAAAAATCTGAAAAATTTTCAAGTTAATTTAAAATTTAATTCTGAGTCTAGGAAAAATTAAAACAGAAGTTATCTAAACCTAAATAAGCTATATAGGCAAATAAGCAGTTTGTAATAAGCTTTAAAATAAGCTAGAAAGCTCTAAAAATTACCAAAGGCTTACAGACTGATTAATACTCTACTAGAAGCTTAAAACAACTGAAAAAGTCCAAATAAGCACACTGAATAATCCAATAAGCAATAATGCAGACAACCACTTAAGGCAAAGACAAATAACTGGACAGCTAACTTGCAGCTGATGTAGAAGCCAGTAAAAAGCAAATAGGGGAAAGGCAAAAGTAGAACCTAAAAGCTGATACTTCAAACTCCTTGCAAACTGAAAATGCCTAATTTCTATGGTCAATTGCTTATTCAATTAAGCTGGAGATCAGATGGTCATGGGACACAGAGATGTTGCAGGTCTGAGACAGTCTAATTGGGGGACTTGCAGACTGAAAATGATCTACTCAATAAGCTACATAGTGAAAATGAAACTCAGAATCTAGAAGCCATCACTACAAGCTATTAGAAAATTAATTTTCATGCAATGATATCAAAAGAATAAGCATATAATGAACAAGCAATAAGCTGAGGTTAGCAATTGTATGATCAGGCTGCAAATATCAAACTGATGCAGCAGTTTTGCTTATATGGCCCTATTCTTTTTAAATACTACAAGAAATAATGTAAACTCTAGGAATCTAACTTCAACCTCTGATATGAGCATGTAAATACCAAAAACAAGTACCCAAACAAGCCACAGCTTATAGGGGCTTATTAGACAGTTTCAATTTCTACAAGTGCACCTATAAACTCAAATCCACAAAAGTATTCAAAACAGCTCGCTACCTAACACTAACAGCTTATCTGGCCTTAATTAAGCTCAATCTAATCTCAACTAATTGTCAATGAACAGTCACTTACCAATTTCACTCAGAATAAGCCTTTGCCAAACATCCCTTTGCTAAGCTGATTTTTGAAATTTCAAACATTCTACTAACTTTAAACAAATTAATAAATAACTAACCTATTTAAACTCTAAAAACAGATTATCAAGGGAAAATAAGATGGAAAATAAGCTGAGAAGCAATATTGAATTATCTTTGACTTATGACTATTTCTGAGTAAAACTTGAATGAATAAGCTACTAATTATCTAATAGACTTAAACTAACAACAATAAGAGTGAATAAACAAATTCAGACCAAATAAGCTATAAATGAAAAGGGAAATAAGCAGTTGACTGATAAGTTGACTATAAAACTCAAACATGAATAAACTCAATCTAACTAGTGAAATATCATTACAGAAGCACAATAAGATCAAGTAAACTTAGAAAAGAAGAACAGTACCAGCAAATAGCCAATAAGCAGATGAACAGTGTTTTTGACTAAGGTTGACTTTGATTAAAACTTTAATTCTGAGTACAATATTAAAATTCTGAGAAGTTGTAATACAGAAAAGCTGAAACATAAGCTACTACTATAAAAACCACCTAAATTAACCTACTTCTACAGCCTAAAAATCTTACTTCCTAACTAGCTGTCCAAAATGAGGGTGAGGAAGGGCTATTTATAGCCATAAGCAGAAGCTTCCAAGGGTTTCATCCTTTAATCCTGACCCTTGATCTTTGGCTTGCTCTCCAATCCCTATCCTCAACCGTAGGATCATTTTGATGACATGCCTCATCCAATAGCAGGCTCCCACGTGTCATTCTTGGTGTCAGGTCTTTCTAGAAGCCCAATCATTGGGTAATTATTCGTGTGGCGGGGTAATTAAGGTGTACGGTAAAATTAAGGTTTTATAACCAGTAGAAATTGGGGATAAATGTTTTGGCGGGTGTGTGTGTTTTATTTTTTTTATTTTTATTTGACCGTGAGTATATAGTAGAGTTGACCGGGTTAGTGTTTATGGGTTGTGGGTTTTAATTCGGGTCATGGGTCAAAAGGTGGTGGACTGGGCTGGGGCAAAGGTTGGTGGGCTGTGGATTTTGTCTTGGTGGGTTGGATTTGGTTTATAGTTTTTGGATTTAACAAAAATCTGGTTTAAAATATAGATTTAAGATTAAAGGTTTAGGTAAAGTGCAAGGACCAAAAGTGTATATCCTGAAATTCAAGGGACCTTTCCTGCCACTTCTCAAAATAAATCCAAGGGCTTTTCTTGTAAATCTTTGATTCTTCAAGGACCAAATTTGACATATGAGAATAAGTTTTGAACATTTGCTTCCCCGGCTTCGTCTTTTGACCTTTTCCAAACCCCGTGCTCATTTTCCCGGTTTTTCTTGATTTTTGTCTTTTTTTCTCGATATCCGTCCCTGCACAATCATAAACACAAAAACACGAGATATTTGGCATAATTGGTTAGTTTTTGGTCTATTTGAGTCCGGTTTTGGTCAGATAAAGGTATGTGATTACGCACATACCAATGAGCTTCTGAGTTTGATTGACGACGTATCTCTCGAGCTGGTCGAGAATATCCAGGAGCAGGTCGAGAACCTCGTAGTGGGCAGGATAGCTATGGAGAAGGTATTCAATTTGTTTAGTACACAGTTGGAGGAGGATAGGGAGATCATTACTGAGCTTGGACACCGACTGGATGCACAGAGTTACAAGTCACAACAGCTGAGAGATACTGTAGTGATGATGCAGCAGATGCTCGAGCACCAGACTGAGAGGTTGGCAGTAGCCAACAATACCATTCACACCCTCAGGGGTACGATTGGAGAGATGCAGGCTAGAGAGAGGATCAGGGACCAGAAGATGGATGAGATGACTGAGATAGTCAGAGGACTACAGCGCGGACCAGGGGATGCACCTTGTGGAAGCTTATTTTAGTTCGAACTTACAACTACAAATAAGCTTGCTTGAACGTTTATGAGCTCTAGGTTATTAAGCCTTTGATCTAGGATTTGTCTATTACAAGCACAATGATAATATTGGCGGAATATTCTAACAAATAATACAATAATATCACGACAAGGTTTTTCCAAGTTTACCGTTTGTTTATTCCAACTAGCCCCAATGTTACATGATCAATATAACACGATTACTATCTAATCAGGGATCGAAGATCCTTGAGGCTAAAAAAACCTAAACAACATTAGACCCCATGTCTAACGTTCCCACACACACTCTTTAAGTGCTCTTACATTTTAACACAACTTTGTGTTGTTGTAATATGAGAGTACGAAGCACTTTGGTTGATCACTAATCTCATAGTGACACACTCACTGTCCATAGTGACCCACACTTTTATCTAAGGGGTATGATCTTCCTTTTATAACATAAGGAGATCATTTACAATTTGATAAGTGTTTAGTCATCCACTTGCTTTTACATGTGTCAAGTCAATAAGATACAACTTGTATCTTGAGTGTTCAACTTGATGACTTGATAAAATATCTAGATATTATATTTGTATAAACATGACTCATACAAAATAATATCTTCTTCGATCTTATCTTTGTAGCAGCAGAGTGACTCATTGATTCAGCAGCAATTTCATTTGAACTATCAGCAGGATTGTAATACTATCAGCAGGAACACTAATAAGCAGAAATGAAACTTTTGCACTATCAGCAGAATTGTAATGCTATCAGCAGAGTGCTCTGTCTCATCAGCAGAGTTCTCAGCAGGAACAATACTTTGCTCTTGAATCAGCAGTACCTTCTTGGTCTAGCAGTACCTTGCTCTTGAACCAACAGTACCGTAAAATACACTAGTAGTACTATCACTTTAGCATATTTTGCTTATCATTTCAGTATACAATATGTTTCATTCTTCTTGTTTGTGATCATCAAATCTATGGAATATTTAATTCCTTACACACCTAGTACTTCATAGACTATCCATGTGCTATTGTAGTAGTGACATCTTAGCTTGCCATGCGTGGCATTAATAATCTTGTATTGTGTTGTTCTTGGGAAACAATGTAGCAACTTATTAAAACTTTATTGTTGGTTATGATTACTATGTACCAGTACTAATCTATGTTATTATGGTTGCTTTCTATTGTTTGTGTGTTGTGATTCTCTCTTATACATCGTGATGCGTGGTTTTGCGACCTTACAACAGGTTTTACCTCTCGAGGGATCTCAAGAGGCTTGCAATCCCCACCAGGCAGTGTACCTGACCGATGTAGTATAGTGTAGTGGCAAGTACCGGGGGATTGATCGTTCTCTAGGGGAATAGTGTCGTTAGGATTGAAAAACTACTCTAATAGGTCTAAGGGTGAGGGAAGATTCTTTTTGTATTTTTATATTTTTTATAAAAGCAAGTAAAATCTCGGGTTTGAAGGAGTGGGCGGAATTAGTTGCTAGTCAACTAACCCAAATAACTACAATTGCAAATAAAATAAAATAACTGAAAATAAAAAGGTTGTGGAACTTATATGGAGAGAAATGTGTTTACTTAGATTTCCTTACTCCCTAACTATCTTTTACCGGTTGATTAGTGTGTATTAATTGCGTGGATGACGGGTGTATTCCTTAATACCAATCGTGGGGTGGCGTACGTACTTCCCCAACTCTATAAGCTCCTACTTCACTCCTATGTCGAGCCGGCTAAGAAGCTCCTAACATGGGATCACTAGAATTCGCTCATGCATTAAATACAACCATAAAAACCTTAGTACGCATTGGTTCATGTTTCTTAAGACGTTCAAGCAAGTTACCGTATAGGAGGTTAGCCAGTTTTCTTAAGCCTAACATCGATAAACAATCATCCAATACAATTAATAACACACCAACAACCAATAATCAATAGTTAGGTTTCATTAGATCTAAGCAAACACAAGATAAATCTAGCCTAGCATGTTAAATAAAAGACAAGAACAAGATATAATCAAACAATACATAGACATATTGAATGATTAATTGATTACTTATCTTCAATTGAACATGGGAGATCCAAGGGTATAAAACCCTTAAAAGTAGCAGAAAAATCGTCTTAGGGTTTCTCCTCACAAAGTTGCACACCAATGACTAAAAATTATGAGAATATATATAGAAAATCAGATCTGACGGCGTCACGTTATAGAGCTGACGCCGTCACCTCGCCGCGGTTAGGGTTTCTTGATGGCCTTCTTGACGCCGTCCCCTTTTAATCATCCAAAATCCTCTCTAGCGCGTCAGGGGTTGACGGCGTCACAATGGTGCTTGACACCGTCACAGGTACTTTTTCAGCCGATTTTGAGACTTTGTCGTTTTCTTCACTTTTATGCTCCAAAAACGTCCAAAATGCTTCCTTTTCCAGATTTCTTCTCCAAAGTACCTAAAATGACAAAAGGAACGATTTAGGGCAATATTTGATCAAATAAATACGATTTAGGGCTTGAATGACCCCCTAAAAGCGGTACACTTTTCGCTTCATCAAATACCCTTACATTTGAGATTTGCTTGTCCTCAAGCAAATGCGCTTTTATTCTAATCAAAATACAAGTTAGGGTTCATTTAACGCTAATATAAAAGTAATTACAATAAATAGTCGTTCCACTTTAATCATAATAAGCACAGAGATTACAAACTAGCACCTCACAAGTAGTGTTTAGATACTCACATCTCTCAGGTGTCATAAAAGTATATCTCATAAATGAAAATGAATAATATCTCTCACTACCTGTCATAGCAAATAGATTACCATAGGCTTGGAAAAGGATCAAAAACCTCCTCCACTAGGCGTAAGCACCTAAGATAAACTATCAAAGAGGGCTTTTAAACGGGTTATAACGTTAGGTGTAGGGATATGATAAACACGGTTTTGTTGGATAAGGGATATTTTACTGGTGGCGAGTTAAAGATCTTGATTAATTACATGTACAATATGGCGTTACTAAGCCAAGACTAGACTCGACTTAAGCTAATGAAAAATAACAAAAAGATAAAATAAACATAAAATGAAACGGGATGGTAGTCCGTTTTTTTTTTTTTTTTTTTTTTTTTTTTTTGCATACACTCTTGCCCTACCATCCAAAATAATACATCATAGGGGCGTTGCATCCCCCTTACACTTGAACTTTTACATAACTTTACAAATAACTATTCTAATGACTCGAATTAAGATAATCGACACACTTGGAGTACTTTTAAAATATTTAGCACATATGGGGGTAATAATGTTGTTCTTCCCCATTACTCCATTACACTAGTACTTTACCCATGAGTCCCAATCGTCCCAAAACAATATGTACAAGGATATGACTCGACTTAGCAACCATGTAATCAATTAGATAATTAACTTGGGGTTTAAAAAAATGTTGTCACAATAATGCACTAAAAATGAGTGCATACAAGGTAGGCTAAGGCGATTTGGGTGTACATTTAAGTGGGGTGTAAACAAATTCTTACTTTAAGTAAAATGCTTAAAGTTAGAAATAAAAAAGATAGGCTCTGAGGGGTGTACTAGGGGTATCGTGTACTAAAAATGAGTACAACGCAAAGGGTGTGGGAGAATTACTTGACCAATGTAGCCAATGTAATTATAACAAAAACACAGGTGTAAAACAATGGGTTAATCCTAATGCCTCTTATCATGTAGTAAATCTAACTACAAGAATGTAGTCTCACTTGTGGCCTCGGAATGGTCCTAACGCAAGTTCTAGAATCTAAGTGCTACCGGTACACACATCATAGCATAAATGCTTTTCCTACCAATTCTAGGGGCGAACCTCACATATTTGGAGGTGGAAAATTTTTTAGTGGTACGGTTTTGTGCTAGTCATATAACTCCTATCCGTGAGACGCTCATTAAGACCAAAGTTTCACTCCTATATGTTGTAAAAAAATTTAAATTTGGCACTAAAATTGCCTTAACAGGTATTTCTCTCAGTTTTATTACACATCTACCATTAAACAAACGAAAAATCAAGCGTAATTGCATTCTCTAAAGTATCGTACTTTACCCCCCCCCCCTTACACTTAAGATGAACATTCTCCCCAATGTTCAAATAACAAGATGTAAAAGTAAATAAGGTAAAAGAATGAAATCAAATACTCCCCTGATTCGCTCGGTGGATAAAGAGGTAACATGGTTAGATCTTCTTCCAAGGTAATGTGGAAGCTTCAAGACTAAAGCAGCGCCAAAAGCTAGATTCCACATACATCTCCTTGTCCAAAATAACCTGTTAAACCTGAGAAAACAAACACGAAAACATGCATAACATCGGCGGGATAAATCTGTATAAGGATATAATGCTTGTGGAATGATTATTTTTGCAGATTCCTGGAGTTTATAAGTTAGAGATTTAATAAAGCATTTTATGATTCCGGAAGAAAAACAAAACTTTCAAAAAAAAATAATTCCAGAAAACTGTTCCTGACGCCGTCAGAAGTGATCTTACAGATTTTTCATGTTAAGTTTCCGGAAAATTTCTGGAAAAACTCAATCCTTATTTCCTGGAAATCCTGCAAAATATCATTATGACTCGATACAAGCATTTGACTCAAACAATTACTAATATGGATGTTAATTTAATATTGTTATGATTCATGTTCATTTGTTCTAATAAACCGATTTGGATTTCCCTTACACTTATCTTTTGCAAAATACCTTTATATGTAATTAAGACGAAGTTAAAAACAAAATAAAGCATTTTCACAATTTAGTTTTGAACATGAATCAATAATAATAATAATTAAACATACATACGGAAGCAAATAAAATCAAACAAACAACTAAATAAACACACAAAGCAAATAAAGCTTGGGTTGCCTCCCAAGAAGCGCTTTTCTTTATTAACGAGTCTTGTAGCTAGACTCAAAGTCACCGTACATTACGTGACTCCGTCATTGGTCACGGTTTCTAGGCCATTCTCATGTCCGGTTTTATATTCCGGTCCTAATTTCAAACAATCCTTGTAGAAACCGGATATCCTTTCCATAATATAGTCTACTCCTTTACTTCTATCTCCATCATTCCTATAGTAGACTGCTTGCTTAAGCTCCTTCTCAACATTTGACAAGTGTTGGAATTGCTGTATCTTATATGGCATTTGGTAGTTTACCTCATCGGTCTCATCCTTAAATCTAACTATCCCTAAGGAAGGTTCATAAGTCATTCTAGAGACCTTAACAAATGGTTTTCCAAAAACTACTTGAGTTAAGCATGCATCGACTATTGGGCGGATATCTTCTACAATTACAAAGTCGGTGACATAGGTGAAGTTTCCTACATAAACCGGTAATCCCTTAACTCTTCCCGTGAAGTTACTCATCCAACCCTTATCAGGGAACATCCTATACCCAAGTTGATTTTTCATTATCAAGTTGTAGTGGGCTCTAGTCATGATGTTTATGGGCGATCTAAGGTCGATGTAAGCTTTCCACACATGCAAATGTCCGATGTTGCATGGTATGTTGAGATTAGAAGGGTCCCCCATTTTTATAATTGGTCTACCTAGGAAGTATGGTGTCTCGGGGTCATCGAATAAGTCTGTATGATATGCGCGCTCTTCCTTAGTGGGTAGCCTATTGAAGTAGTCCTCATCATCATCTACTTCTTCAATCTCACTTTTCCTAACTTCTTTATCAACCTCGACTTTCTTAACCTCATCCTCAGGTTCACTATTATCCTCATTCCTATCAATTGGTTTAATAGTGACAATGTTGACGAAGTAGACATGTTTGGATGAAGAGGGGTCTTTTACTTGGGGTCCGCTATTTGTGTTCCTAGCGTCCTTATGTGGAGGTGATAGCACTTGGTTATTGAGGGCTTTCAATAAGTTGTCAATTTTATTGGTCATCTCCGTTTGTTGTTGATTGAATTCGGATTCGAATCTAGCTATCCGAGCTTCTTGAAATGCCATAAATTTGGACATCAATCCTTCAAGATTATTGGTCCTACCATAATTGTTGGAAGGATTGTTATTGAAAGTACGGTTCGAGGATGGACCGCTTGATTGAAAACGATTAGGTGGGTTGGAAGAATTGGTTTGTTGTGCGTTTTGGTTTTGTTTCCACCTAAGGTTTGGGTGATTTTTCCATGAGGGGTTGTATTAATCACCGTAGGGGTTTGGCTCAGGTTTGAAAGTGTACCACTTGTCTCCCGCTCCGTCGGTACACGAGGATGCGTAGTCCGCAAAAGCTTGTTCGGGGAGTTCCACGCAATCACGAGTGTCGTGGGGACCACTACATAATTCACATAAAGAAGTGATTTTGTTCACTTGGCTTGAAGGTTTAGGAGCCTCGTAGGATTTCATAAGAAACTTGACTTGGTCTTCAAGTTCTATGATCCTACGGTCGGAAGTGCTTGAATTGTTCGAAGGCAAAGATATTGCCTTGACCGTTTTATTCAAATCACGGGGATCATTCCAACTTTCGTTGTCATAAAGAGCAAGATCTTCCAGGAGAGCCCATGATTGTTCTGCACTTAGATCACGTAGCTTACCACCGGCCGATTGGTCAATGGTTTTCCTCGTGGAGAAACTGATGTGGTCATAGAAGATTTGGACTTGGAGCCAAAGTTCTATGCCATGGTGAGGGACTTTTTGGAGTAAGTCCTTGAATCGAGTCCATGCCTCGTAGAGGGTTTCGCCTTGACGTTGTTGGAACATCAAGATATCATTCCATAGCTTGGTAGTTCTTCCTGGTGGGAAAAACTGAGCAAGGAAACGAGTGGTGAGATCATCCCAAGAGGTGATGGATCCTGCGGGTAGGCGCTCTAGCCATTGACTAGCTTGGTCCCGCAGAGAGAATTGAAAGAGACGCAGTCGGGTCGTCTCTCGAGTGGCAACATCAAGGTCTATGGAATCAACGATTTTGAGAAAGTCCTTGAGATGTTGATTAGGATCTTCGGAACGAAGTCCATAGAATGCGCATCCGCTTTGCACCAACCGGATGGTGTCGGATCGCAAGGGAGTGACATTGGCTCCTTGAGTGAGCTCAATGGTGTTTCGATAGCCATGGTGGCTAGGACGGGAGTAGTCTCCTAAGGTACGGGCTCTAGGAGGTGAGTGTTGTTGTGGTGGTGGGTTGTTGGGATCGAGGATATTACCACCTTCCATGATGTCGGATGGTAATGGTTACGAACAAAGAAACGAAGAAAAAAGATAGACTAAAGAAAACCTAGAAAAATAAAATAAAAATCTCACTAGAAAGGAATCTAGTGAGTAGACCTAATAAAATAAAAATTCAACCTAAACAATAACTATTCCCCGGCAGCGGCGCCAAAAACTTGATGCGTGGTTTTGCGACCTTACAACAGGTTTTTACCTCTCGAGGGATCTCAAGAGGCTTGCAATCCCCACCAGGCAGTGTACCTGACTGATGTAGTATAGTGTAGTGGCAAGTACCGGGGGATTGATCGTTCTCTAGGGAATAGTGTCGTTAGGATTGAAAAACTACTCTAATAGGTCTAAGGGTGAGGGAAGATTCTTTTTGTATTTTTATTTTTTATAAAAGCAAGTAAAATCTCGGGTTTGAAGGAGTGGGCGGAATTAGTTGCTAGTCAACTAACCCAAATAACTACAATTGCAAATAAAATAAAATAACTGAAAATAAAAAGGTTGTGGAACTTATATGGAGAGAAATGTGTTTACTTAGATTTCCTTACTCCCTAACTATCTTTTACCGGTTGATTAGTGTGTATTATTGCGTGGATGACGGGTGTATTCCTTAATACCAATCGTGGGGTGGCGTACGTACTTCCCCAACTCTATAAGCTCCTACTTCACTCCTATGTCGAGCCGGCTAAGAAGCTCCTAACATGGGATCACTAGAATTCGCTCATGCATTAAATACAACCATAAAAACCTTAGTACGCATTGGTTCATGTTTCTTAAGACGTTCAAGCAAGTTACCGTATAGGAGGTTAGCCAGTTTTCTTAAGCCTAACATCGATAAACAATCATCCAATACAATTAATAACACACCAACAACCAATAATCAATAGTTAGGTTTCATTAGATCTAAGCAAACACAAGATAAATCTAGCCTAGCATGTTAAATAAAAGACAAGAACAAGATATAATCAAACAACACATAGACATATTGAATGATTAATTGATTACTTATCTTCAATTGAACATGGGAGATCCAAGGTTATAAAACCCTTAAAAGTAGCAGAAAAATTGTCTTAGGGTTTCTCCTCACAAAGTTGCACACCAATGACTAAAAATTATGAGAATATATATAGAAAATCAGATCTGACGGCGTCACGTTATAGAGCTGACGTCGTCCACCTCGCCGCGGTTAGGGTTTCTTGATGGCCTTCTTGACGCCGTCCCCTTTTAATCATCCAAAATCCTCTCTGGCTCGTCAGGGGTTGACGGCGTTACAATGGTGCTTGACGCCGTCACAGGTACTTTTCCAGCCGATTTTGAGACTTTGTCGTTTTCTTCACTTTTATGCTCCAAAAACGTCCAAAATGCTTCCTTTTCCAGATTTCTTCTCCAAAGTACCTAAAATGACAAAAGGAACGATTTCGGGCAATATTTGATCAAATAAATACGATTCAGGGCTTGAATGACCCCCTAAAAGCGGTACACTTTTCGCTTCATCACATCGCCATATTATGATTCATTATAAATTCCATGTGTGTTGTGATTGTATTCAGACATGTCGTGATGATTATTTATGATTGAAATGGTTTTGCTAAATGTATGTGTTCGACTATTATGAGGTTGGTTATGATACCTCACATGGTTATGTTGATCATGATTTCTAAAGTGTGCAATTGTGATATTTATAGTAAAATGGCTCCTTGTAGAAAGGCAACAACGACAACAACCCCCATCATGACCCCAGCTGCTATCCGAAAGTTGATTGCCAATAGTGTTGCTGCAGCACTGGGAGAGCAAGCGGCGGCTATGGCACATTCCAGTAGCATCAACAGGCCAACTGGAGAAGGCGAGACAGCTGTGGCTCGCAAGTGCACTTACAAAGACTTCATGGCTTGCAAGCCAACCTACTTTAAGGGTACTGAAGGAGTAACTGAACTTGCTCGATGGTTTGAGCGTTCTGAGACTGTGTTCATGAGAAGCGGATGTTCTGATGACTGCAAGGTCTCATTTGCTACGGGGACTCTACTGGAAGATGCTTTATCTTGGTGGAACTCTACCGCTCAGAATATGGGCACAGAGGAAGCCTACCAACTCACTTGGGCTGACCTCAAACGAAGAATGTTGAAAAAGTATTGCCCACGTACTGAAATCAGGAAACTGGAAGATAAGTTTGATCGCCTAGTGGTGAAAGGAAATGATATTCGGACTTATGATAGAAGGTTCCAAGAACTTGCTCTGCTATGCCCAACCAAAGTGCCAGACTTTGAGAAAATGCTAGAAAGGTATGTTGAAGGGTTGCCTAAGAGTATAGAAGGAGATGTCACTGTATCCAAACCTCAGACACTAGAAGAGGCCATGGAAACTGCTCAGAAGATATTGGAGAGGGAGATCAAACGCAGTCAGACACAAGGAAGCAACGATCATAAACAAAAATTTGCAGATCGCAGGGGCAATCACAACAACTACTCTCATCACAACAACAACAACCACAACTACAACCGCAACAACAATCAAAATAATCAACAAAACCGAAACCACCATCACAACCAGCAGAACCGCCGGCAGGAAGCTGCCAGGGCTTACATTGCCACACCCACTGGAACTGGGGGCTATGCTGGACCCGCTCCTATGTGTAACCGATGTAGGCTGCACCACAATGGGCCCTGCTTTGCTAAGTGTGGGAAATGCCAGTAAACCGGCCACAAGACTCAAGACTGCAAGGCCACGGGCGCCAACTTGCAACCAGTGGCCGTGGTGTGCCATGGATGTGGTAAAAAGGGGCACTACAAGAACCAGTGCCCGGACCAGACTGCCAACCAAAACAACAATGCTCGTGGGCGAGTTTATGTGATGGGAGAAGGAAATGATCAGCAAGACCCGAACGTAGTCACGGGTACATTTCCACTTAATAACCATCTTGCTAAAGTTTTATTTGATTCGGGAGCCGACAAAAGTTTCGTGTCTACTACTTTTGCTTCTTTACTTAACATCACCCCGACTAAATTAGAAACCACCTACGAAATAGAACTAGCTGATGGCAAGCTAGTAGAAACCAACACCATGATCCAAGGTTGCACTTTGCTCCTACTAAATCAACCATTCGACATAGACCTTATGCCTATTCAACTAGGTAGTTTCGACATAGTCGTCGGCATGGATTGGTTGTCCAAGAACCATGCTAGGATCATATGCGACGAGAAGGTTGTTCACATTCCACACGAAGGAGAAACTTTAGTTGTCCATGGCGAACGGAGTAAGACTCGGCTAAGTATCATATCATGCGTCAAAACGATGAAGTATATCGACCGAGGATGTCTTGCATTTTTGGCTCAAGTAACCGAGAAAAAGTCGGAGGAGAAGCGACTAGAAGATGTACCAATAGTTAAAGAGTTCCCCGAAGTATTTCCCGAAGACATGCCTGGTCTTCCGCCAACCCGACAAGTGGAATTTCAGATTGACCTAGTGCCAGGAGCGGCACCAGTTGCACGAGCACCCTATAGATTGGCACCATCCGAGATGAAAGAATTGTTTGAGCAATTGCAAGAATTGTCAGATAAAGGATTCATACGCCCGAGTTCTTCGCCATGGGGAGCTCCAGTGCTTTTTGTTAAGGAAAAAGACGGATCCTTCTGGATGTGCATCGATTATCGTGAGTTGAACAAACTCACCGTGAAGAATCGATACCCACTACCTAGAATTGACGACCTGTTCGACCAACTACAAGGATCGAGTGTCTACTCGAAAATTGATCTAAGGTCACGTTATCATCAACTAAGAGTTAAGGAAGAAGACATTCCTAAAACAACTTTCAGGACACGATATGGCCACTATGAGTTCCAAGTAATGCCATTTGGCCTAACAAACGCACCCGCTGTGTTTATGGACCTAATGAACCGAGTGTGCAAGCCGTACTTGGACAAATTTTTGATCGTGTTTATTGATGATATCCTCATCTACTCACGCAACAAAAAAGAACACGCAAAGCACTTGAAGGCTATCCTGGAACTGCTCAAGAAGGAGGAGTTATATGCTAAATTCTCCAAGTGTGATTTCTGGATCGAGAAAGTGCAGTTCCTAGGACATGTGATTGATAGCAAAGGTATTCACGTGGATCCCGCAAAGATCGTAGCAGTGAAAGATTGGGCGTCTCCCACAAACCCCACAGAGATACGGCAATTCTTAGGACTTGCCGGGTACTATCGGAGATTTATCGAAGGTTTCTCAAAAATCGCTAAATCTTTGACAGAGCTAACCCAAAAGAAGAAGAAGTTTGACTGGGGAGAAAAGCAAGAGTCGTCCTTTCAACTCTTGAAGCAGAAACTCTGTGAAGCTCCAATATTAGCATTACCCGAAGGGAGTGAAGACTTCGTGGTTTATTGCCACTCATGATCTTGAATTAGGAGCAGTAGTGTTCGCTCTTAAGATGTGGAGACACTATTTGTATGGCACCAAGTGCACGGTGTTTACAGATCACAAAAGTCTCCAACATATCCTAGATCAGAAAGAGCTAAACATGAGGCAACGCCGATGGTTGGAGTTACTCAGTGATTATGATTGTGAGATTCGCTATCATCCTGGAAAGGCTAATGTTGTGGCTGATGCCTTAAGTCGAAAGGAGCGAATTAAACCCCTTAGAGTTAGATCTTTGGGAATGACAATTAAGTCACCACTTCCATCAAAGATTTTAGAAGCTCAGGCCGAAGCCCTGAAGGAAGAGAACAGACCAAAGGAGAAAATCTATGGAATGCCAGAGAACGAGAATAGTTTTGTGAGAAAGCAAGACGGGATGTTGTGCTTCAATGACAGAAAATGGATTCCACTTTACGGAGGAATACGTGATCTTATCATGCACAAATCCCACAAGTCAAAGTATTCCATTCATCCGGGATCTGATAAGATGTATCAGGATTTCAAGAAGTTGTATTGGTGGCCAAACATGAAGGCCGACATCGCTCTGTATGTCGGAAAATGTTTGACATGTGCTAGAGTAAAAGCAGAACACCAAAAGCCATCCGGTTTGTTGATACAACCCGAACTTCCGATGTGGAAATGGGAGAGGATTACAATGGACTTCATCACAAAGCTACCTAAGACATCGGGTGGACTTGACACCATTTGGGTCATCGTTGATCGTCTCACTAAATCCGCGCACTTCTTGGCAATCAAAGAAACTGACGACATGAATACCCTTACACGATTATATTTAAAGGAAATAGTCTCAGGACATGGAGTGCCGGTTTCCATCATCTCGGATCGAGATAGCCGTTTTACGTCAAACTTCTGGCGATCATTACAGAAAGCTTTGAATACTCGACTAGATATGAGCACCGCAGACTGATGGCCAGAGTGAGAGGACTATCCAAACCTTGGAGGACATGCTGCGAGCATGTGTGATCGATTTCGGGAAAGGTTGGGATAAACACTTACCATTAGCAGAGTTTTCTTACAACAACAGTTATCACGCTAGCATCAAGGCAGCGCCATTTGAAGCACTTTATGGTCGAAAGTGCCGGTCACCAGTTTGTTGGACAGAGGTTGGAGATGTTCAGCTCACAGGACCCGAGCTTATCCACGAAACAAACG
Source organism: Artemisia tridentata subsp. tridentata (assembly GCA_021014915.2). NCBI lineage: Eukaryota > Viridiplantae > Streptophyta > Magnoliopsida > Asterales > Asteraceae > Artemisia > Artemisia tridentata. Next base: position 224,502,868 of record CP139508.1, read on the forward strand.
AGAAAATTTTACAAATCAGGCAACGCTTGCAAGCTGCCCGTGACCGACAAAAGAGCTATGCCGATGTAAGGCGAAAACCTTTGGAGTTTCAGGTTGGAGACCGAGTAATGTTGAAAGTATCGCCTTGGAAAGGAATGATTAGATTCGGGAAGCGTGGAAAGCTAAATCCTCGATACGTTGGAACCATTCAAAATCCTAGAGAGGATTGGTCCAGTGGCGTACAAGCTTGAACTTCCGGAAGAGCTGAGTAGAGTGCACAATACCTTTCATGTATCGAATCTGAAGAAAATTCTATTCGATGAAACCTTTATCGTTCCCTTAAAATAAATTCGACTTGACGATAAGCTAAACTTTGTCGAAGAACCAATGGAAATTTTGGATAGAGATGTCAAACGATTAAAACAAAGCCGTATTCCCATTGTCAAGGTTAGATGGAATTCTAAGAGAGGACTAGAGTACACCTGGGAACGCGAAGACCAAATTCGTGCTAAATATCCTCATCTATTCGATAAGACAACCCCGACCACTTCCACATCTTAGGATTCGGGACGAATCCAGTCTAACGGGTGGGTACTGTAATACCTTGTAATTTACCAAGTCATTTATTAATGTTAAACATCGAGTAATTCAAAATGGAGGTTGATTAACCCATTTTTACCAGTTATTTATATATATATATATAACCCATTTTTACCAGTTATTTATATATATATATATATATATATATATATATATATATATATATATATATATATGCAAACATGAAAAACAACACAAACACAAGTCACTCATTGAACGAATATGTGACGTGACACGAATAGCTCACTTGCGCACCAACTCTAAATATAAAACACCGAGACAAATCGAACCATACGAATCTATTGGGCTCACGGGACCGAAAATCCTAAATAACCAAATCGCGCCCTTCTTTCTTTTCTTTTCTTTTCTTTGGGCCGAACACCACATCAAGCCCAATCCTATTATTTCTTTTCTTTCTTTTGTTTCTGTTGGGTCGAAATAACCAAAAACGAAACCTCAAGGCCCATGATCAATTTCATTTTCTTTTCATTACATACACATTTCATTTCAAAATTTTCTTTCTTTCTTTTGGCTACTTGACACAAGAGCAAGTCGAAACACAAAACTGAATAAGTTCTATAACTCATTTGTTTCTCTTTTGGTTCCCTTGCAACTCGACACCAAAACCAATTCAATAACTAAACTATAAATATCAATATGTGTCACATTCAATATCTTCTCCCTTTTTGCTCCTATACGTCTCGACACAAACACCACATAGCACGACACTCACACTTCACTTTTGCTCCTCACTTTCTTGCGTCTAAACACCAACAAAGCACTATGCCAAGCCAACCTATAAGCCACCCTACTTATCACTCTAACACCAACCTAAAAACTTAAACAATTCTACACACCATGTTCTTTTCTTGAAATCGTGTAAAACACAATGGGTACTATGTTCCCTATTTCACCACAAGACCATCCTTGCTTCTTTTTCTTTTTCCATTCGTACAAGGTCACGAGACCTCCCTCAACCATGTACCAAAATGAACCCTAGCATCATGGCCTAACCAATAAACTATTGCCTAAACCATGTCATACTCGACTTGACCTCACTTTCACGCTTTGAGACCTTTGACCATATCATCTTACACAACAAAGACACCCTCAACATCACTTCATCTCTTTATTGGTACCATGCACAAGAAGGAATAAAATACTCTAGACCCCCATGCTTCGAATTGTCTATATAAACTCCATATCTCACTCTTTGGTTCACACCTAAACAAACACAATTAAAACAAACAAACACACTTCGTAATTTTTCCTTGTGTTCATTGTCGAGCTACAAAGAAGCAAACAAAGACATTTTTGGGTCGTTCAAGTATTCAAGTTACTTGGGTCATTTTCTAAGGCGTGGGTTAATATCTTGAATCTTGGGTTATCACACGTAAGGGACTTCCAAGTTTTTGCTCGTTCTTCGTTCTCTCGTACTCATCCCATTCGACCTCTTCACCACCTTTGAGTGTTGTAAGTTTCTTGAACTCCTTTCCATTCTTTCGTTATTTACTTTTCATTTTGCATACATTTCATATCATCTATATCGACTAAAACACTTAAAAACATGAAAAACTATAACATGTCGAAACCTACGAGACACCTTAGGAATGGCATATTATTTTTGTAGCTATACGTACAACATATATATTTTATACTACTACTCGATACTTTACACTAAGCTAAACCAATTCACTAAAACGTGCAAGCCTAATTATGTTAAACACTACCCTAATCGACACTAATCCTAAGCTCACTCGAACCATTCTCTATAAACTTCTAAAACTAATTTTGGGCCTAACGGGCTAACGAGCTCAAACAAATTTTCTAAATGGAATTTTCGAAGCAAGAACTAAATCGTGAACTCTATAAAATAAAATTGATTTTTATAAAATAATAACTTTTATGAAAATAAAAGTTAACTTTTTGAAAACTCACTCTTGGACTAATTTTGTAAAATATTGCGTTAAGGGATGAATTTTGTAAAAACCATCAAACTTATGGATCGAAACTGAAAAATTGGATTTTTAATAAAAATTGAGGGTAGAAACTGCCAATAGATTAAAATTGAGGAAAAAAGTGTAAAATAAGGATTTTGGACTAAAAATGCAAGTAGTTTAACCTTCGGGTTAAACGTGTAACTTCTATAAAGTTAAGGGTAAAACTTGACATATACATTTTAACTTTGAACCACTTTATAAATGTTACTTTTATTACTTCTATAAAACTAACATATATCCATACTAACATTTAATACTTTTTTTTTAGTAATAACTTTTTAATAACTAAAAATATTTAAAATAAATATTTTTGCTAACACTTATAAATAATTAAATATATTATACAAGCAAGCTTTAATCGAAAACATTTTTGTAAATGACATCTATATCTATAATGAGGCTTTTCTTGAATTTTACATATTTTAATACACAAATCCGACACTATCACACTTGAAGGTTTTCACACTCGTCATTTCACATCGAGCCCTAGAATAAACGAATCTAAATTTATTGTATTACTCTAGGTCGCAAGTCGGAGCTATTCACTTACATCACTTGTAATACCTGAAATTCAGATAACCTGTAAAATTACCAAATTACCCCTGAAGCCATAAAACTTAAATAAATCGCTTATAAAATTCTGAAATGATTCCAAACCTCTGAAAACGAACTATACATGAAGTAAATTAATTTCTGGGACAACATTATATTATTTCTGAATTTCCAAAAATTATAAAGTCACATATACTTATGCATGTAATCTGAAAATAAATAATTAAACTAATTATATTTTATAAAACCATTTTAATTAAGATAAGTATCAAATAAATATGTAAAATATTACATAAATCACAATCCTAACTCTTATCAAATTGTGGGCCGAAAATTCTGAGTTAATCCCCCCTCATATGTCGGTTTTACACTTAATAATAAATTAAAAATCCATTTGTTTTACTTCTAAAATACCGAAACCCTAAAAAACCCCTTAAGTCGACAAACCAAATTCCCTTGCTCCTCAATCCGAATTTCTGGAGGTGATCAAGTAATTTTCTGGTGCTCTTCAAGGATTAAACAAGCTAGGAAAATAGGTGTTTGGTCATAAGAAGCTTGGTTGATCGCTAGTTCCTTTTCTTGTCGAATTATTCCATCCGAGAGGTAATAATTTACCACGACTAATTCTTGCGTTCTAAATTCATGTTGATATTTTTATGGTGTTACTTAGGTCGTATATAACTCACAAAAAAATGATAAACATGGATCATGCAAGCTAAATCATGCGTACGAAAAATATATAAATAAAACACACGTAATTTGTAAATATATGTGATACGAAATTCTGGGTGTTATGATTATTTTATTTGGATCTCATATGAAGTATTAGATCTAGGAAAAATGATAGAACAAACTATAGAGGGCTAGATATGTCGTGGGAATTATTGATATAAAAAACATACATAAAATCTAAAATATGCTATACAATTTTTCTGGGCTTGTTATATAATTTTTACGAGTGCCTTATGCATCATATAACCTAGGAAAAATATGGGTTCGAAGTTTGGAAGCTTAAATAAAGTGTGGCTAATTTTTGTACAAACCGGATTTTTGGAAAAGTAAAGAAATAAACAAAACCTAATCGAAATAATTAGGGTTAGGGCTTGTTGGTGAATGATCTGGTCATTAAAGGTGTTTTAAGGTTTTAATAATGATGGTTCAATGATTGGATTTGATTAGGGTTTGTAATTGTACTTAAAAAGTGTATCCGATTGGTTTTTAAAAGTATAAGGACCTGTTTTGCCAACTTTGAAAATTCTGGGATATTTTTATAATGTTATATACATCTGTAGGAATGTGGGAAAAATATAACTTGAGGGTCCTAAGTGTAAATATTGCAAGATAATGAATTAATTATATTTATAAGGTACGATTTGTAATTATATAACTAGAGGGGTATAAAATGTAAATTGTGAAACTTAAGAGATTAAAATGTCATTCTAAATAATATGAGTATTTAATTCAGTAACTTAAAGTATTTTCATATTAAACCTTTGAATTATATGAATTTACAATTAAAACCCTAAACTATGTATACTTGTCATAATTAACCCTAAACTTTTGTAATTTGATAAAATGTACTTTAATTCCATAATAATCCTTAAATAAGAACTTAACCTAATCTGGGGTACTAATATCTTACTAAATATGGAAATCTGTTAATTATAGAAACTTAAAAAGTTATTAAAATGAAAAGGTAAATTAAAAATAGTAATCTGAGTTAGAATCCTTTATAATTCCGTCTTCTACTCCTTTAGGTGTAAAGAAGGAGGAGCCCTGATTCTGTTCCGTGTTTGTCTTGCTTATTTTTCTTTGCTAATAAGGTACAGATATTCTGCCCTTTTTCAGTAAGGGTTTTTATTCCCTTTTCTTTCAGTTTTTCATTTTCCTTATTAGGATTCCCTGTACCATTGCTATGTTCCCTTCTGTTTGTGAACCTTCCGTGTGATTCCTTTATTTTGTGAGCCTTTTATGATCTCTTTCATGTTCTGACTTGTTTACTTCTGAATTGACGTCCTTATTATAATCCTCTTTGCTTTGAACCTTTTCATGATTCCCTGTTGTTACGACCCCTGATATAAAAATCTGTTATGCGAAAATCTTTTAATTATGACCTGGAAATGTTTTGAGAAAAATCAGTTATTTTAAAAGAATGATTATGAATGGTGATATGATACTATTTTATATGACAGTTGTTAACTTTTGTGAAAACTAGTTTTAAAGAATGTTTTTATGAAAAACCGTTTTGAAAGATTATTTTATGGAAACTATTCTGAAAGATCATTTTATTGAAAACCGTTATTAAAGGAATGCTTTCAATGAACTTTTGACAGGAATTTCTAAAATGCACTCTTGCTACAAACTTTAATTATGAACCTGTGAAATTCTCTTTCTGAACCATTTGATGTAGTCCTTTTAATCTGAACTTAAACTTTGATATAAAACTTAATCTGATAAACTTTGATTTGAACCTTTGACATTTATTTCTAAACTGTTTGACATGAACCTTTTTGCCATGTACCCTTAAGATATGACTTTTGATTATTTGATAGTACGCCTGACCTTTGACCTACAGTCTGATGTCCGAGCCAATCACTAGGCATGAGGGTTTCATGTCCATGTCATTGACGCACCTTTGACATGACTCTAGGGCAGGAGAGTGATGACCTGTTCTGTCCCTTATTTATTATCTGCTATGGCCATTATGATTATGATTATTGATTTGTCTGCGGGGGCGTATGGGTGCATCCTAGATTTGACCTGTTATCTGTATATGTTATATGTTTATGGTTATTATATCTGGTGACTGATTGTGTGTGCGATACACGTCTTTCACTTTGTCTGAGAGCTGATCACTCTACACAGGTTTGTTTTATTATATTGGTATGCTATGGTATTATCTGTTATCTGGGCTCGTGACAGATTTTTGTTTTTCCCTTATCCTATAACTTTATTGTTTCCTTTTCCTTATTTCTTTTCTTTTGTCCTTGTTCCGTTCCTTATTCCTTTCGCTTTGATTTGTATCGATATGATCTGTATTCTTGATTTTATTTGTACTACTCTCTATTACTGCTTTTGTTATCGTTATATCTGTTCACTGAGCTCTCGTAGCTCAGCCGCATTTCGTTTCCTGCGGCAGGTTCTAGTAGGAAGCTGGGGAATGAGTGGAGAGTGTACCTTTGGACTTAGAAGATTGGATAACTATTCTGGGTTAGAGTTGACTAGAAGATAATATATTTTAGAATTAGTGTTTTTGGAAGTTTTCATTTGTAACCATGTAGATTCAGTATTTCAATTGTAATCCTTTGAGATTTTTGTATTACTATAGATGTATGCTTTGTTTTGATCTGATATGAATCCATTGTTGTGATATCTTTACCCTTGTCTGGTCGGGGTGTTACAATTTATGGTATCAGAGAGACAGGTTGTGACTCGTAATACATTTACCCTTGACCTGTGAAGTCTGGACCACTAAGTTTCCACTGTAGGCGCTCGTAGGACAACCTTTGAGAATTTGCTTTAGGATTTCCCTATAGGAGCTTAATTTCTTACCAGTGAGGAATGGGTAGACTATAAGTCATATGTTTAAGTAGCATTGCTTCTGCATCACTCTGATTCGTGCCTTGCTTTTGGTTAAAGACTATTGAAATCACATTTGGAAAATTAGTGCTTATGCCTTGCCCCACCTAAGAATTTGAAACCTAAATAAAACCTGAAGCATTGAAATTGCATAGTAATTGTTTGACATTATTTGATCCTTGCCTTCAGATTCCGACTCCAACCTTAGAACCTTTTGTTAATCATTCTGATGCCTCTTCGGGCATTCTGAGAATCCTTATGGCGACGATATACTTAGTACATGCTGTTCTATGAATCTTTTGACACTATTTGATTTCGTCTTAACCATCCCTGTTCCCATGAGAAGTTTTGTGGTGTTTAACCACGAGTGTAAAAATATTTTCCTTCTCATTCTGAACGATAAGATTTGCTTCGTTGATCCGTCCTCCTTTGGATAGTTAACCTTGATTTTATTCTTATAAGGATTGATTGACTGATCATTTAATACTGACGACTATCCTCCTATGTCTCACCTTTGGCGTTCGAAACAATTTTGGAAACCCTGCCTTGATTTCCGATTGTTAAACTTTCACTGCCACTACCTGATTTTGATCTTCACTTCCGATCTGTTTGATAAACAGTCTGAATTCTTTCCGACCATCCCGAAAGCCGTTTAACCCTAATATGGTTGACACCTTCTATAAATTCATTACCCGTGCTGGATATAATGTATCACCTGATACTATTCTGTCTTGCAAATCCATTACTACTCCTATTAGAACTCTAGTGATTATTAACCACGAATATAGGAAGTTTATTCCCTCCCTTGAATGATGAATCTTATTTGCCAATCAGTTTTTCTTTGGAAGGATTTGATGCAAATACTATCTCTGTATGGAATTGTTAAATGAGCATGATGATGCTGATAACTGATATTTCTATACGCCTCACTTTGACAGTATACGATGTTCGTATTACCGATGATTCGCAACCTACCTGCCACTTGTGCTATATAGATAAATAAGATTCCAACACCTTGAACTGTTCGTTTATCTACCCCCAACACCTCGATGAACCATGTACTTGACCTCGATATATGAATTATCCGTCTGGCTTGACGACTGTACTCATCCTACAAATTCGCTTACTTTTGATGTAATTGATTTTGAGGTCTTTTGGTTATGGATTGGATGGCTCTTCATAAAAGCTGCCAGAGACTACCATATCTGATATGTGACATTCAGAAATCTATTTTCATCCTACTATGTTATGATGACCCTTTAACCGCTCAAATCTGTAAGCTTAACACTGCTATGAAAATATCTACCCTGATCTCATTTGATTGTCAAATTCTCCTGACACCTATTAGTATCCACCCCTAGAAAGCGTTGGCGTTGAAAGTTTTGTCGTACAAATTTTCTGGCATTTTCTGATGAAACTCTTGGGTTTTCCTCCTGTTTGAGAAGTAGAATTAACTCTGAATCGATCTCAGTTGACGAACCATGATGCTATAGAAGTTGAAAGATTGAAGAAGCTGATGAGATCTGTTTTTGTCCCCCTCAGTGTTTCCCTTGAATACCCCTATTAATTTATGAGGATGAAAGAGAAAATTCTGCGTCAGCATATCAACCATTGTAAACCTAACCGTAATGTTAACCGTAATCACTTTTCATTTCCGCGTGTCAATGATTGATTTGTTCTATCTTTGTAAATTCCGTATCGGACGGCCTCATTTAATGTTTGAAGGACTAAAGAAGCAACCACAAGAACTTCTAAAGAAGGGAGTTGACTAACTGAGAGTACCCCGCTAAGCATTCAGTTTTATTCGTGAAGAGAAAGATTGGTGATGTGAAGTAGATATGAAGTTTTCCCTGAGACGATTCATGAAGCTGCTTCCGTACTCATTGTGACCATCATGAGTTTTAAATAATGCCAATTGTATTGGCTAATGGAATCATGTTTTCGTGAGTAATTGGACAACTGTCATAGTATGACAGCATGTTTGTGCTCTGAGACGAACGAGGAACATGTAGACCATCTTCATATTAAATGGAATGACCTTTGTTCTGGAAGAGTAGATTTGATTGGCGTTCAGAGATTGTAGCAGACACCACTACCAGGCATCCGGTGACGACAACAGTCTGAGTTGGCGAATTCCGAACTGTGCTAGTAGACCTGTCCAAGACTCGCAGTCTTGCTTCTCTATTCATTTTAGTTGTACTAAGATGAATTGAGACCAGAAGCAGACTTGAGAATGGAAATCGAGATCATGATTTTGAATGGAAGAAAATTCTGAAGCGAACGTTTGTGTTTGGAAGAGTTGATTTTGTGAAGGATGAAGCTATGAATGACGTAATTCACTTCCTCTCGACCTACTTAAAATTCCGTTACCTGATGATAAAATCCTTTGAATGATTTAGGTTCTCTATTAGTAACTCCGCTCTGTGTTCATTCAGCGTAGGTTGGACGATGGTTATGTGAAATTTGACGAATGATGGATGATCTGATGCTATTAACGAAGTACCGAATTCGGATAGACATTCTGGGACTTCCGTTAACTCTTTCGAGTGATTCGTTCTCCTCTTAGTTAGGGTATTTGATTTTGATGACCTCTGAGACCGTAGGAAGACTAGGTGGATTAAGATAAGTTGTTCTGTTCACGACTTGAGATAAAGTATGACCATCATGAGGGCATATTTATATAATGCCAGTATTATGACGTCTGGCCAACGTGATAATACTTACATCATATAACGTGCACTTGTTGTGGGCATAGGATATTTCGAGAAGTGCCTTAGAACTTTAGAAATCCTGATAACTGTTTGATGTTATCTGCGTTAGTGAGACTTTAAGTTCATTCTACCTTTACGCGTAATCTGCTTTCACCGTTATGCGAATTGATACGTCTGGATTCACGTCACGCATTCTGCTGACCTCTGAACTTCCGATAAAAATCTTAGGTTCTGTTATAGAACTTCTACCAATTGATGTTATCGATAATCTATTCCTGTACGTTCTAATCTGACTTGTCAAATCAAATCCTGTGGACGGCATATCCGTCAAAATCCTGTGTAATTCTTACGTCTCTTCCAAGAGAATCCGATTATCATCTATTAGGTCTGGTATGTCCTTGTTTAGTTCCGTTTTCTTTCGGCTTCCTGCAAATTTAGAGGACGAAATTTTTTTGTTAGTGGGGAAGAAGTTGTAATACTTGAAATTCAGATAACCTGTAAAATTACCAAATTACCCCTGAAACCATAAAACTTAAATAAATCGTTTATAAAATTCTGAAATGATTCCAAACCTCTGAAAATGAACTATACATGAAGTAAATTAATTTCTGGGACAACATTATATTATTTCTGAATGTCCAAAAATTATAAAGTCACATATACTTATGCATGTAATCCGAAAATAAATAATTAAACTAATTATATTTTATAAAACCATTTTAATTAAGATAAGTATCAAATAAATATGGAAAATATTACAAAAATCACAATCCTAACTCTTATCAAATTGTGGGCCGAAAATTCTGAGTTAATCCCCCCTCATATGTCGGTTTTACACTTAATAATAAATTAAAAATCCATTTGTTTTACTTCTAAAATACCGAAACCCTAAAAAACCCCTTAAGTCGACAAACCAAATTCCCTTGCTCCTCAATCCGAATTTCTGGAGGTGATCAAGTAATTTTCTGGTGCTCTTCAAGGATTAAACAAGCTAGGAAAAATAGGTGTTTGGTCATAAGAAGCTTGGTTGATCGCTAGTTCCTTTTCTTGTCGAATTATTCCATCCGAGAGGTAATAATTTGCCACGACTAATTCTTGCGTTCTAAATTCATGTTGATATTTTTATGGTGTTACTTAGGTCGTATATAACTCACAAAAAAATGATAAACATGGATCATGCAAGCTAAATCATGCGTACGAAAAATATATAAATAAAACACACGTAATTTGTAAATATATGTAATACGAAATTCTGGGTGTTATGATTATTTTATTTGGATCTCATATGAAGTATTAGATCTAGTAAAAATGATAGAACAAATTATAGAGGGCTAGATATGTCGTGGGAATTATTGATATAAAAAACATACATAAAATCTAAAATATGCTATACTATTTTTCTGGGCTTGTTATATAATTTTTACGAGTGCCTTATGCATCATATAACCTGGGAAAAATATGGGTTCGAAGTTTGGAAGCTTAAATAAAGTGTGGCTAATTTTTGTACAAACCGGATTTTTGGAAAAGTAAAGAAATAAACAAAACCTAATCGAAATAATTAGGGTTAGGGTTTGTTGGTGAATGATCTGGTCATTAAAGGTGTTTTAAGGTTTTAATAATGATGGTTCAATGATTGGATTTGATTAGGGTTTGTAATTGTACTTAAAAAGTGTATCCGATTGGTTTTTAAAAGTATAAGGACCTGTTTTGCCAACTTTGAAAATTCTGGGATATTTTTATAATGTTATATACATCTGTAGGAATGTGGGAAAAATATAACTTGAGGGTCCTAAGTGTAAATATTGCAAGCTAATGAATTAATTGTATTTATAAGGTACGATTTGTAATTATATAACTAGAGGGGTATAAAGTGTAAATTGTGAAACTTAAGAGATTAAAATGTCATTCTGAATAATATGAGTATTTAATTCAGTAACTTAAAGTATTTTCATATTAAACCTTTGAATTATATGAATTTACAATTAAAACCCTAAACTATGTATACTTGTCATAATTAACCCTAAACTTTTGTAATTTGATAAAATGTACTTTAATTCCATAATAATCCTTAAATAAGAACTTAACCTAATCTGGGGTACTAATATCTTACTAAATATGGAAATCTGTTAATTATAGAAACTTAAAAAGTTATTAAAATGAAAAGGTAAATTAAAAATAGTAATCTGAGTTAGAATCCTTTATAATTTCATCTTCTACTCCTTTAGGTGTAAAGAAGGAGGAGCCCTGATTCTTTTCCGTGGTTTTCTTGCTTATTTTGCTTTGCTAATAAGGTACAGATATTCTGCTCTTTTTCAGTAAGGGTTTTTCATTCCCTTTTCTTTCAGTTTTTCATTTTCCTTATTAGGATTCCCTGTACCATTGCTATGTTCCCTTCTGTTTGTGAACCTTCCGTGTGATTCCTTTGTTTTGTGAGCCTTTTATGATCTCTTTCATGTTCTGACTTGTTTACTTCTGAATTGATGTCCTTATTATAATCCTCTTTGCTTTGAACCTTTTCATGATTCCCTGTTGTTACGACCCCTGATATAAAAATCTGTTATGCGAAAATCTTTTAATTATGACCTGGAAATGTTTTGAGAAAAATCAGTTATTTTAAAAGAATGATTGTGAATGGTGATATGATACTATTTTATATGACAGTTGTTAACTTTTGTGAAAACTAGTTTTAAAGAATGTTTTTATGAAAAACCGTTTTGAAAGATTATTTTATGAAAACTATTCTGAAAGATCATTTTATTGAAAACCGTTATTAAAGGAATGCTTTCAATGAACTTTTGACAGGAATTTCTAAAATGAACTTTTGCTACAAACTTTAATTAGGAACCTGTGAAATTCTCTTTCTGAACCATTTGATGTAGTCCTTTTAATCTGAACTTAAACTTTGATATAAAACTTAATCTGATAAACTTTGATTTGAACCTTTGACATTTATTTCTAATCTGTTTGACATGAACCTTTTTGCCATGTACCCTTAAGATATGACTTTTGATTATTTGATAGTACGCCTGACCTTTGACCTACAGTCTGATGTCCGAGCCAATCACTAGGCATGAGGGTTTCATGTCCATGTCATTGACGCACCTTTGACATGACTCTAGGGCAGGAGAGTGATGACCTGTTCCGTCCCTTATTTATTATCTGCTATGGCCATTATGATTATGATTATTGATTTGTCTGCGGGGGCGTATGGGTGCATCCTAGATTTGACCTGTTATCTGTATATGTTATATGTTTATGGTTATTATATCTGGTGACTGATTGTGTGTGCGATACACGTCTTTCACTTTGTCTGAGAGCTGATCACTCTACACAGGTTTGTTTTATTATATTGGTATGCTATGGTATTATCTGTTATCTGGGCTCGTGACAGATTTTTGTTTTTCCCTTATTCTATAACTTTATTGTTTCCTTTTCCTTATTTCTTTTCTTTTGTCCTTGTTCCGTTCCTTATTCCTTTCGCTTTGATTTGTATCGGTATGATCTGTATTCTTGATTTTATTTGTACTACTCTCTATTACTGCTTTTGTTATCGTTATATCTGTTCACTGAGCTCTCGTAGCTCAGCCGCATTTCTTTTCCTGCGGCAGGTTCTAGTAGGAAGCTGGGGAATGAGTGGAGAGTGTACCTTTGGACTTAGAAGATTGGATAACTATTCTGGGTTAGAGTTGACTAGAAGATAATATATTATAGAATTAGTGTTTTTGGAAGTTTTCATTTGTAACCATGTAGATTCAGTATTTCAATTGTAATCCTTTGAGATTTTTGTATTACTGTAGATGTATGCTTTGTTTTGATCTGATATGAATCCATTGTTGTGATATCTTTACCCTTGTCGGGTCGGGGTGTTACATCACTTGATCACTACTTGACTACTGTATCACTAAGGTGAGTTCATAGTCCCACATTTTTACTATGTTTTCAAATCCCGTGGGGAGATACATGCTATAAATCTGAACACAAGTATTTTTCTGTATGTTATCCTGATTGATATTGCTAAGTTAATATTGCCTAAGTTACCACCTTGCCAAAAAGTCCCTCATATCATAAACCATTAATCACTTGCGAGTGAGCGCGAATTTAGTGAATAGATCTATTGGAAGTTGACGACCCATTTGAAGTTAGCCTGGAATGGTAACCAAATGCACTTTATTCGAATTAATTAAGAGTTTGGCAAACTCCTACGACGAGGGCATTATCACCTACATCATTTTATGATGTGAGCTATTTATTTCATTTATTATTACACCCGATGTTAAGGTTTGCGTGTCATAAGGCTTAGGGCAATATATATATATATACATACATATATATATATATATATATATATATATATATATATATATATATATATATATATATATATATATATATATATATATATATATATATATATATATATATATATATATATATATATATATTACACCACGATATCATTGTTTTTACTGCTATCTGACTTGTGTTCAAACTATTACAAATAAAACACTATGGATTCACTCAACCTTTGTGTTGACTCTTTTAGCATGTTTTATCTCAGGTATCTAAAGATCTCTAGGCACGGAGTTGGCAAGGGCATTGGAAACCTACCCTTTTTATTTCAAATAATTATATCATTCTTTTCAAACTCATCATCATTTTTGTGAAAACTTATCTCTTTTGGAAACTATTGTGTAATCTCTGAATATTGAGCTTTCATTGAATGATATAAATTCTACTTTTAATGATTATCTACGCTTACGACTGTGATCTAATTGGTAATACCCCATTTAAGTCTTCCGCTGCTATTTAAAATTTTAACGAGGTGTTACAGGTACTTTGGAATTAGAATTTGGTACATTTGTATTTGTAGTTGGTATCTTTGAATTTGGTTTTGTATTTGGTTTGGTTATTTGAATAAAGCTTCCGCTTCATTTGTTTCGATTTATTTGTTTGTTTCGTCTTTGAATTACCAGTGGTATCAGAGATATGTTGAAGATGAAGAAGAAAAAGAAAAAAATAGGTTCGTTTGAATTTTTTGATTTGAAGAATCGCTTTTTGTTTCTGTTCTGAAGAATCGATTTGTGCATGTTTTTGTTACATGTACAAGTCACAATTACCAAAATTAGAGAGCATGTGACCTGCACGTGCCATGAACAACCCAAAACCACTTTTCCCGCCCTTTCTGATTTGTATAAATTCCCAATTTTGTATCTTGTTGATTCATTCTGAATGTAATCTTTTTCTACTATCTCTTTGTAACAATTCCAATAATCAATAACAAATCATTTTCACTTTCAATTACGAATTGTGTTCTTACATTTCATAATTCCAATTGCTAGTTGAAGCCTATCTCCAATCTATAAATAGATTCAGATAGTTAAATGTTACATTTGGTATCAGAGCCCAGTTCTGCTACCTACCACCATCATAACCGTTTTTTTGTTTTAAGTTGTTAGAACAATCATCTTTCTGTTACACCACCACTTTACTCCGTTGACTTTTAAGTCAAACCACCGTACAAACATCAATTCCGATCACTCTAGATCACTTGTCTAATCACAAATACATTATTGTTTTCATTCTGTTTCCATTTCACCAAATACATTAGTTAGGACTATACGGTGGAATTAGTTAGTTAGTTACTCTGTGTGGTGTTAACAGACGTTCTTGAAACAGATTATAACAATTTTAACAATGGTGGGTACAAGAAGTAATGATACTGGTGATGATGCTATGAAACTGTGGGTAACTGAGCAGTTAAATAATGTTATCACTAGTTTTAATGAAAGATTGGATATAATGGTAAACTAGTTTCAACAATCAAGGGCAGGAACAGGGGAAGGTTCTAGCAGATTTAGTAGAATGGGCAAGCTAGAGTTCCCTAAGTTCTATGGTGATGATATTCAAGGCTGGCTCTTCAGAATTAAACAGTTCTTTGATGTTGATAATGTGCATGCAGAAGATAAGGTCCAGATTGTGTCCATCAACTTGTATGATACGGTACTGGCCTGGCAATTGCAGTTTGTCAAGATTCATGGAAATAATGTGGGTTGGAATGTGTATGAAGAAGCCATTTTGAAAAGATTTGGTCCCTTGAATGAAGATCCAATGGCTGAATTGAAACAACTCAGGTATGAATCCAACATGATTGACTATCAAAACAAGTTTGAGAAGTTAATCACACAAGTGGTTATTACTGAATCTCAGACTGTTAGTATGTTTCTTGCTGGATTGCCTGTTAATATTGAGTTGAATGTTAGAATGTTTAGGCCAAAAACACTTGTAGATGCTTTTAGTTTGGCTAATTTGCAAGAGGCTGTTAGAAAGCAAAGAAGTACCCCACTATTGCCTACACCTAGAAACAATACCAATTGGCAAGCAAACAAAAATGTAGCAACTCCTAATAGGGCCACTACTACTCTAGCTTTGCCTGCACCAAACACTCAGTATGTCACCAAAGTGCCTGCAAGTGTGTCAAATCCACCTAGAAAACATTTAAGTCAAAAGGAGTTGGCTGAAAAAAGAGCTAAGAACCAATGCTTTTATTGTGATAAAAAAATATGTGCCTGGCCATAAATGTGAAGGGCAGATGTTTACTTTGGAAGTGGTTGGAATGGGAGATGAAGATGAGGAGTGTTTGGAAGAAGAGGAAAATACTTGTATGGAGGAGTTTGTGTTACCAGAAGAGGTCCAACAGTATACCCCACATATTTCACTTAATGCTTTATCAGGAATACCAACACATAATACCATGAGGGTTAAAGGCCATGTTCTTAAGCAGTTGTTGCATATATTGATGGACTCAGGGAGCACTCATAATTTTTTATACTAATACACAGCTAAGAAGCTAGGATGCAAAATGAGAAGTACATGTCCTCTTACTGTGTCAGTGGCTGGTGGCACTAAATTGATTAGTCAATACATGGTTAAGGATTTTCAGTGGAAGATTCAGGGGGTGTTGTTTACTTCTGATGTGATGTTATTGCCATTGGGGGGTTGTGAGTTAGTCTTGGGAGTCCAATGGTTGTCCACCTTGGATACCATTAAGTGGAATTTCAAGGAGCTAACTATGGAATTTTTGTTCAATGGGAAGAAGGTTATTCTTAGAGGTACTAATCAATCTGAGTTAGCCTGGATGAGTGGTAAACAGCTCTCAAAACATGTGACTCAGGATGGTTCCTTTCTGTCTTCTATGTGCTATGTTGGTCCTACTGCTTCTTTAATGTTGATGCAGAGTGGCAGTGATCAACAAGAGTTGGTTAATGATGATCTTAAGCTTGTGATAGATGAGTATTCTGATGTGTTTGAAATGCCCTCAACCTTACCTCCACACAGAAGTTTTGACCATAAAACCCCTTTAAAAGATGTTGAAGCCCATGTCAATGTCCAGCTCAAAAAGATGTGATTGAAAGTATGATTAAAGAGTTGTTAGATTCAGGAGTGATCAGACCTAGCAACAGCCCTTTCTCTTCTCCAATTGTAATGGTTAAGAAAAAGGATGGTTCATGGAGAATGTGTATAGATTACAGGCAATTAAACAAGCTCACAGTGAAAGACAAGTTCCCAATTCCTGTTATAGAAGAGCTAATTGATGAGTTGCAGGGTGCTCAAGTGTTTTCCAAGCTAGATTTGAGGTCTGGGTACCATCAAATAAGGATGCATGATGCTGATGTGTACAAAACAGCATTTAAGTCCCATGATTGTCATTTTGATTTTGTGCTCATGCCCTTTGGACTTACAAATGCACCATCAACCTTTCAGGCCTTGATGAATTCAGTGTTCAAACCCTTTTTGAGAAAGTTCACTCTAGTGTTTTTTGATGGTATATTGGTTTACAGTCATTCAATCTCAGAACATGTGCAACACTTGAAAATGGTATTACAAGTCCTGAGGGAAAATTCATTGTATGCCAACAAGAGTAAATGTGTGTTTGGAACTGACAAGGTAGAGTATTTGGGACATGTTATCTCTGGTCAGGGTGTATCCACTGATCCAAGTAAGATCCAAGCAATGCAACAGTGGCCTATTCCTACTAATGTCAAACAGTTGAGGGGCTTTCTTGGGTTAACAGGGTATTATAGGAGGTTTATCAAGGGGTATGCAGCTATCAGTCAACCATTGACTGCATTACTTAAGAAGAATGCCTTTCATTGGTCTCCTCAAGCCCAAACAGCCTTTGAAGAGCTACAAAATGCCATGGTTAATTCACCTATCTTAGCACTTCCCAATTTTAATGAGGAGTTTGTCATTGAGACAGATGCCTCAGGGTTTGGTAAACAAAAAGGTCATCCAATAGCTTTTCTCAGCAAAACCTTAGCTCCCAAACACCAATCTTTATCAGCATATGAAAAGGAACTATTAGCTGTGGTGCTAGCTTTACAGAAGTGGAGGGGATATCTGCTAGATAGACATTTCAAAATAAAAATAGACCATTTTAGCTTGAAGTATGTGCTAGACCAAAGGATCACAACCCCATTTCAGTCAAAATGGTTACCTAAGCTCCTTGGGTTTGATTATGAGATTGAGTATAGAAAAGGGAAAGATAACATTGCTGCTGATGCACTATCTAGAATTGAAAGACAGTCAGAATTGTTCAGTCTTCTAACTGGTGGTGCTACAAATGAGTTGATGGAAGCAGTCATTGATACTTGGTCTAGTGATCCTGTTTTACAGAAAGTAGTACAAGGGCTTAAACAGAAAACATTGGTCAATAGTAAGTATGTTTGGTAGAATGAGCAGCTCAAAAGGAAGGATAAATGGGTTGTGGGTCAAAATGAAGATTTAAGGAAGAAACTGGCTGCTCATTTCCATGATTCAGCTGTGGGAGGGCACTCAGGGGTACTTGCAACTACTAAAAGGTTGACTACTTACTTTTATTGGAAGGGTTTAAGAAAGATGGTTAAGCAATGGGTCACAAAGTGTGATGTTTGTCAAAGAATAAAAGCTGGCCTATCAGCATACCCAGGGTTACTTCAGCCTTTACCAATCCCTGACTAAATCTGGCAAGACATCTCAATGGACTTTGTTGAATCCCTACCTGTGTCACAAGGCAAAAGTGCAATATTGGTTGTGGTGGATAGATTTTCTAAACAAGCTCATTTCTTACCATTATCTCATCCTTACACTGCATCTCAGGTTGCTCAGCTGTTTTTGGATAACATTTACAAGCTGCATGGGTTACCCAAAACCATAGTGAGTGACAGAGATAAGATTTTTATGAGCCTATTTTGGAAGTCATTGTTTGAAAAGCTGCAAGTTCAACTGAAATTCTCATCAGCTTACCATCCACAAACTGATGGTCAAACTAAGATTGTGAATAAGTGTTTGGAAGGGTATCTTAGAGGCATGACTGGTGATAAGCCAAAGGATTGGGTCAAGTGGTTATGATTGGCTGAATATTGGTATAACACCAATTATCACTCTTCCATCAATACCACTCCTTATGAGGTGGTGTATGGCCAAACACCACCCTTGCACATTCCTTACATGGCCAAAGATAGCCCAGTGGAAGCTGTAGACAGGACTCTTCAAGCTAGGGAAAACACCATTAAGTTGCTCAAGTTCAACCTCAAGAAGGCTCAAGACAGAATAAAGGTTCAAGCTGATAAGAAGAGGTCTGACAGAGTGTTTGAAGTGAGTTCATAGGTGTATCTTAAACTTCAACCATACAGACAAACCACCCTGAGACAAGGCAGGCAGCATAAGCTTTCTTCTAAATTCTTTGGACCATTTCAGGTGATTGCAAAAGTAGGGCAGGTTAGTTACAAGCTACAGCTACCTCCCCAAGCCCAAGTACACCCAGTGTTCCATGTATCTCAATTAAAGCCTTGTTATTCAGAAGCTGCCACTATGGGTGATTTTCCACAATGTGATTGATGTGCTGCGTGTGTCGTTGCGGTTTAGCAGTTTTAATGCTTAATCAAGTTTTAAATTTATATTTAGCCGACTTATCAATAACACACACACCTAACGAGCAGTGTACCCGGTCAGTATGAATATAATGGTAAGTAGAGTGTCGATCACTAAGAGTGGAACGTATTATCTAGTTATTCTAATCAGTATTTTAATATATTAAGTTAGCTGTACAATCTAATCTAACGCAAGGGGGTTCAGCCTGAGAGACTGGCACGATTTGGTTGCAATTAAATAATAAACTAAACCAATAGGCACGAATCAGCAAGTAGCACACACGTACACAGATAAATACTCGAGACAATAAGAGGGCTGTCCTTATGATAAGTAGTTTGTCACTTGTTTTATTGCTAGTGTTATATGAAGTGTATAGTTCGATGCAACGCACCGAGATTAAGTCCTTTCCCGTTGGTTCTAATCTTATCGGCGAGTAAACCCTTAATGATTACTTATGACTATCCCGTTTATCTTTCTCCTACTTTTCTACAGACCATAGAATACATAGGCATCTAATAAACAGGCGAGGGCAGAGGCATGGCGACCCGATCAACGCTCAGCTAGCCACAGAGGTTATCAATGCACTAATAAAAGTCACCAATGACACAAACATATAAACTTTAATTGATGAGAAAGCAGTTTTAAGGGAGTGCAACCTTTCCGTTGTCACGTTACACAAGCCACCAATCTTGATGAATTAAAGTTTACTAACACAATAAAACAAAACTACTTAATGAATTAAACATATGCAGCACCTTCTTACAGCTCTTGTATCTTTGATTTGGGTGTGTCTTGTGCTTGCTATCCGACTGAATTCGTCCTTGGTTTCTGGCCTTCGGTTCTAAATTATGGCGTACGAAATTCGTCTGGTCTTGGGGTATTTATAGTTTCTGTCTGAGGGTGAGATGCGGCGCATCTTGTAAGTAGATGCGGCGCATGTACTTAACTTCGCGTGGGGTCCAAGATTATAATATTCAGGAATATTCGTACACCGCCAGAAGATGCGGCGTATCTTCATCTTTGGATGCGGCGCATGTCCTCTTGTATCTTGGATCGTATCTGGTGAGATCTTGATAGTGATGCGGCGCATGTAATGAGTGAGATGCGGCGCATCTGGAGCAGATTTGACTTGATCTTGTCCATTTCAGTAGACTCTTCACTTTATGCATGTTTTGCTCCATAATTAGTCCAAAATCGCCAAGTTTCACCAAATGCTTGTTTTCAACTGAGAATTACAAAAGTAAACGATTAAGTATCAATCCTCATAAATAATATAGTAAAACAAGTCAAATTAATAGGATAAATGATGGTAATAAAATGTACTTATTTGAGTTCATCAAATATCCCCCCACTTGAACTTTACTTGTCCCCAAGTAAACCTTAGATTAAAACTTATGAAAATGTATCCTAAAAGACATTAGGATGTATTTTTATATTTAAGCATGTATTCGTTTTATCATAATCACACAACTAAACACTTAACGAATTAGAAGTAAAATAAAATAATCTGATAAAAGCAAATCTAATCGTTTAACTGTCCAGTCGCGACGAATATTCTATCATAAGCTTGGCAAGTATACACATCTCCACCACTAAAGCTAAGGAATAACAAGTCTAAAGCGGTAAAAAGGGTTTTTAGGCTTAAGGGTTAATTATTCTTATTCACCATCGATCTCAAATTCCAGAAAAGGCGACAAAATCACAAATACATGATCGAATCCACGAACACGATACTTGCAATTGCTCAAATCCTTAACTCGAATAGGCTAAAGATAGGTCCAAACTTCACCAATAATAATATATCAAAAAGGGCGACAAAATCATAAATACATAGACGAATCCACGACTACGATACTTAAGATTGCTCAAATCCCTAATCTCAATAAACCAAAGGTTTGGTTGGATAAAGAATAATACAGGGCATGGATAATATTTGGGATATAAATTGGTGTAAAAATAAAAAATAAACAAAACAAATAAATTAAAATCCTAAGTGTGGTTAATCACTATCCCAACCATCCCATGAATAAGACTCATATCATTGAATAACTCACGCTTTAACACTTGAAACACACGCTTTAGGTAGACACGAATTATACTCAACAAGATCTTAATCAAAGAATAAACCTTAGTTGACGTTCCCATAACTGCCAACTCCCATTTCAATCCATAAATATATAACAACAAGTGGTGATATCGACCACTTACATAACTTTACATCGTTGGTTAAATCAAACATCCAACTTTTTCTTTTTCTTTTTCTTTTCTCATTTTTTCGATTTTTTTTTTTTTTTTTTTTTTTTTTTTTTTAACTAAAGATGTGTAAAATTTCACCACATCACTATAATGATAATTCTGGATAATTTTTCCATACTTTTCATAATTTCAGAAATAACGGTAATAGTGAAAGTAGTAAACACACGAAAAATAAACTCAAAATATACAATATTTACTTTCACTCCAATTGCATTGTGCAATTTCCCGACCTAACCATAGATAATGAATTACGCACGCGAACACAGGTAATGTAAGGAAACACACTTTGCCTATAGCAATTAACCAACCACGGATTCTAATCTACAGGGTAGGCTAAGGTGTAAGGGTGTAACGAAACATTTTAAACATAGGTGTATGAAACGAAAGGAATGGCTCTGAGTGTTTTTCTAGGGGTATCTTACTCTAAAAGTGAGAGTAACAAAGGGTTTATGCGGGGGTTAACTAACCAGTGTAGTTAGCTAATAACACATAACATATAAAGGTTGTTTGGGTGTAATCCTAGAAATTTACCAATCTAGACAAGTCATTCCAATTATATAAATAATACTTATTATGGTGGTCTCGAATAGTATACAAGCCAAGTTCTAAAGTTTACAAGTCACCGGCACACTCATAGATTTGTGAGTTTTTGAAAAATCACAATTTTTAAAAATAACGTCTTGTGTGCAGCTATGCAACTTAGACTTTAACAAAAACATGCTAAAAATTTTAAATTTTGATATATTAAGCACATTTTAAGCATATTTTGAAAAGTTTAGGACAAGTAAATGTTAAGTGTTCTAATTCTCCAATCCCTCCACTTAAGTTAAACAACGTCCTCGTTGTTTGTATTAAAGGTTAAAAACTGAAAAATAAAAGAATTAGAACAGAAAAACTCCCCTGAGATTTGCTCGGTATGATCCTCCATTAGTAGTAGAGCAAAAATCATCTTTCTTGTGGATTAGAACGTTTAAGCCTCATAATCATGTATCCACAGGAAATGCAGGAATCTATAATACCACCAAGGCTTCAAAACACACCTAAGGTAAGAAAGGTTCAACTTGCATAACACATTAGTAGTTAGGTAAAAATAAAACATAAAAATTAAAAATGAAAATCATCAGGTCAGTCGATGCGCCGTATCTTATGGAAGAAGATACGCCGTATCGAGCCTGGAATAATTACGGATCAGAATAAAAGATGCGCCGCATCCTTAACCAGGGATGCGCCGCATTAAAAATAAACTGATAAAAAGTTTTAAATTCGAAAAGTATAAAGTGCAGAAAAATAAAGATATGACCATTGCAGGAGATGCGTCGCATCTCAGGATGGAGATGTGCCGTATCCTCGGCGGCCTGACTGACTCGACACAAACAGAAAATTAAAAGATAAATCCGGGTTGTCTCCCGGTAAGCACTTGTCTTTATTCCAGAGTCTTCAAGTTAGACTCACGTTCAGCTCTTTAATATCGATCATTGAAGGAGTCGGAAACGTTGCGCTCCCTCATCGCCAATTCAGTAATATTGAACATTCCTTGCTCGTCCTTAATTTCCACGCCGTTCTTCTTTAATACCTGTATAAACAAAGTCCTGTCCCTCTCGGGCAGAGATGACAAAATGATAGACGGGAAATTCTTATTATCATATAAGCATAAATAAGCAAGGTGGGGTGGTAGTTCAATAAACACATCATTATTCAAATTAGTTTTCTCAACTATTCTCCTACGTTTATTAATTACTACGCAATCATACCACTCATCATCAGAATTATTAACAACTTCGCGTCTAAGTTCGGTAGGTACATTAAGGTCAATAAATTCCTCAAAGTTCTCATGATTAGGATTAGTTGAGTTGTTTTGAATCAATGTTTCTCCCATGAGCCTAGATTCAAGATCGAGGTCCATACGCTCTCTTAATCCTAGCACATAGACTCCTCTAATTATGCTTTTAACAGGATCTTGGCATTTATAGACTAGTTTATTATTCCCTACTCTTAACGAGATTTTCCTTTTAAACACATCAATCTTAGCATGGGCAGTAGACAAGAAAGGTCTTCCAAGGATTAAAGGAACCTTAACATCCTCGGGCATATCTAAAATAATAAAGTCTACAGGGAAAATAAACTCCTCAATCTTAACTAGCACATTATTAGCAATCCCTTCAGGTCGTTTTAAACCGTTTTATCAGCCAATTCAATAAGTAACTTAGTTGGTGTTAATTTACCTAGTCCTAGGGTAGTGAATGTTTTAAGAGGCATAACACTAACACTAGCTCCTAAGTCAGCTAACACATTATTGAAAGATATATCATTAATTGAACAAGGTAGAGTAAAACTTCCTGGGTCTTTTTCTTTATGAGGCAAGGCATTTAAATCGGTTGCAGAGCTCCCTTCTTTCATTGTAGCCTTGATCTCTTCTTCAATCTTTGTCTTTTCTTTGAGTAGTCTCCTTAAACTGATCGAAGAATTAAAGAAAAATTCGGGTCTTGCACCATCATTACCATTCATCGATCTTCTAGGCAAGTAGGGAGTGACTTCTTCAGTGGTGCTTATGGCCTTGACATGATCCCTTGGGTTGGTCTCAGTTGAGCTAGGTAAACTTCCATATCCCCTTTCTTGAAGAACTTTGCTCATTTGACCAATTTGTTGTTCCAATGCTTTGATCGAAGCTCCTTGATTTCTTGTAGTAGTGTCCGTTGAAGCTCGGATTTCTTTGATCATAGCAGTATTCTCTTCATGTCTTTTAGCAGCATCGGCCATAATTTGCTTTAGAGTGTCATCTAAAGTCTGCCTCCTCTCTTGATAAGCGGGATTAAAGTTGTTCTTTTGATAGAATCCCGGGGTGGCTTCCCTAAATCTTCCTGAAGGTCGGAATGGTTGTCCAAATTGGGTGTAATATGCTTCTTCAAACGTCTCACTTTCATTCTTATTCGGGCAATCCTTAGTGTAGTGAGGTCCTTTGCACTTTTCACATCCAACTTGGGCAGCATACACTCTTTCATCACGCTTCTTCATTTCTCTACTAATTTTATCCAATTGAGCTTGAATAGCAGCAATCCCGTCAAAATTAGTGCTGCTCTTAGATCTAGTAGAGGTCCCATCGTGCCATTTCTGAGAATGATCAGCAGCTTCTTGGATCGCTTTCCTAGCATTGGCTGCACTCATTTGAGGCACAGCTCCCTTAGCGTCCAAAATCTGTCTAGTAGGCACGTCCAATCCTTGATAAAACAATATTATCTCCTGCATAGGGGTTAGATAGTGTTGAGGACATTTTATCAATAAATCTTTAAATCGTTCCCAAGCTTGATAAAGAGTTTCATCAGGCTCTTGCTTGAAACTGTTGATAGCCTCCATTTTTTTAGCAGTCTTAGCAGGTGGACAATATCTCTTCAGGAATTTGCTCTTCAAACCTTCCCATGTAGTGATTGAACTAGCAGGTTCATTCCTTAGCCACTTGTTAGCAGCTCCTTTTAGTGAGATTGGAAAGATTCTAAGCATGAGTTGATCGTTAGTGACTCCTTCTGAAGTAAACAAATCTGCAATCTCCAGGACCTTTTCAACATGCTCATTAGGATCCTCATGTTCCGTCCCACTGAAAGCATTCTCTCTGAGCTCTTTGAGAAACTGACCCTTCAACTCGAATTTTGACTTATCATCGAACTTTGGTCTAGCAATTCCTGAAGTGTAATCAGCACGGGTACTGTTCATGTATTCCTCCATAGTAGTGTTTTCGCCCATTGTTTCTGTTTCAACTTCCTCTTTTTCTTCAGAAAAGTAATCAAGCTCGAGTGAACTTGAAAGATCAAAGCTTCTTGTGTTGAAAAGCCTTTTAAGCGAGTGTAGGGCTCGTTCAGGATCTTCGAAAGGTTGAATCAAGTTCTTCGTAGAACTCCTGGTCATGCACTTCCTGAAATCAACACAAAACTATCAGTAGGGTATGCTCGAGAAAGTAATATAGCAGAAAATTAGCAACGAAAACGGAATACGAAAATCTAAAGTTACTGATATCTGCAGACGATGCGCCGTATCCAAAAAGTTGGATACGCCGTATCTTATAATCGTTAAAATTAGATCAGACTTTATTCAGAAAATAGATACGCCGCTTTGAAATTCGAATGCGCCGTATCTGTTTTAATTATCAAAAATCGATATACTTATAAAAATTAAATGCGTCGTATTAACAAAAGTTAATGCGCCGTATTTTTGTTACGTTTCAAAATATAAGATTTTTGATTCAGAAGATGCGCCGTATCGATAAAAATCGATACGCCGTATCTGTTTAATAATTCGCAAACTGTTTTTAATTAAAATAATAGATACGCCGTATCTGCTAAAGCAGATGCGTCGTATCACGTTAACGTTTAGAAAAAAAAAATTATTAAAAACAGATACGCCGTATCTTGGGGAAAAGATGCGTCGTATCACTTTATCGCTTAGAAAAATTTTCTATTAAAAACAGATACGCCGTATCTTGGGGAAAAGATGCGTCGTATCGAATTAATTAAACGCGTTGTATTTTATAAAAATTGAACGCAATACGCCGTATCTGAAAAATCAGATGCGCCGTATCGTTCGATTTAGCTCAGTACAACGATAGCAGAACACACAAAAAAAAATACGAAAAATAAAACAAATAAAAACACACGAAAATAAACACAAACAAAAGCAAACAAATAACACAAAAAAACAGAAAATATGCAAAATATTACAATGAATGCAAATTAATCTAATACACAACAAAATTAGCGGTTAGATAAAAAAAAATTAAAACCTAATTAAAATACTAATCAAATTAACAGATAATAACAATTCACTCCCCGGCAACGGCGCCAAAAACTTGATGCGCTGCGTGTGTCGTTGCGGTTTAGCAGTTTTAATGCCTAATCAAGTTTTAAATTTATATTTAGCCGACTTATCAATAACACACACACCTAACGAGCAGTGTACCCGGTCAGTATGAATATAATGGTAAGTAGAGTGTCGATCACTATGAGTGGAACGTATTATCTAGTTATTCTAATCAGTATTTTAATATATTAAGTTAGCTGTACAATCTAATCTAACGCAAGGGGGTTCAGCCTGAGAGACTGGCACGATTTGGTTGCAATTAAATAATAAACTAAACCAATAGGCACGAATCAGCAAGTAGCACACACGTACACAGATAAATACTCGAGACAATAAGAGGGCTGTCCTTATGATAAGTAGTTTGTCACTTGTTTTATTGCTAGTGTTATATGAAGTGTATAGTTCGATGCAACGCACCGAGATTAAGTCCTTTCTCGTTGGTTCTAATCTTATCGGCGAGTAAACCCTTAATGATTACTTATGACTATCCCGTTTATCTTTCTCCTACTTTTCTACAGACCATAGAATACATAGGCATCTAATAAACAGGCGAGGGCAGAGGCATGGCGACCCGATCAACGCTCAGCTAGCCACAGAGGTTATCAATGCACTAATAAAAGTCACCAATGACACAAACATATAAACTTTAATTGATGAGAAAGCAGTTTTAAGGGAGTGCAACCTTTCCGTTGTCACGTTACACAAGCCACCAATCTTGATGAATTAAAGTTTACTAACACAATAAAACAAAACTACTTAATGAATTAAACATATGCAGCACCTTCTTACAGCTCTTGTATCTTTGATTTGGGTGTGTCTTGTGCTTGCTATCCGACTGAATTCGTCCTTGGTTTCTGGCCTTCGGTTCTAAATTATGGCGTACGAAATTCGTCTGGTCTTGGGGTATTTATAGTTTCTGTCTGAGGGTGAGATGCGGCGCATCTTGTAAGTAGATGCGGCGCATGTACTTAACTTCGCGTGGGGTCCAAGATTATAATATTCAGGAATATTCGTACACCGCCAGAAGATGCGGCGTATCTTCATCTTTGGATGCGGCGCATGTCCTCTTGTATCTTGGATCGTATCTGGTGAGATCTTGATAGTGATGCGGCGCATGTAATGAGTGAGATGCGGCGCATCTGGAGCAGATTTGACTTGATCTTGTCCATTTCAGTAGACTCTTCACTTTATGCATGTTTTGCTCAATAATTAGTCCAAAATCGCCAAGTTTCACCAAATGCTTGTTTTCAACTGAGAATTACAAAAGTAAACGATTAAGTATCAATCCTCATAAATAATATAGTAAAACAAGTCAAATTAATAGGATAAATGATGGTAATAAAATGTACTTATTTGAGTTCATCAGTGATTCAGAAGGCTTATTGGCTGCTACTCCCTTTAAGTTGCTTGACAGGAAGATGGTGAAATAAGGCAATTCAATGGAGTGATGGGTCTGAGGATGATGCCACATGGGAGCCATTAGCAGACATCATCAAGAGGTCTCCAGACTTTGTCTTAGATCCTTGAGGTCAAGGATTTTCTCAAGGAGGAAAGATTATTACATGTACAAGTCACAATTACCAAAATTATAGAGCACGTGACCTGCACGTGCCATAAACAACCCCAAACCACTTTTCCCGCCCTTTCTGATTTGTATAAATTCCCAATTCTGTATCTTGTTGATTCATTCTGAATGCAATTTTTTTCTACTATCTCTTTGTAACAATTCCAATAATCAATAACAAATCATTTTCACTTTCAATTACGAATTGTTTTCTTAAATTTCATAATTCCAATTGCTAGTTGAAGCCTATCTCCAATCTATAAATAGATTCAGATAGTTGTATGTTACAGTTTTTGAAGGTTAGTTTGGATTCGTTTGATTGCAGCAGGTTTTGTGATCGACCAATTATTTTGGTCACGTTTGGGCTTTTTGGTATGTTATTGGGCCGTTTGTAATTATTTGGTTCGTAGATATTGTTTTGGTTTGGTTGACTTCAAAGATCATGTCCTTGGAAGTTATTTGGGAATCAGGTCTGTATTTGGTTGGTATTCGTAGTTTGGGCCTTTTGATTAAAGTTGGGGATTTGAACTTTGAGATTTTTTGGTTTTTTAGTCAACATTCTAGGATTGATTATATTTGGCAATTATTGGTATTTGTTTTGTTTTGGTATTTGAATTTGAATCGGGAATTTTGACCATAATTCTTATCGTATAAGTGGGTCATTAGAATTATTATCCGTATCATATTTGGGGCGTTTGAATTATTACAGCCCGTTCGTCAAGTTATTTGTTAGCTTGAATTGGTTTGATACTTGGATAATAAGCTTGAAGTTAGACCGTAATACTTATCGATAAGAATGAAGGTTCAAGCTGATAAGAAGAGGTCTGACAGAGTGTTTGAAGTGGGTTCATGGGTGCATCTTAAACTTCAACCATACAGACAAACCACCCTGAGACAAGGCAAGCAGCATAAGCTTTCTTCTAAATTATTTGGACCATTTCATGTGATTGCAAGAGTAGGGAAGGTTGCTTACAAGCTGCAGCTACCTTATCACAACCCTCAAAATTTCAGGTCAATACTGTTTGCTAAACTCAAACTATTTATTTTGACATTTACCCGAGAACGATTTACGTATAACTTTTTAGTTAAATAAACGTAAAACTATGAATAACCCTCTTGTGCACTACGACTTTAAACTATATTTAGTCTATGACATTACAGTACATTGCCACTACTCCATCTCACAATTTAATCGCTAGGGCTTTTGCATTTTTCTTACTCGCAAGTATTAAATTAATAAACACTTTTCACAATTTAAATGAACACCCAACTTACCCGACAATCCCAACGATTATTTTTAATACATTCTCACATTCCCTAAATTACTACTAAAGTGCCAAAAATTATTTTCGTACACATTTATAAGTCTTTTACTAAGCCCACTTAATTATACGTATTTAACTTTAACCGCAAAATTATTACCCAATACCTATTTTAATACCATATACACTCACTAAATATATTTGGCAAAATCTAATACAAGCTATATTTTTTTTTTGTGCCGCCCCCCCCCCCCCCCCCCCCCCCCCTAGTCACTAAATTAACACATCAAATCTTTATTTTTCTAAACCAATCCAAGACTAGGGACAAAGACCAAAAGATTTGTGTGCTAAGACCAACTCATTGTCTCTCTCCTTTCCCATGATTCAGCAAACACAATCCAACCAAGCCACCCTAATGTGCCCTACATAATCTATTTACTTACTCTATTGCTTATAACATGCTTAGTTTGACTAGACCATGAAAACCTCTAAACCAAGACATGATACAATGGATTATAAACTAGTCAAGGAGACCAAGTAAGCCCACTTTTCTCTACTCCATCCTTTCGACAGTAATAAGCCACCAAGCCAACCTCTTTTATTTTTATTTTTATACTCTAGCTAGTAATAGAGTCTTTGATATTGTTTTGACCATACCTAAGTTGTACTACTTAAGGAACACTTTGCTTGCACTCTCATTTCAAACTCAAAACAAGACACAAACTATATTGGTGTCTTCTCTACTTACACGACAGAAACTCAAATGAAAGGGAGTGCAAAAAGTTTGGACTTTGTTTATTCAAGTATTTATTTGGGTGCTTAATTGGTTAGGATTAGTATAGGTGCTCGTCTTTGGCTATTACATAGATATTTCTAGTGTTCTTGCCATTACACTTTCACTCATCATCAAGTAAGCATCATACTCATTTCTATAATTTGTACACTTCATATTTACATATCATATATGTTTACATTTAATTATTTCATCACTTATATGCAAAATATATCACCAATAACATGTTTGCACATTTTTAATGGTTAAAAACTAGTTATTATATTTCTAACAAAATATAATCTTACAAATATTGTTTACTTAATTATTTCATCATTTTATCTAACTTATGTGTTGAAACTATAGTTTATTAAAATAAACTATAAATAGTTAAATAAATATATAAATGTCTAATTATTTAATCCTTGTAGTTTTCGAATTTTATTTATATAACTATGGTTTGAATGACTTGAAATATATTTTGGGAGATTTTGGTGTAGAAGTATAGGCTAGATCTAGTGTTGTTGAAATTATTGGAATTAGATTAGTAATTAATAAGTTATATAGTTGCTGATGACATGTTTTACGAGGCAAAACATGGCTTTGATTATAAACCTCGTCAAGACTTTAAAATATGATAGTATATATAAATACCTTCGCGAGGTTAGGTAGAACATTAAAAACGGAGTTATAACGAAGGATTTATGACCCGTCAAAGATTAAGCCCGGAAAATACACTATATAAATTTTGACAGCTTTTTATATTAACTAATAATGTGCAGATTTTTGAACTTTGAGAGCATTTTTGAGCGTCTTAATGCCTAAACGAGCCAAAAAGACCTAAATAAATGTTGTAACATTTTATATATACTTATTAGTCGAGTCAGAAACTTTTCAAAATACTTAATAATGAGACAATTATAACTTAACTACAAGAAATACTTGTTAAGTCACTTAAAGTGTATATAATGACTATTAATAGAAAACATTGACGTAACTATATTTTCACTACTAATCTTTATGCAAACATGTACGGGTGATATAATATTTTATAAAATTGCATGCACGACATATCATTGCACGACCTAAGACATATTATTAATTTAGGTTGCGGTTAGGGTTATTGCGCCTCGATTTCCGTGCACACTTTCTCGTATTGTAGTACTTATTTCTTGAGGTGAGTTTCATAGCCCCATTTTTACTTGTTTTACTATTTGATTTGAAATACTTGGGGTGGGAATACATTGCTTGTTTTTACATATGGACACAAGTGCATTAAACATTTATTGATTGCCTAAGTTGTTGTTGTTTGCCATAAATTCCCCACTATCATGAACCGTTAATTACGTTGTAAGCGTGAATGTTGTGAATAGATCTATTGGGGGTAAACTTCCCCGTCCGGGTTGGTCGCTCCAACTGGTCAAACGGATGCATTTCATTTGATGTGGCACAAGTGTTTGGCAAAGCACCTGTTTGGGGTGATAATATGAACTAAACTGTTAAGGATTCGGTGTCATGAGCTTAGTGCAATAGTAATCTTTTTATATTGTCTTTGAAATCTTGTGGTCCATGCATAACTTGTTTACTTAAACCTATGAACTCACCAGCTTTATGCTGACCCTTTTAGCGTATATTCTCAGGTGTAGATCTTTATCACAGCACAATCTATTGTTGGAGGCGCTTGGCAAGGGCACAATCATAGGCTACTCTGATATATATTTGGGGACCAATTGTTTATTTTCATGGGCCTTACTTCCGCATCAAATTAAATGTTGTAAACTGGTTTACTATGACAATGTAACTATTTTTCTAAATGGATAAGTTAAATCCGTCCTCTTTACCTTGTGTTGTGATCCAATTTAGTAGCACTCCAGCAACATGTATGCTTCCGCTGGACCCGATATTGGGGGTGTTACAGATTGGTACCAGAGCCTTGGTTATAGAGAACTGGGTATATTTTTTTAAAACCTAGACTATAACCACTTTTTACAAAAACAAAACCCTATGACCGCTACGTGCTCGCCTGCCAAGCCTTCTGCTTCACTACTGTTTGCTTCTCAAAACTATGCATTACACCTTACTATTTGGTCACTTATACTGATTTGACTTTCACTATCTACTATAAGTATTTTCTGTATATTTATGCATACATACCGTACCTATCACAACGTTACGCCTTTTTCCTTACGTAATATCGCTATTTGACTTCGAGTTAGGACACCCATCTAGGTCTTTCAAAATAACTTTTGAAAGCTAGAAAAATATTACTGGTATAACTGAACTAACATACACACTAGTACTTTTTGAATATCCTCTAAACCTTCCAAGATATCATAATTAATAAAAATGGTCTCTAAAAATTTTCGCAATCATGTGAGACATCGTTTTACGTAACATTAAAACCCGTTATAGTTTGCCAATTTCCCTAAATCTCCCATGATAGTCTGCCAATTTCCCTAAATCTTCCATTTTAGTCCGCCAATTTCCCTGATCACCTTATTAACCATTTCTGAAGACTAGTTTGAACGCTCGTCCCATACTCTAGAACATCTGCATCACCTCGTAAACCACCGCCCAGAAGTACGCCAGCTAATCATAACACGATCTCAAGCTTCCATCTTATGACATGTCATCTTAGAGCACCTACTTTTAGGAAACGTCTTTATTACGTCTCACTCTTCTTTTCTTATTTTGAAGAAAAATGCCACCAAAGAAACAAAGCATGAGTGCGGCTGCTATCGATCGACTTGTTACTCAACAAGTCGTTGCACAAGTTGCTGCTGCTATGGCTGAATACGAGACCAATCGCAACAGTGGTAACAGCGGAGAAGCTAGTGGAACGGCAACCAGGGTTGAAACCATGGTTCGTGGGTGTACTTGCAAGGAATTTTCGGTTTGCAAGCCGCAGACTTTTAGTGGCACGGAAGGAGCTGTCGGTTTGGTACGATGGTTCGAGAAATTGGAATCGACTTTCCGTATGTGCAACTGCGCGAAAAACTGTAAGGTAAAATATGCTACAGGTACCATGTTGGATGGTGCCTTATCTTGGTGGAATGCCTATGCCCAGTCAGTGGGAATTGATGCTGCTTTTGAATTACCATGGGCTGAGTTTAAGGAAATGGTAACTGCTGAGTATTGTCCGAGAAATGAAGTTCAAAAATTGGAAGTTGAATTTTGGAATTTAACAGTGAAAGGGTACGACATTGCAGCTTATACTCAACGATATCATGAATTGGCTACCCTTTGTCCCGAAATGGTTTCGACTACTCAGAAAAAGATTGAAAGGTACATCTGGGGTGTTCCATCTAACATTCAAGGAAATGTCACATCTTCTATGCCAAGTATTCTGGATGAAACAATCCGAATGTCTCACAATCTGATGGACCAGTTCGAGCAAGGGCTGCTCGAGATGTCAACGACAACAATAGCAACAAAAGGAAGAGGCTTGATAACCAGGGAGACAAGCATACCCTGCAACAAGATAAGAGACAAGAGGTGGTGAAAGCCTATGCTGCTGGGCCAGGTGATCAGAAAAGGTATGCTGGAACCCTACCTGAGTGCAACGAATGTAAGTATCACCACACTGGACCTTGCCCCACTACCCACTACATGGATAAGAGACAAGAGGTGGTGAAAGCCTATGCTATAGGGCCAGGTGATCAGAAAAGGTATGCTGGAACCCTACCTGAGTGCAACGAATGTAAGTATCACCACACTGGACCTTGCCCCACTACCCACTACATGTTGGAAGTGCAAAAGGGCTGGTCATTAAGCTAAAAATTGTAGGGTCCATACCCCGATAACTTGCTTTGAATGTGGTGAAAAAGGACACCTTAGGAGTGATTGCCCAAAGTTGAGGAATCAAAATGGAGGAAGAACTTATGGGGGAGTATACACATCAATCGGAGGAGAAGCTTGCTAGGATCCTGTCGACGTTACGAGCGAGGATGATGCTTAAGGAAAAGTTTATGCTTGTATAATAAAAATCGAAGTCTAAACTGTTGGGAATTAAATATTCTGAAGGTTAAGTATCGAGAAATACTCTAAGTATGTTGTTGCTGCTAGTGCTTTTCATTGTTGTTGCTACTACATTTGTTCCTGCTGCTAGTGTTAACAACCTGCTGCTAAGCTTAAACAACCTGCTGCCGTATGATGCTGCTGCTACAACTAACAGCTGTCACATAAGCTGCTGCTGGATGGATAAGCTTGAAAAGATATTATTGGTCATATTAGTCAACAATATTTGTTAGATAAATATCTTTGTTGTGTCATAGTTAAGTGTTCAAATTGTATACTCTTAAGTGTATGAGTTGTCTAGTGACTCTTGTAAGCTATAGGAAGATAGCTTTACAAGACTTTAACATATATTTGTAAAGATCTTCTTGGATTATAAAAGAAGATCTTAGACTTGATATTGAGTAGTACGTATAACAAAGAACTCATAACTGTTAGAACATAGAACAAACACAAAACACAAGTCATAAGAACATAAGATCCAAGGTTTTTTTGTAACCCTAGTGATAGTGATCACTCATATTATCTTGAATAATATTGAATCATTTGGTGATAAACTTTCTTTGTTCATTGTTAAGTAACAAACATATTTGTTCCATTTCCATAACATATACAACCTTCTAAGTGTGATTAAGAAGATTCCGCATTCTTAATCATTGATGAAGCGAAAAGTGTACCGCTTTTAGGGGGTCATTTAAGCCCTAAATCGTATTTATTTGATCAAATATTGCCTTAAATCGTTCCTTTTGTCATTTTAGGTACTTTGGAGAAGAAATCTGGAAAAGGAAGCATTTTGGACGTTTTTGGAGCATAAAAGTGAAGAAAACAACAAAGTCTCAAATTTGGCTGGAAAAGTACCTTTGACGGCGTCAAGTATTGCTCTTGACGGCGTCATAGCTTGGCAAAAGAGGTGGATATGAAAATTACACATGATAAGCCAGTGAGATTTGCATTGGAATTCTGACGGCGTCACCCTTTAAGGTGATCAAGGCCATCACGGTTTAAGTTAAAGCGAGACGGCGTCAAGCACATTTCTGACGGCGGCAAGCCTTGATAAGCCAGAGCGGATTTTGGAGGACTAAAGAGGGACGGCGTCAGGAAGGCCATCCGGGAACCCTAAACGCGGCGAGGTGACGGCGTCACACTCCATAACGTGACGCCGTCAGATCTGAAACTCTATATATAGTTTTGCAATTTTTTGTCATTAGTGTGGAACTTTGTGTGTAACCTTTTGGGAGGAAACCCTAGCACGATTTTAGCAGCTTTTTCAAGGTTTTTTACCTTGAGATCTTCCATGTTACATTGAAGATAAGTTATCAATTAATCATTCAATATGTCTATGTGTTGTTTGATTCTATCTTGTTCTTGTCTTTTGTTTAACATGCTAGGCTAGGTTTTCTTTGTGTTTGCTTAGATCTAATGAAACCTAACTATTGATTATTGGTTATTAGTGTGTTATTAATTGTATTGGATGATTGTTTATCGATGTTAGGCTTAAGAAAATTGGCTAACTTCCTATACGGTAACTTGCTTGAACGTCTTAAGAAACATGAACCAATGCGTACTAAGGTTTTTATGGTTGTATTTAATGCATGAGCGAATTCTAGTGATCCCATGTTAGGAGCTTCTTAGCCGGCTCAACATAGGAGTGAAGTAGGAGCTTGTAGAGTTGGGGAAGTACGTACGCCACCCCACGATTGGTATTAAGGAATAAACCCGTCATCCACGCAATTAATACACACTAATCAACCGGTAAAAGATAGTTAGGGAGTAAGGAAATCTAAGTAAACACATTTCTCTCCATATAAATTCCACCACACACCTTTTCATTTTCAGTTATTTTATTTTATTTGCATTTATAGTCATTTGGGTTAGTTGACTAGCAACTAATTCCGCCCACTCCTTCAAACCAGAGATTTTACTTGCTTTTATAAAAAAAAATATAAAAATACAAAAAGAATCTTCCTTCACCCCTAGACCTAATTAGAGTAGTTTTTCATACCTGACGAACACTATTCCCTGTGGAGAACGATCAATCCCCCGTACTTACCACTACACTATACTACATCGGTCAGGTACACTGCCTGGTGGGGTTGTAAGCCTCTTGAGATCCCTCGAGAGGTAAAACCTGTTGTAAGGTCGCAAAACCACGCATCAAGTTTTTGGCGCCGCTGTCGGGGAATAGTTATTGTTTAGGTTGAATTTTTATTTTATTAGGTCTACTCACTAGATTCCTTTCTAGTGAGATTTTTATTTTTCTTTTAATTAGATTTCTTTAGTCTATCTTTTTCTTTGTGCCCTTTGTTTGTAAAACCATTTTCATTTGTCACCATGGCGGATGAAATTCCATTTAGATCATTAACAATAGAGGAACAATTACTTTACACGGATAGATTTGCTTCCTGTTGTTCCAATGAATTTTTAAGTGATCTTAGATATATACAAGAGGAGATGGGTATAAAGTTTGATAGGTTTGATGAATTATGTGCATGTGTGGCTTCTATTAAACAATCATTGTTAGGATCAACTCCTTTTAATAAGACCCTTTGGAAAAATTTTGAGGAAAGCCTCCTAACCGTGAACCATAAGTTTAATGAATTAATGGGTTCGTATACATCACAACTTGAGGAAACAATTGAGGAGGATTTAGCCGAACATGAGCATATTGAGCAAAAAGACCTAGGTTTTATGATCAATGACTTTGAATCTCAAGGAACACATGATGAATCTTTTAGGCAAATTGAACATAGTAATCATGTTATCGGGGAAGATTCTTATGAATCGGACTTAGAACTTGAAATGGCTAGAGAAGGATTTGAGATACTTAGGAACATGTTTGGGTTAGATTCTACTAAAACACATGATGTGGATATAATTGATATAGAGACAAGGAAGGAGGAGGTAAATAACACAAACCTACAAAGTACCCCACAAGTCCTACCATCATTCGAGGCATACACACCGCCCATGACTTACCCGGAAGAAGTAGAAGGGACTATAGGAACCCCAATTGAAGTAGAACCTTTGGAAGAAACAAAACTAGAAGAAATAGGTTTGAATACTTGTAGTCATAACCTTTCTTTTAGTTCTATGGAAGTTCCTAGTTTTGATGAACCGGAGCCTAAACCAAAACCGTTACCTAATCTTCCATCCTTAGATGTGAACTTAGGAATTGAATTAGGTCCCGATCCACCCATCAAACCATGTAGTCCGGGTAATGTTAAGATTAAGGTAGCAGACTCTAGGCCTTATAGAGAGGAAGCTAACATAGGAGTGAACCATGACCTTACATACTTACATCACCCATTTATGATTGATCACAAGAAACATTATGGGTTTAAACCGGGTTTATTAGGTCAAAGTGGATTCTTAACTCGGAGTCTCTCGAAGTTGATAGAAGATGATCCCTTTCTAGGAGAAAATCTTAATCCGCCCACTAACCCAATTGAATTAGGTAAGGTTATGATGATAGGATCCCGCACTTTTGAGCATATAATTCACCCGTCACTCTTTCCTCACGTGGCATATTTCCACCCTAAGGGTGTGTATCGCTACTTTCACCCACACTTAATCCTAAGTGTATGGAAAACCTCCCCTATTTCCGTTAAATAAGGGTAGAGTCAGGCTCGTGACTCGAACAAAAACAAGCGCTTCTTGGGAGGCAACCCAAGCTTTATTTGCTTTGTGTGTTTATTTATTTGTTTGTTTGATTTTATTTGCTTCCGTATGTATGTTTAATTTTTATTATTATTGATTCATGTTTAAAACTAAATTGTGAAAATGCTTTATCTTGTTTTTAACTTCGTCTTAACTACATATAAAGGTATTTTGCAAAAGATAAGTGTAAGGGAAATCCAAATCGGTTTATTAGAACAAATGAACATGAATCGTAAGAATAATAAATTGACATACATATTAGTATTTGTTTGAGTCAAATGCTTGTATCGAGTCATAATGATGTTTTGCAGAAATTCCAGGAAGTAAGGTATAGGTTTTTCCAGAAATTTTCCGGAAACTTAACATGAGAATTCTGTCAGATCATTTCTGACGGCGTCAGGCATTACAACCTGACGGCGTCAGGTTTTAACTTTCTGAAATTTTTGAAAGTTTTGTTTTCATAAAAAGTTTTTATTAAATCTCTAACTTATAAACTCCAGGAATCTGCAAAATAATCATTCCACAAGCATTATATCCTTATACAGATTTATCCCGCCGATGTTATGCAGGTTTTCGTGTTTGTTTTCTCAGGTTTAACAGGTTATTTTGGACAAGGAGATGTTTGTGGAATCAAACTTTTGGCGATGCTTTAGTCTTGGAGCTTCTACATTACCTTGGAAGAAGATCTAACCATGTTACCTCTTTATCCACCGAACGAATCAGGGGAGTATTTGATTTCATTCTTTTACCTTATTTACTTTTACATCTTGTTATTTGAACATTGGGGACAATGTTCATCCTAAGCGTAAGGGGGGGGGGGGTAAAAGTACGATACTTTAGAGAATACTATTACGCTTGATTTTTGTTTGTTTAATGGTAGATGTGTAATAAAACTGAGATAAATACTTGTTAAGGCAATTTTAGTGCCAAATTTAAAATTTTTTACAACATTTAGGAGTGAAACTTTGATCTTAATGAGCGTCTCATGGATAGGAGTTATATGACTAGCACAAAACCGTACCACTAAAAAAAATTTTCTACCCCCAAATATGTGAGGTTCGCCCCTAGAATTGGTAGGAAAAGCAGTTATGCTATGATGTGTGTACCGGTAGCACTTAGATTCTAGAACTTGCGTTAGGACCATTCCGAGGCCACAAGTGAGACTACATTCGTGTAGTTAAATTTACTACATGATAAGAGGCATTAGGATTAACCCATTGTTTTACACCTGTGTTTTTGTTATAATTACATTGGCTACATTGGTCAAGTAATTCTCCCACACCCTTTGCGTTGTACTCATTTTTAGTACACGATACCCCTAGTACACCCCTCAGAGCCTATCTTTTCGTTTCGACCTTTAAGCATTTTACTTAAAGGAAGAATTTGTTTACACCCCACTTAAATGTACACCCAAATCGCCTTAGCCTACCTTGTATGCACTCATTTTTAGTGCATTATTGTGACAACATTTGTTTAAACCCCAAGTTAATTATCTAATTGATTACATGGTTGCTAAGTCGAGTCATATCCTTGTACATATTGTTTTGGGACGATTGGGACTCATGGGTAAAGTACTAGTGTAATGGAGTAATGGGGAAGAACATCATTATTACCCCCATATGTGCTAAATATTTTAAAAAGTACTCCAAGTTTTTCGATTATCTTAATTCGAGTCATTAGAATAGTTATTTGTAAAGTTATATAAAAGTTCAAGTGTAAGGGGAATGCAACGCCCCTATGATGTATTATTTTGGATGGTAGGGCAAGAGTGTATGCAAAAAAAAAAAAAAAAAAAAAAAAAAAAATCGAAAAAATCAAGAAAAATACAAAAAAAATGAGAAAAAGAAAAATAGAAAAAAAAACATACGGACTACCATCCCGTTTCATTTTATGTTTATTTTATGTTTTTGTTATTTTGTTTTTAGCTTAAGTCGAGTCGAGTCTTGGCTTAGCAACATTGTATAGTACATGTAATTAATCAAGATCTTTAACTCGCCACCAGTAAAATATCCCTTATCCAACAAATCCGTGTTTATCATATCCCTACACCAAACGTTATAACCCGTTTAAAAGCCCTCTTTGATAGTTTATCTTAGGTGCTTACGCCTAGTGGAGGAGGTTTTTGATGCTTTCCCAAGTCTATGGTAATCTATTTGCTATGACAGGTAGTGAGAGATATTATCCGTTTTCATTTATGAGATTTATTTTGATGACACCTGAGAGATGTGAGTATCTAAACACTACTTGTGAGGTGCTAGTTTGTAATCTCCGTGCTTATTATGATTAAAGTGGAAAACTGATTTTGTTGTAATTACTTTTATATTAGCATTAAATGACCCCTAACTTGTATTTTGATTAGAATAAAAGCGCATTTGCTTGAGGACAAGCAAATCTCAAGTGTAAGGGTATTTGATGAAGCGAAAAGTGTACCGCTTTTAGGGGATCATTTAAGCCCTAAATCGTATTTATTTGATCAAATATTGCCTTAAATCGTTTCTTTTGTCATTTTAGGTACTTTGGAGAAGAAATCTGGAAAAGGAAGCATTTTGGACGTTTTTGGAGCATAAAAGTGAAGAAAACGACAAAGTCTCAAATTCGGCTGGAAAAGTACCTTTGACGGCGTCAAGTATTGCTCTTAACGGCGTCATGGCTTGGCAAAAGAGGTGGATATGAAAATTACACATGATAAGCCAGTGAGATTTGCATTGGAATTCTGACGGCGTCACCCTTTAAGGTGATCAAGGCCATCACGGTTTAAGTTAAAGCGAGACGGCGTCAAGCACATTTCTGACGGTGTCAAGCCTTGATAAGCCAGAGCGGATTTTGGAGGACTAAAGAGGGACGGCGTCAGGAAGGCCATCCGGGAACCCTAAACGCGGCGAGGTGACGGCGTCACACTCCATAACGTGACGCCGTCAGATCTGAAACTATATATATAGTTTTGCAATTTTTTGTCATTAGTGTGGAACTTTGTGTGTAACCTTTTGGGAGGAAACCCTAGCACGATTTTAGCAGCTTTTTCAAGGTTTTTTACCTTGAGATCTTCCATGTTACATTGAAGATAAGTTATCAATTAATCATTCAATATGTCTATGTGTTGTTTGATTCTATCTTGTTCTTGTCTTTTGTTTAACATGCTAGGCTAGGTTTTCTTTGTGTTTGCTTAGATCTAATGAAACCTAACTATTGATTATTGGTTATTAGTGTGTTATTAATTGTATTGGATGATTGTTTATCGATGTTAGGCTTAAGAAAATTGGCTAACTTCCTATACGGTAACTTGCTTGAACGTCTTAAGAAACATGAACCAATGCGTACTAAGGTTTTTATGGTTGTATTTAATGCATGAGCGAATTCTAGTGATCCCATGTTAGGAGCTTCTTAGCCGGCTCGACATAGGAGTGAAGTAGGAGCTTGTAGAGTTGGGGAAGTACGTACGCCACCCCACGATTGGTATTAAGGAATACACCCGTCATCCACGCAATTAATACACACTAATCAACCGGTAAAAGATAGTTAGGGAGTAAGGAAATCTAAGTAAACACATTTCTCTCCATATAAATTCCACCACACACCTTTTCATTTTCAGTTATTTTATTTTATTTGCATTTGTAGTTATTTGGGTTAGTTGACTAGCAACTAATTCCGCCCACTCCTTCAAACCCGAGATTTTACTTGCTTTTATAAAAAAAAATATAAAAATACAAAAAGAATCTTCCTTCACCCCTAGACCTAATTAGAGTAGTTTTTCATACCTGACGAACACTATTCCCTGTGGAGAACGATCAATCCCCCGTACTTACCACTACACTATACTACATCGGTCAGGTACACTGCCTGGTGGGGTTGTAAGCCTCTTGAGATCCCTCGAGAGGTAAAACCTGTTGTAAGGTCGCAAAACCACGCATCAATCATATAAACTCAATATATCATTATACACAAAGTCACAAGGTTTAACCACCTTATAGTGTATCGATTAGGATCCTCAGTTGGTATCAGAGCAAGGCTGATATAATTGATTTAGAAGAAACAGAAATGGACGTTCAAGATGTTCAAACAAATGTTGCTGCAAAGTTGCCCATGATCAAACAGAATGAGTTTGAGTTATGGAGGTTGAGAATTGAGCAATATTTTATGGTTCAAGATTATGCTCTTTGGGATATCATTCTGTATGGTGATTCTTTCACACTAGGCTATTCAGATGTTGTTCTTGAAGGCAAAACAATTAGAAAAAGAAATACTGGACCAGTTTCCAATGAAGAAAAGATACATAAGAGAAATGATCAAAAAGCAAGAAACTTGTTGCTTATGACCATTCCTGGTGAGCAGATGCTATCTTTTAGCAAGTATCTTGATGCAAAAACTCTTTTTGAAGAGATTTGTGCATGGTTTGGTGGTAATGAAACTACCAAGAAAACACAGAAAACATTGCTGAAACAACAATTTGAAAACTTTAATTCAAATAGCAATGAATCTCTTGATAAGCTGTTTTCAAGGTTACACAAGCTTGTCAGTCAGTTAGCTGTGTTGGGAGTTAATATTGAGAAAGAAGATCTCAATATGAAGTTTTTGAAAAGTCTACCTGATGAGTTCCATACTCATGTGATTGTCTGGATGAACAAGCCAGACATTGAAACCATGAAACTCAATGATTTGTACAACAACTTCAAAATTGTTGAAAAAAGTCTAAAGAAGTCTGGAAGCTATGGTACTAGTTCTGGGAACGTGGCACTTTTGTCATCTCCTAGTATTGGTAAATCTGAAGAGGTAGATGAAGTTGAAGGTGTTTCTAATGCTACTTATGGTGGTCCTTCTACTAGTTCACAAAAAGATGTTGCTGGACTTGGTGATCCAACATTTTATGCCTTTATAACCAGTCAATCTAGTGGTTCTCCTCTAAATCATGAAGACCTTGAGCAAGTAGATGGTGATGATTTGGAAGAGATGGATATTAAATGGCAAGTTGCTTTGCTTAGCATGAGAGCTAAGAAGTATTGGCAGAGAACTGGGAAGCAGATTACCATAAATGGTAATGATACTGCTAATGATACTGCTGGTTTTGATAAGAAGAAAGTGGAATGTTTCAACTGTCATAGGTTGGGACACTTTGCTAAAGAATGTAGAAGCCCAAGGAAGCAGGATAATAGGAACACATGGTATAAGCAAGAGAGGAGGAAAGAAGTTACAGTTGAAGAGCCAAAGGCTATGTTGGCTATTGATGGTATTGGTTATGATTGGAGCTCTATGGCTGATGAACAGGAAGCACCACCAAATGCTGCTCTTGTGGGCACTGAATTTGCTCTAATGGCCTTTTCTGATTCAGAGGTAAATCCTATTCCAAACTGTACTGAATCATGCTCTAATCTTAAAAATTGTGAAGACCTAAAAATAAGATTTGATGCTCAACGAGAAGAGCTATTTAATGCCCTTCATAATTTGGCTAATCATAAGAGATGTGTAGGTGTCCTAGAAAAACAAATATTACATTTTCAGAAAAATGAATCTACTTTTACTGATGACATGAATGCTTTAAAAAGAAACGTAGAATTCAAGGATGAGTGTATTGAAGTGTTGAATGAATCACTAGCAAAACACAAAAGAGAAAAAGGAAATGTTAATATAACTGTAGATGCTTTAGCACATGCCTCAGATGGATTTAATAAGCTTTGGGAGGCTCAAGTAATTGATAAGGTTAATTCTGGTGTAGGTTACAAGTCTGTCCCTCCACCATATAGAGGTGTTCATTCACCTCCAGGTGTTGATTTAGCACACACAGGATTAGCTGAATTTCAAGAACCAATAATGGAATATGGTTCTAAGGCTACTAAGAGCCTTAAGGTAGAATAAGAGAGTAAAAGTTCAGATAAAACTTTACTTTTTCAGGACAAGGTGTCCTTTGTTAAGAAATTAGATGATATAGTGGTTGAAGACTGTACATCTAGTGATGAAGAAGAGCAGGTTATGTCTAAACCTGAAGTGGTTAAGAAAGTAGGAACAAAGGTTCCTAAGATAGTCAATCATGATACTAACAGACCTAAGCCCAATGTAAAACATGTTAGGCAACCAGTTAGATATTATGAACAATATAGAACTACAAACAAGCCCAGAGGCAACCAAAGGAATTGGAATGGCCTTAAGTCTCACCAACTAGGTGATGACATTGCTTTTTACAACAAAGCTTGTTATACATGTGGTAGTTTTGACCATCTTGCAGCTTTCTGCAACCAATGGGTATCTGGGTATGAAAACGATAGGGTGAATTACAAAAGGCAAACTCCTCAAACTCACTTTCACTCTAATGCTAATAAAATACAACTCAGAACAGTCACTAACAAGTCTGGCTCAAATACAGAACCTGCTGCTAGACTAAAATGTCCTGCTGCTAGTT
This sequence comes from Artemisia tridentata subsp. tridentata, assembly GCA_021014915.2. NCBI lineage: Eukaryota > Viridiplantae > Streptophyta > Magnoliopsida > Asterales > Asteraceae > Artemisia > Artemisia tridentata. The sequence goes on from CP139508.1 coordinate 224,546,956, forward strand.
CAAATGAACCTACTGCTAGACAAAATGGTTCTGCTGCTAAGCAATTTTATCCTGCTGCTAGACCATATATGACTGTTAACCCAAAAACAACAGCTAAGGGTGCAAAATCTCTTTATAAACTTGCATCTAAGACTGTTTTAAGGCCCATTCAATCAAAAGCACTGGTCCACAAACAAGTTTGGAGACCAAAGGGTATGACTACAAAGCTAGCAGACTCTGCTGCTAAGCATGTGGTTCAACCTGCTGCTAAGGGAAACAGGGCAAATGCTGTTAAGGCCTTAGCATGTTGGATTCTTAAATCCAATATTGCATCAACTGTTCTCAAAAGATTACACTTCATTGATGCAAGAGGCAGATCCAAGTCAGTAATGGCTTGGGTCCCCAAAGGAAACTAACACTCTTATATATGTGCAGGAACATTCATCTAATGATCAAGAGGATCAAGGATACTCAGATAGTGGATGTTCAAGGCACATGACAGGCAACATGTCTTATCTTTTAGATTTTCAATCATTCAATGGAGGATATGTTACCTTTGGAGGGGGTATTCGTGGCAAAATTTCTGGTAAAGGTACTATTAAAACTGGAAATTTAGATTTTGAAGATGTGTACTATGTGCAAGAGCTTAAGTATAATCTTTTTAGTGTCTCACAAATGTGTGACAAAAAGAACAATGTCCTTTTTACTGACACTGAATGTCTTGTTCTCTCTAAAGATTTTAAGATACCTGATGACAGTCAAGTGCTTCTTAGAATTCCTAGAAAGGCCAATATGTACAGTGTTGATATGAAGAACATTATTCCTAAAAAGAATTTAACTTGTCTTGTAGCAAAGGCCACATTGGATGAATCAATGAAATGGCATAGAAGGCTTGGTCATATTAATTTCAAAACCATAAATAAGATTGTCAAAAATGGTTTGGTAAGAGGTTTACCTCAGAAAAGATTTGAAAATGATCAAACATGCATTGCTTGTCTTAAAGGCAAACAACACAAAGCCACTTGTAAGCCCAAGATTTTTAACTCTATCAATCAATCATTGTTTATGCTTCATATGGACTTATTTGGACCTGTTTCAGTAAGAAGTATGCAACATAAGAAATATTGTCTAGTTGTTACTGATGACTATAGCAGATATACATGGGTTTTCTTTTTAGCTTCTAAGGATGAGACATCAAGCATCCTTAAGACTTTCATAACAGAAATAGAAAACCTAGTAAGCAAGAAAGTAAAAGTCATTAGATGTGATAATGGGACAGAATTCAAAAATAGAGTTATGGATGATTTCTGCAAAGAAAAAGGTATTAGGAGAGAATTTAGTGTTGCTAGAACTCCATAACAGAATGGAGTGGCTGAAAGAAAGAATAGAACACTAATAGAAGCTGCTAGGACAATGTTAGCTGATTCTAAGCTACCTATAACCTTTTGGGCAGAGGCAGTCAACACTGCTTGCTATGTCCAAAATACAGTTTTAGTTGTGCAGCCCCACAATAAGACATCGTATGAGCTATTTAGAGGTAGAACTCCTACAATAGGGTTTCTTAGACCTTTTGGATGTCATGTGACGATTCTGAATACCTTAGACCATTTAGGAAATTTTGATGGTAAGGCAGATGAAGGTTTCTTAGTTGGATATTCTCTTGTTAGCAAAGCTTTTAGAGTTTACAACTTAAGAACTGAGAAAGTAGAAGAAAATCTACATGTGGAGTTTTTAGAAAACAAATCCAATGTAGTAGGTCAAGGACCAAAATGGCTATTTGATCTTGAGTATCTAACCAATTCTATGAATTATGTACCTGTTGTTGCAGAAACTAATGATTTTTCAGGTTCACAAGCAACAAATGAGGCAGAGTTAGAAAAAGATCAAACTGATGTCATAATGCCAATATGGTCAAGTGCAAGTGTGGAATCAACTTCAACAATTGATGAATCTTCTTCTAGTAAAGCTAAAGAAGGTGTTGAAGATGCAAGAAAAGAAGATGGAAATCAGGAACAACAAAATGTTTCTGCTAGTCATTCTGCTGCTGAGCCAGAGCAACCTGCTGCTAGGCAAAAGGAACCTGCTGCTAGGCAAAGTGAACCTGCTGCTAGGCAAAGTGACTCTGCTGCTGGTCCTTCAGAAACAAAAGAAGCAGAATTTCAAGAAGATGAAGTGGATTTGAGTAATCTCCCACCATCTTATCAAGTTCCTACTACACCACACACAAGGATTCACAGAGTCCACTCCCTGGATAATGTGATTGGAGATGTGCAATCAGGTGTGAAGACAAGACAACAATTGATGTCTTCAGACCAACAAGGGCTTCTTGATGCCCTTTATGCTTCAAAACAGCATGAGTTTTCAAACTCTTGCTTGTTTGTATGTTTTCTCTCACAAGATGAACCAAAGAACATTCTTAAAGCCCTAGATGATTCAAGCTGGTTAGAGGCTATGCAAGATGAGCTTCTTCAGTTCAAGATTCAGAAGGTTTGGGTGCTAGTTGATTTACCTAGGAATGAAAAGGTGATTGGCACTAGATGGGTTTTCAAGAATAAAAGGGATGAAAGGGGCATAGTGATTAGGAATAAGGCTAGATTAGTAGCCCAAGGGTACACACAAGAAGAAGGAATAGACTATGATGAGGTTTATGCTCCAGTAGCAAGGATTGAGGCAATTAGGCTGTTTCTAGCTTATGCTTCATTTTTAGGCTTCACAGTTTATCAAATGGATGTCAAGAGTGCATTTTTATATGGTACAATTGAAGAAGAGGTGTATGTTTCACAACCTCCAGGCTTCATTGATCCTGACCATCCAGACAAAGTGTACAGAGTAGTGAAAGCTCTATATGGCCTACATCAGGCACCAAGAGCTTGGTATGCAACACTTGCTTCCTACTTATTAGAGAATGGATTTCAAAGAGGGAAGATTGATCAGACACTTTTCATCAAACAACACAAGAAGGATCTTCTGTTAGTGCAGGTGTATGTGGATGACATTATCTTTGGATCTACAAGGAAGGAAATGTGTTTAGAATTTGAGAAGCTTATGCATGATAAGTTTCAGATGAGTTCTATGGGAGAACTTACATTCTTTTTGGGTCTGCAAGTTAAGCAATCATCTGAAGGCATATTTATTAGTCAAGACAAATATGTTGCAGAGATACTTAGAAAATTTTAATTTGCTGATTCAAAAGTGGCAAGCACACCAATGGATGCTGAGAAACATCTTCTTAAAGACTTAGATGGAGAAAATGTAGATGTACATACTTACAGATCTATGATAGGCTCTTTGATGTACCTTACATCATCTAGACCTGACATCATGTTATCTGTTTGTGCTTGTGCAAGATTTCAAGTAACTCCAAAGGTTTCTCATTTAACTGCAGTCAAGAGAATTTTTAGATATCTTAAAGGTCAACCAAGGTTGGGGATATGGTATTCTAGAGAGTCACCTTTTGACTTGGTAGCATATTCGGATAGTGACTATGCTGGTGCTAGCTTGGACAGAAAGTCAACAACTGGAGGATGTCAATTCCTTGGGTGTAGACTTGTCTCATGGCAGTGTAAGAAGCAAACTATTGTGGCTAATTCAACAACTGAAGCTGAATATGTAGCTGCTGCAAGTTGCTGTGGTCAAGTTTTATGGCTTCAAAACCAACTTCTTAATTATGGGTACAATTTCTTAAACACTGTTATTCATATTGATAATAGTAGTACAATTTGTATTATTAGAAATCCAGTGCAACACTCTAAAACAAAACACATTGAAATAAGACATCATTTTATTAGAGACTGCAATGAGAAAAGATTAATTCAAGTAATGAAAGTTGCTTCAGAACATAATTTTGCAGATCTACTTACAAAAGCTTTTGATGTTAAAAGATTTGAGTACTTGATAGCAAGTATTGGAATGCTTAACCTTTAAATTTTCAATCTAATGTGTTTATGTAAATAAATTTTTGTTGGTGCTGCTGGATTTATAAGATGCTACTATTATATCACAAGGTGCTGCTAACAACACAAGGTGCTGCTAGTACACATTAAAATTGTGTTATTCATACAGTTAGTCCTATGTTTATTCTAATGCAAAACAAGTACTTTGTACATTGTTCTTTTGGTTTTAGACTAACTATTTCAGGTATGAATTTGTGAACACAAAGGAGATTTCAAGTGAACTGGGAATAGCAGACATGCTTATCCAACTGCTAACATAGTAGGTTTATGATGGACTGAGTTTGGAATTTAACTCCTTAAAACTTCTTTCTTGAAACCTAGTTATGATGTTTCACATTGAATTGATGTCTTAGTTGATCAGATAGTAACTGATGCAACTCACTTTCTATCATTTTATACTTTTAAGTATAATGAGCAAGTCTAAGGACATCTGATAGAAAGAACAGCTAGTAAAAGTGAATCTAACACTTGTGTTAGAGGCAACAATTGCTATGAGCTGGAAACCCTGTCAGGAAAGCTCTTTGAATGAGTTTATCTGCACACAGGCAGTTATTTATAACTGAAAAACATTGGTTCTCACACAACCAGAGGTTGCTTTAAACCGAAACTTTGATTAAGTGTCTGTAACTACACTTGATCCCTTCAAAATGGTTGGAGCAGTATGATTTCTTATAATAAAATCATATGCATACTGCTAAAAAGGCAAAAGTTTTCTTAAAAAGGGAATTTTGGAATAAAAATGGCTCAGAAACCATCAAATGATGGATTATGTGCTATTGCCCTTTGATTCACCACTCATAGGAGGTTACACACCTAGAAGTGATGAGGGCAGCAAACTAACTTTTAAGGAATTGATGGCTTCATGTACAACATTGTCTGATAACAAGTTCACATTGATAGATCAGTTAATGCTACACAGTGAGATCTTCCAAACAAGGGGAGGAAAAATTGTTATTTGTATCTCAGGGGAGGAACAACATCTTAGGGGAGGAAATAATAACCCAGAAAAGGAAGATAATCCAATGAAAGGAAGGAGAAGACAAGAGCATACAAGATGATGACATAGAGGTTGAAAATGACAAGAACTGAACTAAAGGAGAAAGTTCTATCTAGGTCAATCAAGGTTGAATTTCAATTCACTACGTTTGTTCATCACTTGCAAAGACATGCTGTTAGATGATTTCACTTGTTGAAACAAGCATCAAAGGTACACAGCATCATTGCCTCTTATAATTCCTTCATCCAAGGAAATTTCACCATCTTTTAGTCCAAGATTGGAGCAATATTTTGATATTGTTAAAGTCAAAGAAGAACAAAGCAGATGAGTTCAGAATAGAAGATAGTTCAGATCTAGGTTCTAACCATGAAGTGTTTGAAAGATCTTCACAAGTCCTCATTTAATTCAAGAAAAACATGTTGAAATGATTCACATGTTTAGGGGAGGATTGTTGGGAATTAAATATTCTGAAGGTTAAGTATCGGGAAATACTCTAAGTATGTTGCTGCTGCTAGTGCTTTTCATTGTTGCTGCTACTACATTTGTTCCTGCTGCTAGTGTTAACAACCTGCTGCTAAGCTTAAACAACCTACTTCCGTATGATGCTGCTGCTACAACTAACAGCTGTCACATAAGCTGCTACTGGATGGATAAGCTTGAAAAGATATTATTGGTCATATTAGTCAACAATATTTGTTAGATAAATATCTTTGTTGTGTCATAGTTAAGTGTTCAAATTGTATACTCTTAAGTGTATGAGTTGTCTAGTGACTCTTGTAAGCTATAGGAAGATAGCTTGACAAGACTTTAACATATATTTGTAAAGATCTTCTTGGACTATAAAAGAAGATATTAGACTTGATATTGAGTAGTACGTGTAACCAAGAACTCATAACTGTTAGAACATAGAACAAACACAAAACACAAGTCATAAGAACATAAGATTCAAGGTTTTTTTGTAACCCTAGTGATAGTGATCACTCGTATTATCTTGAATAATATTGAATCGTTTGGTGATAAACTTTCTTTGTTCATTGTTAAGTAACAAACATATTTGTTCCATTTCCATAACATATACAACCTTCTAAGTGTGATTAAGAAGATTTCGCATTCTTAATCATATAAACTCAATATATCATTATACACAAAGTCACAAGGTTTAACCACCTTATAGTGTATCGATTAGGATTCTCATAAACCCTCTAGGGTTGTATTTCTTTTGCGTTTTACCTTAAGTACTTTCGTCTAAGTTTCATGTATTATTACAAATTTCTGTCTAATAAATGTTCTATCTTTTATTTTCGCCGCGATACGACAACTCTCGTCCATTACCCTCTTAATTCCACTACCTTTCCTCAATTGGTTTACGATAATACGATACTACTCTGCTATAACTAATTATTTACATCCTATAAAATGTCTAAACTTTATTCTACAGACTCTTGCCAACTCATAAACCGTTTTGCTAATTACCGTATAAATCTATTTTGTTACCATTTCACAATCTACTTTACCACTATCCTGTAAACTACTCTTGCTATCGCCCACAAACTGTATTACTCCTTTGAAAACTATCTTGACCGTCATTTTATAAACAAAATGATTAATACTATTAAACTTTAAGAAGCATAATGTTGTTTTGACAAAACCAAGCATTACATCATTATTCCTCAAATATACATAGCCTGGCCACCTATGTATAATTCTGGAAGAATCTTGTTATGATTGGAATAGTCACCCTTAAACCTTACATAAAAATGAACTTTGATGGGCAAAACTTATAAGCCATTCATTGGCATTCGCCTCAAAAAGCACCGCAACCGAGGAAACTTCTAACTCAACCCTGTCTTGAAAAGCTAGCCCCATTTCATACCATGTTCAAATCCAACAAAGTCGAATTCCTATCGTTAAGGTTCGCTGGAATTCTCAACGAGGTCCCGAGTTCACTTGGGAACGAGAAGACCAGATCCGTCAAAAGTATCCGCACCTCTTCACTGACACCACTCCAACGACCAACACTGGCTGAATCTCGAGGACGAGATTCATTTTGGTGGGTGGTAGACTATCACAACCCGCAATCAGGTCAATACTGTTTGTTAAACTCAAACTATTTATTTTGACGTTTACCCGAGAACGATTTACCTATAACTTTTTAGTTAAATAAACGTAAAACTATGAATAACCCTCTTGTGCACTACGACTTTAGACTATATTTAGTCTACGACATTACAGTACATTGCCACTACTCCAGCTCACAATTTAATTGCTAGGGCTTTTGCATTTTTCTTACTCGCAAGTATTAAATTAATAAACACTTTTCACAATTTAAATGAACACCCAACTTACCCGACAATCCCAACGATTATTTTTAATACATTCTCGCATTCCCTAAATTACTACTAAAGTGCCAAAAATTATTTTCGTACACATTTATAATTCTTTTACTAAGCCCACTTAATTATACGTATTTAACTTTAACCGCAAAACTATTACCCAATACATATTTTAATACCCTATACGGTCACTAAACATATTTGGCAACATCTAACACAAACTATATATATTTTTCTAAACCAAATCATGACCAATTACCCAGTCACTAAATTAACACATCAAATCTTTATTTTTCTAAACCAAATCATGACCAATCCAAGACTAGGGACAAAGACCAAAAGATTTGTGTGCTAAGACCAACTCATTGTCTCCCTCCTTTCCCATGATTTCGGCAAACACAGTCCAACCTAGCCACCCTAATGTCCCCTACATAATCTATTTACTTACTTTATTGCTTATAACATGCTTAGTTTGACTAGACCATGAAAACCTCTAAACCAAGACATGATACAATGGATTATAAACTAGTCAAGGAGACCAAGTAAGCCCACTTTTCTCTACTCCATCCTTTCGACAGTAATAAGCCACCAAGCCAACCTCTTTTATTTTTACTTTAATACTCTAGCTAGTAATAGAGTCTTATTTTATTGTTTTGACCATTCCTAAGTTGTACTACTTTAGGAACACTTTGCTTGCACTCTCATTTCAAACTCAAAACAAGACACAAACTATATTGGTGTCTTCTCTACTTACACGACAGAAACTCAAAGGAAAGGGAGTGCAAAAAGTTTGGACTTTTTTTATTCAAGTATTTATTTGGGTGCTTAATTGGTTAGGATTAGTATAGGTGCTCGTCTTTGGCTATTACTTAGATATTTCTAGTGTTCTTGCCATTACACTTTCACTCATCATCAAGTAAGCATCATACTCATTTCTATAATTTGTACACTTCATATTTACATATCATATATGTTTACATTTAATTATTTCATCACTTATATGCAAAATATATCACCAATAACATGTTTGCACATTTTTAATTGTTAAAAACTAGTTATTATATTTCTAACAAAATATAATCTTACAAATATTTTGTACTTAATTATTTCATCATTTTATCTAACTTATGTGTTGAAACTATAATTTATTAAAATAAATATAAATATGTTAAATAAATATATAAATGTCTAATTATTTAATCCTTGTAGTTTTCGAATTTTATTTATATAACTATGGTTTGAATGACTTGAAAAATATTTCGGGAGATTTTGGTGTAGAAGTATAGGCTAGATCTAGTGTTGTTGAAATTATTGGAATTAGATTAGTAATTAATAAGTTATATAGTTGCTGATGACATGTTTTACGAGGCAAAACATGGCTTTGATTATAAACCTCGTAGTCAAGACTTTAAAATATGATAGTATATATAAATACCTTCGCGGGGATAGGTAGGACATTAAAAACGGAGTTATAACGAAGGAGTTATGACCCGTCAAAGATTAAGCCAGGAAAATACACTATATGAATTTTGACAGCTTTTTATATTAACTAATAATGTACAGATTTTTTAACTTTGAGAGCATTTTTGAGCGTCTTAACGCCCAAACGAGCCAAAAAGACCTAAATAAATGTTGGAACATCTAGGTTGCACTGGGACGGGTACGGGACCGGGGTACGGGGATGATACGGGTACGGGGAACGGCAAAACTCAAAAATCTTAGATACGGGGACGGCACAGGGACGGCAATAAAAAATATAAAAAAATAAAAATATATTTAAAAATAGCTATTTATAATTTATTTAACATTAATTTTATATTTTTTATATATAAGTTTAAGACTTAAATGTAAACTATTAAAGATAGAGGGGTTCAAATGTTTAAATATACAACTTATTTTAAATTTTTTGAGTAAAATTTATAAGGTTTAGAGACCAAATGTAAAATAGTGAAAGATAGAGGGGTTAAATGTTAAAAAGTCTAAAGTTATTTAAACCCTAAAAGACTTAATCACAAGTTGCAGCCTTCTCTTCCCTGTTTCCTCTCTTCCTCCTTGGGTTTCTGGCAGAAGTTGCAGCGCCGCCGCCGGAATTCGTCGCCGGAAATCACGAATCCGGCGGTATGTGGTGTTAAAAACCCTAAAAGTAAATCGAAACGTTTAGGAAACTTTGGGGAAACGTCCCCCCATAACCGGAAACGGGCAGGAAACGTTTCCATGGCGTCCCCATGGCGTTTCCGTCCCCAAGGCGCTTCAGGAGCGGGTACTCCACCCAATCCGGCATCCCCGTGCATCATAGTGTAACATTTTATATATACTAATCAGTCGAGTCAGAAACTTTTCAAAATACTTAATAATGAGACAATTATAACTTAACTACAAGAAATACTTGTTAAGTCACTTATAGTGTATATAATGACTATTAATAGAAAACATTGACGTAACTATATTTTCACTACTAATCTTTATGCAAACATGTACGGGTGATATAATATTTTATAAAATTGCATGCACGACATATCATTGCACGACCTAAGACATATTATTAATTTAGGTTGCGGTTAGGGTTATCGCGCCTCGATTTCCGTGCACACTTTCTCGTATTGTAGTACTTATTACTTGAGGTGAGTTTCATAGCCCCATTTTTACTTGTTTTACTATTCGATTTGAAATACTTGGGGTGGGAATACATTGCTTGTTTTTATATATGGACACAAGTGTATTAAACATTTATTGATTGCCTAAGTTGTTGTCGTTTGCCATAAATTCCCCACTATCATGAACCATTAATTACGTTGTAAGCGCGAATGTTTTGAATAGATCTATTGGGGGTAAACTCCCCGTCCGGGTTGGTCGCTCCAACTGGTCAAACGGATGCATTTCATTTGATGTGGCACAGGTGTTTGGCAAAGCACCTGTTTGGGGTGATAATATGAACTAAACTGTTAAGGCTTCGGTGTCATGAGCTTAGTGCAACAATAATCTTTTTATATTGTCTTTGAAATCTTGTGGTCCATGCATAACTTGTTTACTTAAACCTATGAACTCACCAGCTTTATGCTGACCCTTTTAGCGTGTATTCTCAGGTGTAGATCTTTACCACAACACAATCTATTGTTGGAGGCGCTTGGAAAGGGCACAGTCATAGGCTACTCTGATATATATTTGGGGACCAATTGTTTATTTTCAAGGGCCTTACTTTCGCATCAAATTAAATGTTGTAAACTGGTTTACTATGACAATGTAACTATTTTTCTAAATGGATTAAGTTAATACAAATATCGTCCTAAAAACATTTATTTATATTTAACGATCTTTACTTAATTTTGTTAATGACAATTACAAAGTATATCTTTTTGCAAATTATAAACACTAGCTAAAGTCTTTTTAAAACACATTTTTCATTTAACATGATCACTAATATTAAATTACATACATTCTACAAGTTTATTTCCTAAAAAGGAAACTTTATTTATCAAATTACAAAGTGACATCATGGCATACATCACAAATGTAATCTTGGAAAGATTATGTGATATCTTGTTTAGATCTTCAAGCAAGAGAGTTGACATTGGAAGATCTTGAAATGACTTGACAAAGATATGGAAAGATTGTGCAAGATTTGGAAAGATTTGAAGATCTCTTAGCTGTCTTGATGTGGCGGATCCAAAGGACATAAAGGACGAATCCTTTTTTTTGGGATCCGCCGCATGTTCATTCAGTTTGCCTATAAATAGCAAGCTGATATTTGGACACATTATCACTCATATAGCATAAATACATATTCATTCAGTAACATATTACTAACCCTCATCATACTTGCATCTCATTTGATCTTTCCTTTTGTAGAAAAGTGATCAAGCATTCAAGGATCTACAAATCGTAATCCTTTAGCATACATATTGTGTGATTTTGTATAGTAGTTTCACACATCATTATTTGCATCATTTGTCTCAGTGAGTGTGGTTAGTGTTTTAGTCCTCAAAACACAAAGAGTGTAGGGAGTGGTTGTACCCTTGTGAAAGAACCAAACGGGAGTGGTTGTACCCTTGTAAAGAACCCGGTGTTTAGCTTAGTACCGGAAAAGGAAGTAAGCGACGTGTAAAGGTTTTCTCCACCTAGAAGGGAGTTTGTTTCTTAGTGAAAGATAACTCTCGAGTTAGAGGCTCGAGGAGTGGAGTAGGGCAAGGAAGAGAGTCCTTGTAGCCGAACCACTATAAACATCCGTGTTGTGTGGTTTGATCTTTCCTCTCTTTACTTTTCGTATACATATTGTGTGAATATTTGTTTGTGCTTGTTTGCTTTGAAATAACATAGAGTAACAAAGTGAATTAATTTTAAACGGGAAAACTATTCAACCCCCTTCTAGTTTTCCACAATTGGTATCAAGAGCTACGTTACTTAATATTTTTAAAATATATTTTATTTTAAAACTTAAAACGATCCATGGATTATTAAAACTTTAAAGAAGGGCAATCTATGCAAAGACCACCACTATTCGAACCAAATTGTTTCATGTATTGGAAAAATTGCTTTGAGACTTATGTGAAATCAAAGGATATAGATCTATGGTATATAATTATAGAGTGTGACAACAAACCCTTGAGTAATAACATTTCAGGTGGTCGGGATGAAGGTACTTCTCTTACTTGTCATAGTGATGAGCAAAAGAAGTTGATTGCCAAAAATAATGAAGCCAAAATGATGCTTTATAATGATTTACCTAAGAAAGAATATGAAAGAGTTTTTATGTGTAAAACGGCTAAAGATATTTGGCAATCTCTAATTATCACTCATCAAGGGAACTCACAAGTCAAAGATAAAAAAATTGATCTTCTTGTTCAAAAATATGAACAATTTGTTATCTCTGAAGATGAAACCATTGATAGTGCGTTTGCTAGGTTTAATACTATTATTACATCACTTAAAGCACTTGACGAATCTTTTTCTAGTAAGAATTTTGTCAGGAAATTTCTAAGAGCACTCCATCCAAAGTGGAGAGCAAAGGTGACGGCTATTGAAGAATCCAAGGATCTTTCAAGCATGACACTAGATGAGCTCATAGGAAATCTCAAAGTTCACGAAATGGTGATGGAAAAAGATTTGGAAATAGTTAAAGGCAAAAAGGAAAAGATGAAGTCCATTGCCTTGAAAGCTAGAGCTGAGTCAAGTGATGATGAAGAGTCTTGTTCTAGTAGCGAAGACGAAGAATATGCCATGGCCGTAAGAGATTTCAAGAAATTCTTCAGGAGACGAGGAAAGTTCGTGAGACCACCTCGTGAAGAAAAGAAATCCTTCCGAAAAGACCGTGATGATAGAAAAGGCAAGTTAGATAGGAAGTGCTATAGGTGTGGAGATCCTGGTCACTTTATAGGTGAATGTCCAAAACCTCCAAAGAACAAGTCTCAACAGGCATTTGTCAGTGGAGCTTGGAGTGATAGTGAAGGAGATGATGATGAGCCTAAGAACAACGAAGTTGCCCTTATGGCTCATGACACAGAATAGGTACATTCTGACTCATACTCCTCTATAGATGACGAAACCTTAGAAATGGAATATAACAAACTATGTGATATCACATTAAAAAAATATTATCAACAAAAACAAATTTTTGAAAACTAAAACAACACTTTTAGAAAACGAAGTGTATTGGCTTAAAGAGAAAGAGATACGAATGGAGAAAGGTAAACATGGTAAAGAAACATGTGTCTCTTGTCAAGAACTAAAATTAGAATTAGAAGCACTAAAAATCACTTACGAAGAACTCATTAAACAAAATTCTAAGTTTAAAAAGTTTGATAAAAACATAAGTTGTGCAGATGAGATAATGAAGGTACAAAAACTACCTCATGATAAAATCGGACTAGGTTTTATGAAACTAGAAACCTTAAGTGATTTTAAGAAACAAACTGTGAATGAAAAAGAAACTGTTTCAACTAAGTTAGAAGCCCACGGATCTAACGGATCCAAAATTTTGGATCCGCCAGTTGTGCCTAAGGTATCCGCGGGTACAGAAGTTGAACAGAAGGTTCTCAAAGTCGACCGTTCTGAGTTCGTTAAAGTTACTAGAAAACCTAGTACTAGTATAACTAATAATAAGCACAAACCGGCTTTTTCTTTAGGAAGAGGTCAAGCTAGGAATGAGTATAGAATTAAAACTATTCAAACAAAGACCTCAAAATAGCTTTCCCAAACACCCCTTTCTAAAAGAGTAATGTTAACCCACAAAACACTTATCAAAATAATTGGAACCAAAACATGCCTAGAAACTTTCATGGTGTGCTTAAAAGTTGAACTTGCCATGAGATATTGGTAAACATGTGATGATAGAAAAGGCAAGTTAGATAGGAAGTGCTTAAAAGTTGAACTTGCCATGAGATATTGGCAAGTTAGATAGAAACTTTAACCCATACGGACCCATGAGATATTGGGGACCAAACGCTTGAGTCTTTCTTGAACTTAGGTGTGCTTAAAAGTTGAACTTGAACCTGATGAGTGGATCAAAGATAGTGGGTGCTCGAGGCACATGACGGGAAACAAAAGCCTTTTCTCAACCTACCACGTGTATGACGGAGGTAATGTTAAATTCGGTAGCAAACTTAAAAGTAATTTACTAAGATGGGAATTCAATCTTTAAGATATTTTCATTCATGCACATGTTTGTTTGATGTTTATTTTTCATGCAAAAGTAGTGAACTAAATTTGGGGAGGATTGTTGGAAAATTTAGTGCACTTGCGGGATTAATTCACACCTGGTAATGGGCTTGGAGGTACGGAGTGTACACCCATCAGGTCAATGTTTACCCTGACTCAAACCAAGTGGTTTGTGGTTGTGCTGCTTGCGTAAATGATGATATTGCTGATGCAGATCATTCTGCTGCTAGTATTATCATTGTGCTGCTGATCAGAACATTCTGCTGCTAGCATTATTGTTCCTGCTGCTAGTACATTGTTGCTGCTGCTAGTACAATGTTTCTGCTGCTAGTACAATGTTCCTGCTGCTAGCACAATCTATTGTGCTGCTGTTCGCAGGATGGAATTTGTAACTAACTTTGCTCTATTTTGGGAAGGTTCAAATTCATAATTAAGACCATGATCTTCTGGTCTTGTAACCACTTTGGCTAGAATTAAGGAAAGTATATGGAGAATATTTGGCCAACATTATCTCATATTTCCTTTGTCTAGGGTTTTGAGTATATCTCTTATATATAGAGAGATCATCATACGGCATGTATAACATACAGAAAACCTAAACACTTGAAAGCAATACGGTTCTTGATTTGTGCCTAAAACAAGAACATCACTTGGTGTTATCCCATAGAGATATTCGTGTAACCCAGGCATAGGGTCGAATAGTTTCTATTGGAAAGTGATAACACGATTTCAAGTGAATATCCGGTACCTTGATTGATTATCTTTACCCTGATCTAGGAACACGACACACTAATCAACCAAACACATGGTTAGTTGACTTAATTCTCTTTTCAATTACAGAATTATATAGAAAAGCTTGGAAGATCGGGCGAGAAGCATGTTCCTGTGGGATTTGCCTTGCAAATTGCTAGAGGTGTTTCCTGGGCATTACCTGAGCTCCATTCGAAAGATATAATTCATCGTGACTTGAAGAGTGAAAATGTTCTGATTGACATAAGTGAAGAATCTGATGGAGCAACTGTTGTGAAGCTATGTGATTTTGATCGAGCAGTTACTCTATATTCTCCTTTGCATACATGCTGTATTGGCCATATAGGGATACCTCCACCTGATGTTTGTGTTGGAACACCTCGTTGGATGGCCCCTGAAGTATATCGGACAATTCATGATCGTCGTTTATATGGACTGGTATGATATATTAGTCCTGTATAAATTTGTATAAAAACACTATGATTACCAGGTACAAAATGGCCCAAGCGGGATTTAATCACTCAGATGTACAACTAATAGGACAATGGCTCAATCGGGACAGATTAAAAAGTACGGCCATACATTTGGCGAAAAGACCGAAATTCTTTTTGTAGATTTTCGCTGTAATGCAGTCTCTAAAATAGTACTTGATATCTTTGAGTTAGTTTTACTTTTAAGGGTCTCTCTAACACAGTAATTTTTTTTGTTTGCTGTAGGAAGTGGATTTATGGTCTTTTGGATGCCTACTATTGGAATTATTGACTTTGCAACTGCCTTATGCCAGTTTGCAGGAATCTAAAATTCATCAGCTTATTATGGTATGTACAACTCTCCCTCCTTGTTGAATTTGCATACTATTATCTCCTTTGTTGTTGTACACCACAAAAGTAGACGTTGTGAGGTGTATATCTATCTACATGTCAGTAAGAGTATGGAATCCCGTATAATCGCATATGATTTACATATTTGCTAAAAACCTGAAACCTAAAGAACTAATGTTGGGCCATAACTCTGTCACCTGCTAGTTGCATTGCTTGCTTTCTCTTATGTCATTTTAATGTATGTTACAGATAACAAAATGGGCAGGTTGGTATGGGTCAACCTGGGTCGCATAACAGATTGGATTTGTTTTGCCCAAAACGCTTTTGTTTAAAACCCTTGTATGTTAGAAATTTCTAGTCTCCCAAATGTGATTACAGTATGAATATAATTTCACTTTTGACGACTCTCGATGTGTTTGACCACTTTTTTGCTACACTTATTGCTATACATGTTCGACTCCTTTGAGAAAAACATAACCGTGATTGACAATGGATCAAAATGTTATTATATCTTTTAGTTTATATTTTGACTGATAACTGATGGTATTTCTTTTTTCTAAACTTGCTTTAAACAGATGGGAAAACGATGAACTAGAGGCCTTGGGTCCAGTGGAAGATATCGAAGAGACTGAATCTGAAACTGAAGATTACAAAGAAGAAAAAACCCTGAGATTTTTAATTGATATTTATCGGCAGTGTACCAAGGAGGATCCTAGTGATCGTCCAACAGCAGAAGAACTTTACCAAACGCTAGTTGATTTTTCAGACTTGACTAGTTCAAAATTATAGTCTTATTTGTTTTTATTTGTCTTCGGCTGTAAGGTTAGGTTATATCACTGTATCAATATTAGTTGTCGTTAGTGTATTGCATGTATGTCTTGTTTATTTCTTCCCGGGTGATTAAAGCCAGGGTGAAGTTGTGTTATGGATCTTATTTATTTCTATTCCGGATACCGCGACTATCAAATATTAGGTCCAGATTAAGCTGTCATGAATATTTTTTATTGCTATTACGGATACTGCCACTGTCAAATATTAGATCCAGGTGAAGCTGTGTTGTGTATCTTATTTATTTCTCTTTTGGATACCGTACACTTCACGTAATGTGTGTATCTATAAGGGATTGATGATCGCGCTTCACAGTGATAGTATTTAGCCTGTATTCTTGTAAAAGAAAAGATATATAATTTAAATTTAGTCGCAATAACTTTAAATTAAACTAATTGCAGTACCATATTCACAAGATTATATAAACATCAAAATTAAAGTAAGAAGTGTGATATGCAAATAATACATTAAAACCTCCACAAATTAATAGTGTTGTGACAGGGATATTTTAGGGTTAATACATACATAAATTACTATAGTTTGTCAAAAATTTGAAAAAAGTTACTAAAGTTTTTTTTTTTGGTTGAATTAGGTTATCAATGTTTACGGGTTTGTTAAATATGTTACTGAACTTTGTAAACGTTGACATTTGTTAAATACAAAACGGTCCTTGTCGTTAGCCGGGCGTCACGGAATTAGTCCCTAGACCACTATTTCGGTTAATTTGACCGTTTTTCGTCACGGAATTAGTCCCTAGACCACTATATCGGTTAGTTTGACCATTTTTCGTCACGGAATTAGTCCCTAGACCACTATTTCGGTTAGTTTGACCGTTTTTCTTACGTTTTCGTTAGTTTTCTTATGTTTTCATACGTTTTCGCCTATTTTCTAAACTTTTCACACATTAAGCGACCTTTTTCGAGATTAATTTTTTTTCGAAATTAATTTTTTTAGAAAAAATATTTTTTTTCGAAATTAATTTTTTTAGAAAAATTAATTTTTTTTTCGAAATTAATTTTTTTCAAAAAAAAATTTTGAAATTAATTTTTTTTAGAAAAAATAATTTTTTTCCGAAATTAATTTTTTTTTCGAAATTAATTTTTTTAGGTACATTATTTTTTTCCGGAATTAATTTTTTTTCGAAATTAATTTTTTTAGAAAAAATTATTTTTTTTCGAAATTAATTTTTTTCGAAAATTAATTTTAATTTCGAAAAAAAATAATTTCGAAAAAAATTAATTTTACTAGAAAAAATTAATTTCGAAAAAAAATTAAAAAAATTATTTCGAAAAAAAATCAATTTCTAAAAAAAATAATTTCGAAAAAGTTCGCTTATGTATGAAAAGTTAAGAAAATAAGTGAAAACGTATGAAAATATAAAGAAAACTAACGAAAACGTAAGAAAAACGGTCAAACTTACCGAAATATTGGTCTAGGTACTAATTCCGTGACGCAAAACGGTCAAACTAACCGATATAGTGGTCTAGGGACTAATTCCGTGACAAAAAACGGTCAAACTAACCGAAATAGTGGTCTAGGGACTAATTCCGTGACGCCCGACTAACGACAAGGACCATTTTGTATTTAAAATCTAACAAATGTCAACGTTTACAAAGTTCAGTAACATATTTAACAAACCCGTAAATATGGGTAACCTAATTCAAAAAAAAAAAAAAAAAAAAAAAAAAAAAAAAAAAAAAAAAAAAAAACTTTGGTAATTTTTTCAAATTTTTGGCAAACTATAGTAACTTCTGTATGTATTAACCCGATATTTTATTAATTTAGCAAGATATTATTATATCGATAAATTAATAATTTATTAATTTAAAGAGGTCTGTCTAATACCTAGTTAAAATGTATACTCATTAAAGACAAAAAATAATTTGAAAAACAAGTTCCAATTAACATTTTATAAATTCACATTTACACTTTATGAAAATAAAATTAACACTTTTTGTTGCCATACAAAAAGACAACGCACCAACTCTTTAGTGCGATAAGAAGATTTAAGATAAACTCAATATAGATTTGAAATTCAACAAAAAACAAGTGACTATGGATTCATTTTTTACTAAACAAAAGTGTATCTCTCTCACACGCATACATATACATATATATGGAATTTTAGTAATTATTAATTTATAGTTTCGTTGGAACTAATGTATATACAACGGGTTTTCAAAAAATTATTATCTTATTATTTTATCGATTGAGGTCCAAATTTGTATTGGTTCAAGTTGGGACGGGACAAATTATTAATTTTATCGAGGTTATTAATTTATCGAGTATTAATTAATTTATAGATGTTTTACTGTACATGAGACTGTACATATAACAACAAATCATATAATTTATTTTTTAAACATCTGAAAAATTAGTAAATATATAATTTAGAAAACTTTCTATTGTTTGTTATTTAACCGATAATACGTATGTTTTATAACTAGTAGTCTTGTATCACAAAACAAATACTCCCTCCGTCTCAAAATAATTATCAGGAAACAAAAATCACAAAGTTTAATAAAAGTGATGCCACTTTAATTATCAACCACTCAAATAGAATATTCTCCCACAAAATTCTTTAATTTTTACTTAAAAAAGAAAGTGGACAATTATTTTGAGACATTCCGAAATAGAAATATGGACAATTATTTTGAGACGGAAGGAGTATATGATTTCACCTCAAAAAGGCTTGAATCCATCATCTGACTGGGTTCGCTAACAAGCCCGACCCACCAAGAAACTGGACATGAAGTTACTCCATACATTTAACCAGCTAAGAATCAGCAATCAATGTGCAGATAACAACTCAAAAAATGAAAACATAACTAGAATTAAAAGTGCACTATCACGTGCGAGAATGTAGAGTATTAATAAAAAGTACTAGAAACATAATAGTTCAAATGCAAATGCAGAACAAACCATTCATCCTGCCCTCATCCTACAAAAGGGTTCCTGATTAGCTTCTAAATCCGTTAAGCAAAACAATGGCGAAACTAGAGGTCATACCTAAAATGTGACCTCTACACTTCCTGCTAAAGTTCGAGTCCCTTGAGTTAGGACTCCAACTCGTCATCATTATCATCACCATCCTCTTCAGCCTCCTCATCATCATATAATTCTCCTTAAGGGCGATTTTTTTCGATAAGGGCGATTTTTTCCGAAGGCCCAAGCAAGACGAGGTGAATTCATAAATATTTCTTGCACATCCTCAACCACTTCATCAGATGATTCTCCTTTAGGGTCATTTTCATCCAAAGGCCCAAGCAGATGAGGTGAATTCATAAATATTACTTGCACATCCGCAACCACTTCATCAGATAAGAAATTACCATTGATATTCAGCAACTTAAAGCCCGGTTTATTGACGACAGCCAGTGAAAGAATCCTGGCTTCAGCCCTTATCATATTGGTGCTTAGGTCAACTTCGATCAGTCGTGAAAGGTCCTTTTCAAGTGCCATGGCGATCACCATGGCGCCTTCATCCTACAATTCATTCTCAGACAATCCAATCTTTTTAATAAAAATTTTTTTTGCTAGTACAAGATCTGCCAGAGCAGGAGCTGCTTCTGCAGTAAAATCATTTCCAGCCATTTCTAAAACTTCAAGAGATGAAGCAGAATCCTTGAGAGCGTTAACAAGAGCTAAAGTTCCCTTGTTTTCCAAATTCAAGTAACTGAGGTAAATCTCAGTGAGATTGGTGAACACAGATATAACAGTACTCAAAGCAATCCCAGCTTCAACTCCAAACATGTTGTCACGAAGATCAATCTTTTTCAAATGGGGGCATGTGCCAAGTGCCTTAGCCGAAGCAACTCCTTCAGAATCAACACGAGTGGATGAACACCTGAAATCCTCGAGTACTGGACATTTTGTCAAAAGTTCAGCAATGGCGATTGCCCCTTCATCTCCAGTCATGTCATTATGAAAATGAAGAACCTTAAGTTTCTGTGTGGAAGGAAGTAACTCACAAACCACCTTTGCAGCTTCGCCTGGGATATCATCGTTAATCAAATACAGTTCCTCAAGATTACCTTGCGACTTCAAAAGTTCCCCAAACGCCCTTACTCCCGTTTCACCCAACGTTTTATGTGAAAGGTTTAAGTACCTCAGTTCAGAATCTTTAAGGGCCGCCGAAAACAGATTCATAACTTTAAGTGCTTCTTCCTTTGGTCTTCCAGCAACGATATATGATATATCAACTTCGGTCAACTGATCCTTGAGTGAGGACAAAACTGGTGCAGCAATATGGGCTGCATCCAACCCGAAGCTTCTTTTGCTAAAACATATCCTATTATACTTGTTTCCAGGCTCCTGCAGTGGTTTTAGCAACTCTTTGGCTTCATCTGCTTTGATGAAGGCAGAGATATCGAAAAAAGTGTTCTCTTCTGCTGTAACTGGTTCAAATACAGCTTCTGGTTCCTCCTTTGATTTCGGGCCTCTTTTCACAGCTTTCACCACGAGTGCGTTGGACTCTTTAGTATACATTCGCATTGCAGAACCACCAACACCATCTGGCTCCTTTTCGAAGTGTTGATTTGCAATGGTAAATGCCTTGGACTCAATTTCCCCAGCCTCTTGATCCGCCTCTTCCTTGCTTAAACGTCCGTTCTCAGGTACAATGGACGGATTGGTGAGCTTTTCTCTTAGGAAGGCCAAAACAACTTTTCTAGTGCTTGAGCTAGGAGGCCATTGTGCAGTAGAATCCATATCTAATAACCTGCGACAACATGTTTGATACTTATTAAGCTTAGACTTTCATAAATAAACAGTTAACATTGTTTTAAGCAAACCCTAAATAATCAAAATGAAATCTTGGACTAAAACACAAACAAGGCACCTTTCCTATAAGAAACTTTGTTAGATTTTTGGCACATGACGAAACCAAAAGCAAATGGTCACAATCATATGTGTTGTTTTTACAATCATTTAATCACATTTTTAACAAAGCTGAATGAATAAGCATTCACAAAAGTTGACAAATCTAATGCCCGCCAAGAATAATCTTTACAATGTTTAAAAACATTATCTGTGAGTCCTTGCAACCTATTACAATACTTGCAAGTCTTCCAACTACAGCCTTAATACATTTTGTCTCATATAACTTGGGAGGTGTTCGGAGTTACTTATTCTTGCTACTTGACAACAAGTTCTGTTCTAAAACTATTTTAATTTGCTTATTATGTAATAATACTGGAAAATTTTAACAGGTTAAAAATATTCAATCAAATCTATTCATAAAGGGTCATAGTTGTCAATAGCGAATAGCGATAAATAGCGACGAGCCACCTATATGCTACGTAGCGAATAGCGATAAATAGCGACCGCTATTTGTGTTTAGCGATAAATCGATAGCACTCATACGAGTCTTGCTTAAACCCTAATTATCTAAATCGCTTCATTTGTGTTTCTTGGTTCGATTCAAGAGTTAAATCATGTAATTAGACACATATAAACCATATCCCAACAACTTAATTACACTACAACACACTTATACGATTTTCCCCAATTCGACGTATGAACCCTAAATTCAATCATGCATCAATCGTGTTTCTGGTTTCAATTAAACATACACAACATGTTAAAGGACTAATTCCGACTAAATCCCACCAATCAATTGCATCTATAAACCGGAGTTGACCGTCGTTGACCGGCGTTGACCTTCGCTATTTTGTCGCTAAATGCAAATAGCGGCAGTTGACCGCGACGCTACGTAGCGCGCTATAGCGACCGCTATTGTCGCTATTGACAACTATGTAAAGGGTTTTAGGCTAAATATGATGACAAAATAAACTTTGGAAATTTCTGCTTGTTTTACCTCAAAATAAGTTACTCCATAAAACGCAGAAGCTGTTTGGATAACCCAAAATGCTTTGCCTTTAATATACATAAAAAAAATTCCCAAAGCACCCATTTATAAACAGTTTTCTCCAATGAATATAACTCACCTTGTGTTACATATTACTAGTACAGGAAAGCAAAATGAAACATAATACTAAGATCATATTATGTTTACATGTCAAAGACCACAAAACCATCCACTGTACTAAATATATTACAGTATAAATTTGGGATAATCATTTGAAAATAACTTGTCACAAAATTTTATAGTGTGTATCAAACTTTTAATTTTCCTATTATATGCAACTAAATTGCTAAATTTTCCTATTGTATTGTAACTGACTGACTAATCTTCCTTTTGTATGTGCTAAAATTCGGATTAATCGGTTATTAATAAAATACTAACTATTGGTTAATCGGCTTATAATCCATACAACAGAAAAATTAGCAAGCTAATTACATACAATAGGAAAATTATAAAGTTTGAAACACACAATAGAATTTTGTGACAAGTTTCAAGTTTGATATATTTTCAAATGATTAACCCTATAAATTTGGCCACAAATCATAGACAAATATCATACCCTGTACTGTAAACTAAAACCCTAGTAAAACTAATTAACAAATTGATAACACAAAACTGTTTCTCATAGGTACAGTATAACGGTAAACAAAAACAAGTCAAAAAAACTATTCATATAAACTAAAACGTCCGTACAGAAAACAAGATTTAACAAATCTGTCACAAACAACACAAAACAAACCACTAAACTTACAGCAAACCTAAATAAAAAAATAGGTTAAATAGAATTTATTTAACTAGCCGGTAATAAAATGAGAAAGATCTAAGATAAATAAACCCTAGATTTACAATATCTGGTGTTGGTATGGAATAAATAAAAAACAGATCTAATATAAAATGAATGGAGATAAGTTACCGGTGGTTGAGTTGACGGCGGTTGTGAGGGTTTTTGGTGCGACAGTGGGAAAAGAAAGAGGGGAGTTTATGTTATGATGAGGGTTGTGTGTCTGGTCTGTTTTGATCATGAGAGCAATAGGTGTGGTAGGTAGCCAAATCTTGGCATTTTTTTTATTTTTTTTAGTAAACTACACAGTTGGTCCTTGTGGTTTGCGTTGACTGGCGGATATGGTCCTTTGACCAAAAAAATTGCGCCGGTGGTCCTTAAGTCAGAAACGTTATGCACCGTTAGTCCCTAATTCCAATTGGCCCCACAAACTGATGATAATGCCCGTTATCTATTGGAATTAAAGGGGCAATTTGGTCATTTCATATTACAAGGACCAACGGTGTAATTTGCTACATAAAACCATTGCACAAACATCATCTTTCCACAAAACCATTACAAACACAAACCCAATATCACCATAACCAAAAACAAAAAAACACAAACACAAAAAAATCCAACGCATACAAACGAACTCATATCACCAAAAAAAAAGATAACAAATCATGTTTCAAAAACACAAAACCTTCATCATTATCACACACCAAAACCCAAATTCTATCTCACACGCTCAATCATTATCACACACATCAAATCTTGTCATCACATAAACCAGAATCGGTTCTAAACAAATACCCATGAAAACCAAACATAGATCTGTAAAACCATCACCCTCGATCTAAAAACATCACAGATCCGAATGGGAATGATGGTGGATTTGTGATAACTAAGATGAGGCATGTTAGGTTGTGTGGAAACCTGGTATCGATAGGATTGATAAGTGAGTCTTAATGATGAGGAGTGGGTTTGTTAATGTTTCTTGATCAGAGATTGTTGACCACAGAAAGAGATCCGACAAGGCAGCCAAGAGCAAAAATTTTAAATCGTTGAGGATAAAAGGTGAAGAAAAATGGAGTCAACCAAATTTCGTCATTGGCTTCTTTCCTATTAATTGCTATAAAATGTGTATTGACCTTTTACCATAAAAATGATTGACTCATGAATATTCATATATTTAGAAAAGTCAACATCTCATAAATGATGTTTATGTTTTGACATATATATGAAGCAATTGTTGATTGGGGTTATGGATTTAATTGATATTGTGGTTTGATTGATGAAATGTTTGTTTGAGATGTGGATTGTGGAATTGGTTGTCATGGTTAGGTTTGAACTAGAAATTAATAAGTGGGTCTTAATGATGAGGAGTGGGTTTGTTAATGTTTGTTGATCAGAGATTGGAAGGCTCAGATACTTGGGCAGCTGAGATCGGATATGGGTGTGAATCGGATTTGTAGTGTGGTAGTGGTAAAGAAAATGGTGTGAAAAAGAGGGTTTCAGGCTGAGTGTTGTTGGTGCAACATCAGGGAGTATGTATATGATTTTCAGGCTTAGCCTGAACAAGAAACTTGAATGTAAACTCTTAGAAGTCGTTGCAAAGTACTGACCCGAGACTATCTAGTTGTGTACCTGATAAGTTTCAGGAAATGGGTTTCGGGTTGAACACGAGATGGATGATAGTAGGTCTGGTATAATCAGGAGAGAAGATTACTTATCAAGGGTGTAATGAAAGCTCATGTATGATATGAATCAGGAAGTAATTGAAAGAAAAAGGGGGAGGCTGATATGATAAGTTGTAATATGAAATGACCAAATTGCCCCTTTAATTCCAATAGATAACGGGCGTTATCATCAATTTGTGGGGCCACTTGAAATGAGGGACTAACTGTGCTTAACGTTTCTGACTTAAGGACCACTGGCTCAATTTTTTTGGTCAAAGGACCATATCCGCCAGTCAACGCAAACCACAAGGACCAACGGTGTAGTTTACTCTCTTTTTTTTTTTTTGACAGAGCTACACATCAGTATAACAAACCTCTTTCTAACTACTAACTACAACTTAGTCGTTCTCAGGACTTACAATTTAATTTTAACTTTTTTCACATTTCCAAATAAAATAAAATTCATTTTATTAAATTAAAAGTATAAATAACATTTTTTATAAATAGGTTAAAAAAAAGGGATAATTACTAAAATAGCCCGATTGCCCAAGTGCTAAGAGTATCTATCCCGATCTCAAAAAATTCCCCCCTTAGCCCAGGGCAACTCGTATAATCAATGTATTGTACAGCAGTATTTTTTGGGCAACTTTTATTTGCTGGGCAACCGTATATTGTACAGATGGTTTTTTTGTCATTTCACATATTACTCATACTACTAAAACCAGATGGACTGGACCAAAATAAAAAGCATTTCCGCGCCCACAATTCACTCACCAAAATCAAATCAAACCAAACACCACCCTTCACTTCACTCACTCACATTGCCGCCGTAAACTACCATGTCCTCCTCCTCCGACCACCGCGTAGGAGATCTAATAACCGAACTAATCCACCGTCTGACACCAAACCCTAACCCTAACACAATCATGCATACTTACACCTTCAGATGGTGAGTTTAACTCCTAGTTTATAAATCAACGCCACTTCTTATGGTTGTTTAATATGGTTTTTTCGTCCTTACTTTTCGGGTAGCTATTATTTATAAATCTCCTGGTTATGTGGTCCATCTACTTTTGGTGGTTTCAGTGTGATCCAGTTCTGTTCAACTGCATTTGGATACTACGCTCAAGCTACAGCCGCCCAAGAGATATTTGGTCATACTTTGCAATCTCTTCGTGGAATCAAATACTTATACAAGTCAGTCACGTTTTTTTATCCCTTCCTTCCAGAATGTATTTTTTGTGTTTATATATTAACTCATATTTGATATCCCTTTGACAGGTATAACATATTCCAAATCGCATTTGTCGTTCTAGCAGGCCTCACCTTTGTGTACTATGCTGCTTTTGTAAGTTTCACTTTTCCCAATTTCTTGTGTTCATATAAATTTCTTGTGAGTTTGGATTTTGGCGTGGTTCGGAAAGATGAGAAGAAAGTGGAGAGTGGGAATTTGCGATTGAGGAAGCTGTTTAGGAAGCGATTGAGGAAGCTGTTTAGCATATACAGTTTCTCAAGGGCCTCCAGTTCCAGCATCTCATAAACTCAAATGGGTCAACTCTAAGGTAAGCACCATACAAACTGATATGTTTAGTGCAGTTTTTATGCTGATTTTTCAGCATATATAGGTGTGTTTGTATGCTTGATTTCCTGCACTAAATGGTGTGTTTGTTGACTGCAATAACAGCCCCAAATGGGGTGCGTTCTCTGTGTTTTTCTGCTGCAAAAACTTCCCCAAATGGGGTGTGTTGCTGCAGAATTTTCTGGTCCAAAGGGGTGTGTTTGGCTGCTGCGATAACAGTCCAACGAGAGGTGTTTGTTTTGCTTATTTGTAGCCCCCAAAGGGGTAATTGGTTCTGCATATTTTTCAGCCCAACATTGGCGTGCATGCCCACTTATTTCAGCCCTTAAAGGAGTGCGTTAATTACTAATTTTCTGCATAAATAGGGTGCGTTTTAATTGTCTAATTACTGCATACACGGCTGTTTGGAACAGCACACTGCAGTCCTGCATTTTCGGCTATATCAAGAGTTCTACAACTCCGATTGATGCGCCGTTTGCGGCTACATTTAAGTTTATGTCTTACCTACATTTAATAAAACTGGGCCGAACTCCAGAAAAGAACAGACGCATAGGCTTTTTATGATTGAAATCTGGTGTGCAGATTTTCGGCTATATACAGCTTTCCTATCATTGGTTGTTATATTTCATTTAGTGGTTTACTGTAGTTTCTGCAAGTGCTTATTTCTAACTGAAGTTAGAACTTCCATGGGCTGAATTTTATGCTGTATGCATGTTTGAATGTGCGGATACATAGGTGGATGCTTATGTGCGTCGCTTATAGGAGTAGCTGGTTAATTAGAAATTCAATTGGTCAATGTTGTTATAGGTTTGAAAGAATTTAGAAAAGCTCGTCGATCGTATGGGAGGAGGCTCTCAGAAGCTTTTTTTAAATTATAGATAATCAAAAAATAACCAATTACTTTGGATTTTCTTTTTGTTTTCATGGCCTTTGTACATGTTTTAAAACTTATAAGTGTTTAGAAGTATATCGATCATGAATTGATTCTTGGTATTGTGTCATATCCTTGTTATCCTTGTATGGTGCCCGCTCTTGTAAGAACTTCAGTTTGTTTATGTCGATCTAATTTATTCTCTTTGGGAAACTTTCGACCTAGTTGATCTGTTTTACAGATTCTACTGTTAGGGAAATGTTTCAAAATTGCACCCTCTAAATTATTTATATGTTTTCTTTTAGCTTTTATTGGTTAATACAATGTTGATCACGATGTGCGTTGGTTCGTTGTTTTATTTTTCAGTTTTTTAAAGCTGATTTTTTATTTTGACAGAGACCTCAACTAGTCAAAGGAAATATGCAGCTATATTCTGTTGATCAGCAGAGAAGTCAAGCTCTTGAAGCACATGCAACATCATTTGCCTCTTACAAAGTAGTCATCTTTCCCTTAATACTGTAACTGAAGAATGGGCAAATTATGTGGCAAACTTCATTTTCCGGGCTTGATAACTATGTAATTTAGCGGTTTATGAATGTAATTAACTTATGGTTAATTTTAGATTTGGATGATTTAGCGGTTTATGACAATTTTAGAATTGTAGTTGTATGAAACGCATTGTTTTGATATATATGAAATGCGTTTTTTTTGCTATTTGTGTATTTTTTGTGTTATGACATTACTTTTATTTAATATCTGGATATTAATAATTTTATAAAAAATTTTTTTTTTTTTTTAATTTTGAACTTGACACGCAAAACAGGGGTCATGTTTGCCGTAAAAGGAGCTGTCGTAAAAGAGGGTCATACAATGTTTGTCGTAAAAGGGAGTCATAAACGCGTGTCATAAATTCATGACGCTCGAAAGGCGTGTCATATTGCTTTATGACGGGTCGATCAATGACACCAAAAAGCGCGTCATCTGACCCCTTTTATGACACGCAATGCGCGTCATTAAAGGCCTTTTTTCTAGTAGTGCCGGCTTGTAACTTGAGTTTTCTCAATTTTTGCCATTATGATGCTAGAACCTAACTTGTAACTGTGTGTATATAGACGTACGTATAGATTGTTCATTCGAATACCAACCAGAGTAGCCCGAAACTTTATACATCATATATGTACTATTTGTATCATTTGTTTTTACCCTTTCGGTTTTATATAGCAGGTTAAGCTCCTAGAAGCTGTGACACCCTGCTAAACTAGATTTTGGCCTAGTTTTGTCAAATTTGAGCTCCATTTTCTAGTAAGATAGGCGGGTTTATAACAAATCAAATGGGTTCTTTTAGTATTTTTGGGCAACTTTTGTATTTTTTGGGTAACTTGTCTATTTTTTGGGCAACTTGTGTATTTTTGGGCAACTTTTGTATTGAAAGCTACCAGCAGGAATGAGTCAACGCACGCCCAAAAAATACGTTGCCCAAAAAAATATTTTATTGAATAAGTTCATTGCTGCTGTTAGCTTTAGCTGGTTCCTGCTGGTAGTGTTAATTGATGCTGACGTATTTTTGGGCAACTTTTGGTATTTTTTTGGGCAACTTGTGTATTTTTGGGCAACTTTTGTATTTTTTGGGTAACTTTTGTATTGAAAGCTACCAGCAGGATTTGTATTGAAAGCTACCAGCAGGAATGAGTCAACGCCCAAAAATACAAAAGTTGCCCAAAAAATACACAAGTTGCCCAAAAATACACAAGTTGCCCAAAAAATACAAAAAGTTGCCCAAAAATGAGTCATTCCTGCTGGTAATTTATGTAGCTCACTTTTTGTTTTGAGTAAATCTACTAAATGCAAAATAGTAAAAAAAATATAAAAAACATAATTTCTCCTTGTAATTTATGTTTGATTTTTCCATCTGTTTTAAGGCATTAACAATGTTTATTGTATTACTATTTATAGAAAAAGTATGACGGCGCACACTTTTGAAAAAAAAATAAAAAATTATTTATATACTACTTATAACACATAAAATACTAAAACAACATATAATATATATAAACGAGGAAAAACGCCCCCGCCGCGTTGCGGCGGGGCTATTTGTTGAGCAATTTTTAAGCCTATTGGTTTGAGGTCCATGAGATTGATGACATCTTCTTCATCTCCAATCGCCTTCCGTGTGTCTTGTTGGGGGAGGGGGGATGATATCAGTCTCAGGCACGTTCACTACCCCTGCAGTTCCAGATGTTGCAACTCTTTTTGTTTCTTCAGCCATATCTATGCCAGAAAAAATAAAATTAAAACTTGCAGCTACTACTATACTGTCCTTACATGTGAGAAGCTACGATTATATTCATTGTTTAGTCTATCCTAGCTCTTTGAAAAAGATGGTTTTCATTTAATGAGGTAGGGTTGGTTAACGGTTCAACCTTTGACCCAAAAACACTCTCATCCATTTGAAAATACATTTCTCATAAGACAACAGTCAATTCAATAAGAAACCATAAGCACAGTAACATCAAACTAAATTTTGAAATATGGTAACTTCATTATTTGTTACCTGAAGATGTAATCAAGTAGAAATATGGTAACCAATTTTTTTGGTATGTGATTAGAAGGTGTTTACGGCTGCAACCATGGCCTCTGAACTATGTAGCTCTGTTTGTTCTTCAACCAATGAATCTGATGTTATACCAGTGCCATTGCTACTCGCTAATGCCACTGGCAGTGCCATATGCATCCAGAGGTGAAGCGCCGCCTTCTGCAGCATCATGAACTTCCTCTTTTTCTCTAAATCTGTGCCTGAAATAATACATTATTATCCAAAGTTTAAGGAACTCATTAGCATCTACTCATCAAATGTATACGTTGACTGATTATTAGTAGCTCATCACAAATGTAATAACTCATTCCTGTGTTTAAAGGGAATGCAAACACTAAGGAGAAAACTGGCGTTGAAAATATCAGATGCATAATTCTTATAAGTATAGCAACAAATGTAAGTGTCGTGAAGTTCTTTTTAACAACTTAAAAGCAGACAGCTGGTTCTCGAAAATATACTGTTCACTCAAGTTGAAAAAAACAATAAAAACAATAAACTGGAAAGACAACTTATGTATATAAATGCTTAAAAATTTTATTTACCTTGTTGTGATGGAAAAATAAGCTGTGCATCATCTGCAGTCCGACCGTCCTGCATATAAAATTTAAACGTCAATGAGCACAAGTTTAAAGTAATAGAAGAAAAAAAAGCAACGTGAGATCATGAGCAGTGTCACACAATTAAATAATTAATGATATCAAAACCAGTTTTCTTCAAGTAAAGAAAACACTAAATTGGAATTTAAGTATCGCGCCAAATAAAACCCCTAGGAAAGAACGATTTAGGAAGGGCTACCGTTATATACGCAATTAATAAGGGATGCCGAATCATCCACCGAATCCTATGTTTCATCCTAGTTTATTTGATGTGTATACCTGTTTTTCAGTTGGCCTCATGTATATCTAGGCCAATGTGTCTTATTGGGCTTAGTATGTGCTTAGTTTCGGTTAATCCTTAGGCTCTTTTTGATTACGTTGAAACTTGGATTATTTTTAGACTTTGTAATCGTATTGTGATCATGTTTAAAAAAAAAAAAAAAAAAAAAAAAAAGCTGACAATGAAACTTCTAAATCATCTAAACAACATACATAAAACAGCTGAGTGATATAAAGCAACCTACCTGGATTATTGTTGATGGATGCACCAGATCACATACTAAAATCAAAAGGTCTATGTTTTTGTTCTCCCGCCCAATTTATAGAGGCACCTATAGAAATGGTATTACGTCATTAATTTTTCATCTGCAGTTGATCAATTTTTAGTATAGCAAGTAAAAAAAGTATATGAAGTAGGAAAATTGTGACCAAACATAGTTGTTTCTTCCGTATTTCTAGTTTCGCATTTGTCCTATTTTGGTTTCATAGACTTGATATAAAAAAAAACTTACCTGAGTAATCAGTGTTGCGATAATACTGGTCAATGCATCATCAGCTGTATTGACATCAGTTGCAGCTGCATATCTGTACCTGAGTCGCAACACATGGCATAGCAGCCGCAACATCAATAATACTATGTTAGCATGTTTTCATTTCTGTTTCAACAAATGTAATTAGCTGGGCCGTTGAACGCTTGCGTCTATGATTTTCAGGTAGACCACTGCAGGCTGCCGTTTCCCGTTCGTTTGTACCTAAAACAACACCAACCGTTATCATGTTATAAACTAAGACCTATGCAAATAATATAGTGGCAAAAGTTAACACGGCATAAAGAACCGTCCGTAAGATGTATATAAATAATTGGTGACACAACCTCAGTCCGCATAACGGCTGCACCTATCATTGTTGTGTGAGCTACTACAACCCGCCGCCACTCCTTCATTCATACGTGAAACAACAATAAGCATCAGCATATTAGTAAGGAAAATTAAAATGGAAACAATTAACGGAACATAAAAGTAGATACAAACCAATTTTAGAGATTAAGAATACGTGTCAACAGGTTTTTAGCGGTGGAGTCGACCCGATCCATAGATCACCTGTGAAACTGTAACATAAAAAACAATAACAATTTTGCATTGTACTAAATAAATACATGAGACTCTCGAATAACGAATTCATCAAAAAAAAAAAAAAAAAAAAAAAAAAAAAAAAAAAAAATCTGCAATACCTACTTTTCCGTCTTGAAATTTACTGACATTCTGGGATGTAGGTAATCATAACCACTGGTAACGGTTAATTATACCCACCTCAAAGTGGTTAAAGTGCAACAATTTAAACATTAATATACTAAATTACCTTGAACATTACCAACATACAAACCAACTCTCCTAATAAGGGCTGGTCTTTGTTGTCACTCAATAGGTTATCGACGCCGATGTACGGAACAAAGATTATATCAGCTAATCTGAAAATGGTATAACAAAATTGAATCAGATGCTGCAAAAACCTGAAAAAAAGCCTAACAAAACCAATCAACAAACAATCCTTATACAAAAAAAAAATTACCCAGCACATAAAACATAAAAAATCATCATATATTAAAGCAATACTCATATGAAATTAGACAGCCATACCTGCGGATCTGGATGAAGGTTGGTACCCATCTAGCACTACTGCACTAGTAGTTTTCCTCACCTTTGGATTACGAAACGAAGGAGAAGACCGAACAAGCGACCACCACTGATCGAAATCTGTGATGGATCTGGGTTTTGGTGTGTGTAAATTTTCTGGGTTTTGACTTTGTTTGTGTTGTGTGTGTTGTTTTGGATTTTTTTGTGAGTGCAGTTTGTGTTTTTTTTGTTTGTGTATGATTTGTTATGCGTGAGAGTGATAGGGATTTATTTTTGTTTTGATTGAGAGCTAGATCTAAATCCATCGAGTTGTGGTCTTATGTTAATAACAAGTTTCTAATTTTAATGCACGTAAAATGACCAAAATATCCTTTTGTTCATGTATTTGTTGCCCAAAATTCAAAAGTTGCCCAAAATACAATACATCCCTTATACATCGTATCAACAGTTGTATATATACTTTGGTCGGTGACGTGGCGTCCTGTGGTCCGTCGGATCAGTTGCCCTGGGCTAAGGGGGGAATTTTCTGTGAGCGGGATAGATACTCTTAGCACGTGGGCAATCGGGCTATTTTAGTAATTATCCCTAAAAAAAAATAAAAAAAATACTCCCTCCGTCCCAATTTTATTGTCCCTTTTTCCTTTTTCGGTTGTCCCAAAATTATTGTCCTATACCAAAAATAGAAAGTGAATAGAAAGTGGAGTTTGGTAAAGTTTACTATTACCCTTGGCTGAAATTAATATTACAAACTTTAAAGAAGCGTTAATTAATTGGTTAAGGATAAACTTGTCATTTGGCAAAAAAGTAAGAGAGAGAAAGCAATATTAATTATGTTTTTTCTTAAACTGTATATTTTTTGTCGGGGGACAATAATTTTGGGACGGAGGGAGTAAATGACTTAACATTTAACCCAAATTCATCCAAATTCCGGCCCACTTTCCACCACACTGTACCCAATTAAGAAAAAAAAAGTTATCATCTTCATCCTGCACACACAGTTACACACACTTTCTTTCTTTACCAAAACCACACAAATACACACAGTTGTTTCTCGATCACTCATGCTTGCATGATCAACTCAAAAAAAAAAATAAATAAATAAAATAAAAAATTGCAAAGGGTAGATTTTTAAAAATCAAACTGTAACACCCCCAAAATCACAATATTCGCGGAAGCATACACTTTGGGTGCTACGAGGTTGGTAATCACAACACAAGATATAGGGAACGGATTAAAAATCCGTTTTAAAATATATTACATAAGTCTAGTCATGTAACATTACATAAAATTCATTTAGATGAAAATGAAGCCCATTTAAATTAAAAAGGTCCAATTGTCAGAGTAAACGCATTAAAAACATTTCCATCATTTATTGTGACCAACGCCATGCTCTGCACCCGGCTAAACGCACCTCAGTTTCCTGAGAAAAACATGCTAAAAGTCAGCTAACGCTGGTGGGTTCATAGGTTTAAATAAAATAGCACATATGGACCAATAGCAACATCTCAAAAACAATCAGCAGATACACACTACTAGCTATGCAAACACTAAGCCTCATCCTACCGAGCTATGACAATGCAGCACGACTAGCGTTAGCAAAATAAATAAAGGTGCCCGCGAGTAGGGGTGAGCAAAACCGACCGAAACCGAAAAATCCCGAAAAAACCGACCGAAACCGAGTGTCCCGATACCGAATTAGTGAAAGTCGGGTCGGGAGTCGGTTTTAATTTTTAGTAAAAGTCGGTTTCGGGTCGGGTCGGGTTAAAAACCGACATTATCCCGACAAAACCGAGTATCCCGATTCCCTTTTATATATAACCTTTTCACTACCTACCAACTCCATAGTCCACTCTCTCTCTCTCCAAAAATTATCCCAACTAAGAAGTCAGATCTACACAACTCTCCAATCTCCATCATTATATCTACTGATTATTGAACTCAATATGAAAATGGCAAATAAGTGTCAACCCAATCTGTTTGGAAAACTATAAAGTTAGCTGTTTGACTTGACCCACTCCGCCTGTTTTGATAGGTGTTGGCAGCACACCGCTATGGCTTAAGAGAGTTATCTTGCCGGAAAGAAATATGAAAGATTTAGTTGAAGTACCTTCAGCTGTTCTTGGAAGTTTGGAGGTAACAATTATCTACTATATGCTAATGCTTTATTATAAAGTATAAAAGAATGATGGCTGAGATAGTGAGATCTATTTAATTATAGATCGATGATGCATATCTTTCATGAAGACATTTGGTGCTTGGATCTGCTACTGGATTTTTTGTAAGAGTGGATTTGTATTTGTATTTGAACATGTAATATGTAATTTTGTGATGCAAACTGTAATTTTGTAATTTTGTAATTTGTAATTTGTAATTTTGTGCTTGGATCTGCTAATGCCTACTAGATCTCCAAGTTGGATATGCTACTGGGTTACTTTTTTATTTTATTTTCGGGCTTGGCTGCTTATACCCGAATTCGAAACCGATTGTACCGATTGAGCCCGAACCGACCCGACTTCTAATCGGTTCGGTATCGGTTTGTAATTTCTGCATGTTTCGGTATCGGTATTTGTCGGGTCGGGTCGGGACGGGTCGGGATCCGGCCCGATGCTCAGCCCTACCCGCGAGTGTTAATCCCCAGACACTCGGCCAAAAACCCGACTTGGTATACGTTCGCCTTGGCTATGCCGAGCCAATCGAACGGGGACGTCACTCCCAATAGATCTATTTATAACAAACGGCTTCCTAAACAGGAATTAACGGCAGATGATAGTGGGCACAAAATGGGATTCAGCAAACTTAGGTTTCTGCATATTAGTGTGATCTTAAAAAAGCAAATTCATTTCTGGTCCATGAAAACAGTTTTGCATGTTTCTCACCCCAATCTTATAAAACAAAATCGTATAAAATATGGGGCTATAAACTCACCTTTCAAATACAGCAAATCAGCTAATCAATCAAAATAATGCAATCGCGCCGATCAGCACCCTAAATCAGTACGGTAAGTCTTAGCAAAATATTCGTGTCTCTTATGTCTTTATTATTTTTGAAAAGTTTTACGTTTGACCTGTGCTCGTGTATTTCTTGCTTGCTGTGTGGTAAAATATATTTCGAAATGATTTATTATTGTAACTCTTGGCGGTGGCTCATGGTGAAAGTGCATGGTGGGAATACGTAACGGAACATCCGTGCTAGTATTCGCGACTTAAATGTGCAAGTGTTATATATATATATATATATATATATATATATATATATATATATATATATATATAAGTTAATTACTTATGTATTTAATTAATGGAAATTAATTAAATAAGTTTTCGAAAAGGGTTAATATAATAGAGGTAGTGGAGAAATATTATTTTAGAAACATCGTTTATTATTTCTGATGCAACCTTTATAAGAAAACAAGTTTTGTTAAGTAATTCCATAAAGTTTACTTAAGTTAAGTGTTTTCACAAAAATATTCTAAGTGTTGGATTTTTAGAAAATTTTGGCATGACCCATTCGTTTATACAACGTTTTCATTTATCTCATATGTTGCAAACTTCTACTCAAATATTCCACTAACTAGTTATAAGTGCAAAAATACTTTCGTGATATATATATCAAGTGTCGTGAATATGTTTTCGTCGTTATATTATTCGTTATCTTTACTTTTAAGTATTAGCAATAGATTTCGACGTAAAGTCAATATTTTGTCAAAAAGTCAACAAAAGTCAATCTCAATGTCAATTTAGTAAAAATGTCAATTTTTACCCTTTCGGAGACTAAACGTCTCAAAACAAGTCCAAAAATAGTTATCGTATATTTTATCGTCTCGTTAAACATTAACAACCACGGCGAGTCGGAAAATATTCCAAAAATCAAATTTATCATTTTTACTTGTTAATTGGGCCGAAATTCTTCAAATAAGCCCAATTACTATTTTTAGTCCAAAACACATTTTTTAGTTATAACGTATATATCGACACGTTACTAAAAATCATTTTACTCGCTCAATAGGTTCGTTTGGTCAAAAAGTCAAAACCTCAAAAATGATTATGGGCTTCGGCCCAACAGTAATTCAATGGGCTTTTTGGCCCAAAAATCCATTTGGTCCAATTTGTTATTATTTGTTACTTATTAGTGATTATTAGTTACCAAATACACTTTTTACTTATCAAATAAGCTCTAATAGATAAGCTACTTAGTCAATATTTCAAGTTGACTATTTTATGGTCCATTCGACCCATATATAGTGTCTCAACTTATTTTCACCTTTTTACTAGTTATTTTTAGTAACTTATAGCTTATTAAATAAGCTAATCCAAATAAGCACTTTACTATATTTTTCCACCTTTTCACCATTTGAGCCAAAATTTTATGTTTTTCAAAACCCCAATAATCTTATATTTTTAAACATGGCCGAACCATATATATGCTCTAAAAATCAATATAGTGCTTAAATTAGTGTAAAAACCATAACTAATGTTTGTATTATCAAATAAGCACTATATGTAACAATATTTACCACACAAGCAAGAAATCTACAAACTAACTCATAAACATCATAAAATGTCAAGCACTATTCATCCAAGATCAAACCCTAGCTTTGATCATATTATCAAAACATACACATTTTAACACTTTTAAACATCATTATACACCAAATGAACAAGAGATTAACAAGTTTAGAAAAGTTTTATGAATCCTTACAATCCTTTGATGTTTAACGTGGGATAGGAGGACCAAAGAACACCCAAGCTTCACTAATTTTACCCAAACCAAGCTCCAAATTACCCAAAACCTTAATTACACACTTGATGATCTTGAACTTTTAGAGAAAAATTTTGGATGATGATAAATGTGTGTGTAATGTGGCGTATGATATGGTGATAATGAGGTGAAGATGAGTTCTAATCTAGGAAGCATTTAAGATAAGAAATGAAAATCCTAAAAGTGTTGCACCATATATAGTAAAAATGAGATTATATTTAGATTAGATGTGAATTTTTGTCCCATGTGGTGGAGTGTGTATTATGGCCGGTTATGGCTTATTTAGGGAAGGGTGATTTTAGTTTTTACTCCGCGTTGGTGTATTGTGTGTCGGTTTGAGCTTAAATGTTACCGTAAAGTCCCGGTTTGACTTTTTGGACACGTTTACGTAAAATAAAGTTTTTAACCACGTTTTTGTCAGAAATATAATAAAATGTCATTACTGACTCAAAAACATATTTATTTGACTATTACCATATGTACTGTGCTGTCGGTACGCGCGTGCAGTTGTTTTTCAGAAAAATGCGAGAAAGCTCTCAGTTAATTATAATACTTGTCAGTAACTATCAGAAATGTGAAAATTTAACTTTACTGACAAAAATATACTTTTTCTGCAGTGACTGTAAGCTACAGTATGCTGGGACAGCTCCCGAAAATGCTCAAAAATACTCAGAAATATGCAAATGCGCATAGAAATGCTTAGCTTAAAAATAATTAATACTCATATAATATTAATTAACAACGTGAAAATTACCATTTGTCACAGTTTCCCATCTAATCGGGAAATCCGTCCCGGATTTCAATTTACGCCACCCTGGTTTCGAAAAAAGATGAGGGTATTTTCGCTTGATCTCGTCCTCTCGCTCCCAAGTGTATTCGGGGCCTCTGCGAGAGTTCCATCGGACCTTCACAATTGGGATACGACTCTGATTTAGTCGTTTCACTTCCCGGTCCATGATTTCAATCGGCTCTTCAATGAAATTTAACCTCTCATCAAGCTGGATTTCATCCAAAGGAATAATGGCGTTCTCATCTGATAAGCACTTCTTCAGATTGCTGACATGAAAAACGTCATGCACAGCGCTGAGCTCAGATGGCAGTTCAAGTCGGTAGGCTACTGGCCCGATCTTTTCAATGATCTCGAAAGGTCCAATATAGCGAGGGTTCAACTTACCACGCTTGCCGAATCTGATCACGCCTTTCCATGGCGAGACCTTCAACATTACTTTATCTCCCACTTGAAACTCAAGGGGTTTCCGCCTTCTGTCGACGTAACTCTTTTGATGGTCACGAGCCGCCTGCTTTCGGTTCTTGATCTGCACAATCTTTTCAGTAGTCTCATGGACTAGTTCTGGTCCGGTAAGTTGGCTTTCTCCAACTTCCGCCCAACAAATTGGCGATCTGCACTTACGTCCATAAAGTGCTTCATACGGTGCAGCCTTAATACTGGTGTGATAGCTGTTGTTATAGGAAAACTCGACTAAAGGCAAATGCCTGTCCCAGCCATTTCCGAAATCAATCACACAGGCTCTTAACATGTCCTCTAATGTCTGAATGGTCCTTTCACTCTGACCATCCGTTTGAGGATGATAAGCCGTACTCATATCAAGTTTAGTTCCCATTGCATCCTGAAGTGACTTCCAAAAATTTGACGTGAATCGACTGTCTCGATCAGAAATAATAGAAACAGGCACTCCATGCCTTGCGACAATTTCCTTCACATACAGTCGCGCGAGTTTATCCATCTCGATTTTCTCCGCTATAGGAAGGAAATGCGCTGATTTAGTGAGACGGTTACAATTACCCAAATCGTGTCATAACCACTCGATGTCCTAGGTAACTTAGTTATAAAATCCATAGTAATACGCTCCCATTTCCATTCCGAAATCTCAGGTTGAACAAGCAGACCGGACGGTCTCTGGTGTTCAGCCTTGACCTTCGAGCACGTTAAGCACTTGCTGACGTATTCAGCTATATCGGCCTTCATGTTTGGCCACCAATACAACTTCTTCAGGTCTAAATACATCTTGTCAGATCCTGGGTGAATGGAGTACTTGGACTTATGGGATTCGTGCATAATAAAATCACGAATTCCTCCATACAATGGAATCCAGTACCTGTCTCTATAACGCAAAATCCCATCGGATCTTCTTACTAACCCATTTTCAAGTTTCGGCATTCTGTGAATCTTCTCACTGGGTCGGTTTTCATCTTTGAGTGCTTCACCCTGAGCTTCAAGAATGTTTTCTGGAAGCGGCAAATTGATCGTCATCCCTAATGATATAACCCTGAGAGGTTTGATCCGTTCCTTTCTGCTAAGAGCGTCGGCAACCACATTTGCCTTGCCTGGGTGATAACGGATCTCACAATCATAGTCGCTAAGCAACTCCAACCATCGGCGCTGTCTCATGTTCAGCTCCTTCTGGTTCAATATATGCTGTAGATTCTTGTGATCAGTATACACTACACATTTAGTCCCATAAAGGTAGTGTCTCCAAATCCTCAGTGCAAACACGACTAATCCTAATTCTAGGTCATGGGTTGTGTAGTTTTTCTCATGAGTTTTCAGCTGTCGAGAAGCGTATGCTATCACCTTCTCTCTCTGTATCAACACGGCTCCCAAACCTTTGTGTGACGCATCGCAATACACAACAAAATCTTTGCTACCCTCGGGTAAAGCTAAAATAGGTGCACTACACAATCTTTCTTTAAGGAGTTGAAAAGCTTCCTCCTCATCATCTCCCCAGTCGTATTTCACATTCTTTTGAGTCAACTTCGTCAACGGTTTAGCTATCTTAGAGAAACCTTCTATAAACCTTCTGTAATAGCCGGCAAGTCCTAAAAATTGTCGGATTTCCGTCGGCGTTGTGGGCGTTGCCCAATCCTTGATGGCCTCAATCTTAGCTGGATCTACGTGAATTCCTTGCTTATCTATCACGTGACCAAGAAACTGTACAGTCGATATCCAGAATTCACACTTCGAAAACTTAGCATATAGCTCTTCCTTTTTCAACAATTCCAAGATTAGCTTGAGATGTTCCTCATGCTCTTGCTCATTCTTGGAATATATCAGGATATCATCAATAAATACTATCACGAATTTATCCAAATATGGCTTACACACACGATTTATGAGATCCATGAATACTGCTGGTGCATTTGTCAAGCCAAATGGCATAACTTGAAGTTCGTAATGGCCATATCGGGTTCGGAATGCGGTCTTCGGGATATCCTCTTCCCGGACTCTAAGTTGGTGATAACCCGATCTCAAGTCTATCTTAGAATAAACCGATGATCCTTGCAACTGATCAAATAAATCGTCTATCCTCGGGTGTGGGTATCTATTCTTAAGGGTTAGCTTATTTAGTTCCCGATAGTCAATACACATCCTGAAGGATCCATCATTCTTCTTGACAAACAACACAGGAGCTCCCCAAGGCGATGAACTCGGTATGATAAAACCTTTTCCAGACAGTTCAGCTAACTGATCGGATAATTCTTGTAATTCCGAAGGTACTAAACGATAAGGTGCTCGCGCTACAGGCGCGGCTCCTGGCACTAAATCGATTTGGAATTCGATTTGTCTGGCCGGTGGAAGTCCCGGTAAGTCTTCTGGAAAGACTTCTGGAAAATCCCTTACGATTGGCACATCTTCCAACCTTTTCTCTCCAGGTTCCTTTTCTTTCTTTTCAGTGACATGAGCTAAAAAGAGATAGCATCCCTTCTCGATGTACTTCTGCACCTTTGTACACGAGATGATGCCCAATCTTGACGAACGCGCACGATCAGAGCGGTCACCTTCAACAATCAGAACTTCGTTCCCATAGGGTACTCTGACGATCTTCTCATCACAGACGATGACGGCATGATATTTCGATAGCCAATCCATCCCTATGATGACGTCAAAGCTTCCCAACTCTACTGGCATTAGGTCGATGTTGAATGGACGGTTCAACAAGTTTAGAATGCAACCCCTTATGATGGTACCTACTATTTCTAGGTTTCCGTTTGCTAATTCTACGTCAAAGACATTATCTAAGGTGGTCGGGGCTATATCAAGCAAAGGACTAAAAGCGGTCGATACAAAGCTTCTATCTGCTCCCGTATCGAAAAGTACTGAAGCATAACGATTATTTAAAAGAAACGTACCCGTCACCACGTTCGGATCGTCCTGTGCTTCCCTTCTGCCTACGGCATAAACTCTTCCACGGCTCTTCCTTCATTGCCCTAATTTCAGTTGTTGACCACGGCTACTTGGTTGCCTGGTCCACCACCGTTTCCTTGGTTTTGGGGCTTATTGCACTCATTCCGATAATGACCCTTTTCACCACACCCAAAGCAGGTGACATCCGCCTTACAATTGTAGGGTGGTGCTGCTTGTGCGGTGGCTAGTGGTCTTGTCCTGCAGTTCTTAGCCAAGTGCCCTATCCTCTGGCAATTGTTACACTTCACAGTACACTGTCCCCTGTGATGTAACTTACAGCGGTTACAAAAAGGTGTATTCTTGTCATAACCTTTCTTGTCTCCTGAACCAGCTGCATAAATCTTGCCTCCATTCTGTTTCTTGTTCTGAGAGTTGTTGTTGTTACCCTTGGAGTGATCTTCCCACTTCCTTTTGTGGTAAGTGCTCCTCTCTGGAATATCCTCCAGCTCCTGATCCATTAACTTGTTTGCCGTCTCCATGGTCTCATGAAGATCTACAGCCCTCGAGGTAATCACATCACCTCTGATAGATTTCGGCAAACCACTGATATACTTCTCAATCATTCTGGCTTCAGTCCGAACCATTTCTGGACATAGCAAAGCCAACTCCTGGAATCTCTGATTGTAAGCAGCGATGTTGTTGTTTTGCACTTTCAGATGCCAAAACTCAATTTCCAACTTCATAATCTCATTACGTGGGCAATACTTCCTAATCACTAGTTCCTTAAAATCTTCCCAAAGCATAGCATAAGCAACATCCATATTAGCAGACTTCATGTAGTTGTTCCACCAGGTCAAAGCGGAATCCATGAAAGTGAATGACGCGAACTTAACCCTGTCATCCTCATGACATCCACTGATATGAAACACGGTTTCAAGCTTCTCAATCCATCTGACCAAACCAACGGCTCCCTCTGTTCCTCCAAATCCTCCAACCATGATTTTTCGGAACTCAGAGTAAGTACAACCTCGGCTGTTGGTCACTGGCCTAGATGTTCCGGTGTTGGTGGTTGAATTGGTCACAGCTGCGAGAGCGGCTGCCACACGGTCAGCAACAAGTTGATCCAGTGTTGCTTGATTCACCACTGGGGCAGCAGTTGCGGCCCTAGTTGGTGCAACATCCTCAGCTGTCTGGTCTTGTGCAACTCTGGTCGGGGCAACATCCTCAGCGGTTCTTCCCCTTACTGTCCTTGTCTGAACCGGTGTGTTAGCGGGTCGTCCTCGTGTGACTCTGGTCGGGGCAACAGGTTCAGCAGTCCTTCCCCTCACTGACCTTGTCTGAATGGGCGTGTTAGCGGGTTGTCCTCGTGTGACTCTGGTTGACTTTCATTTTGGCGCCATTTATCTGCATCACAAAAGATGGCGATAAATGAGATTTTTGGTTATAGGAAAATAAATCATACGGATACGTGGATAGCGAAAACAAAATACAAGAATAAAGTCAACCACAGAGGAACAATGAAAAATCGGATAGGAAGACTAAGCTTGTTATACATATATCAAAAGATAGAAGGTTCACAAAATTACAAGCTCATCAATAGATAGTTCTAAGATACAACGAAAATACTAATAGTCCTAGGAATACATCATCACTACTACTAATCTAGGATCGGTCACTAGCAATGCGTAGCTCCTCAAATGCTCGGGTCAATCCTCCAATGGTGGTCTCTAGCTGGGCTACACGGTCTCTAATCTCTTGGTTCTCCCTCATCACTGAACCAATGGTAATCTCAGCGGTCACAATCCTCTACCACTGAGTACGATCGACTCCTCTAGCTCGTCGCAACATACCCTGAATCCTCTGCTGGCCTCTACCTAAACCAATGGCCCTAAAGTCCAAACCTCTAAGCTCCCTACCATGCAATCTCTCTAAGGCATCCAATCTGGCCCTCAATCCAATCATCACTCTACGGTCAGAATACAACTCCTCAAACAAAACACAAGCTGCCTGATCAATAGTCCCAATCCGCCTCTCCACAGTCTGAATACGCTCAGACTGCTCCAATCTCCCAAGCTGATCAGAATGCACATCAAGTAGGTTCGCCTGGTTCGTCAACTGAATCCAGATCTGATCCATCTCAGTAAGCTCCTCAGGCTCTGCTAGTGGAGAAGCCACTGGTGATGGGAGTGGGGTAGGCATCGGAGATGGTGGTATGAAAGAAGGAGATGACGGTGTGTACTCTGGGCTAGCTGCACGTACACCCGTGCTAACATCACAAGCAATGTCCAACCACTGACTATCATCCAAACCCTGAATCTCAGCGTCTCTGGAGCTCTGTCCAATCTCAAACAAACCCTGAAACTGTGCATCTCTCGAGCTCTGTCCAACCTCAAACAATCCCTGAACATCCTCCATGATGCCCTTGCCATCCCTCGGCATCATAACCTGATCTATATCCATAGGAGTATCCCTATCCCTATCATCATCTAAACCCATAGGAGTGTGCTCAACAGCAACAGTAGGAGTAGGCTCATCCTGAACCTGCTCTGGATCCTCCACTGGATCCTCATCCTCATCAGAATAGGTCTCCACTGATCTCCTATGTCTCTAACTAGGTGGGGAATAGTCTGGGGATGGTACAGGTGACTGAGGTGGTGAGTCAGCAGGAGTACCCATATAACCATAATGGGTCCTACTAAGAG
The DNA here is from genome assembly GCA_021014915.2 of Artemisia tridentata subsp. tridentata. Classification (NCBI taxonomy): domain Eukaryota; kingdom Viridiplantae; phylum Streptophyta; class Magnoliopsida; order Asterales; family Asteraceae; genus Artemisia; species Artemisia tridentata. The sequence goes on from CP139508.1 coordinate 224,590,732, forward strand.
ATGATGTCAACACAGAAGATAACTGAAGACGACGTCCACGGACTCGCCTATATGATGCCCGACGTCTGACAGGTGGAGCATCAAGATCATGCTGAGTAAAGGTATACAACTGAGCTGGTGATGAACGATGTGCTGTGGTAGATCTGTGCAAATACGGCGAGGTGGATACCGAAGTGATGTGTACAGGCTGAACTGGAATAGATGGCTGAGCAGCAGCACGAACAACCTCCATCAGTGGGTCATCCATGAATGGAACTGGCTGCTGTGTCTGAGAAGTGAATCCAGTAGTATCTACCTTAGAGTGTGTGCCGAATGGGAGAGACATGGTCTGTGACAAATATAGCGTGACACGTATAAGTATATAGAAATTACTTATATCATATATGCTTAGTATAATATACTCAAATAGCATGCCAAAAACACTTAATCAAATAAAGCAAACAATGCTCAAATCATAGCAAGCTAAACTGGCAGGCATCCGGCGGTCATGATGGAAAGTTTTTCATAAATCGGTTATAGTTCAAGGTTTTTATAAACCACGTTCTCTATAACCTAGGCTCTGAATACCAATCTGTAACACCCCAAAATCACAATATTCGCGGAAGCATACACTTTGGGTGCTACGAGGTTGGTAATCACAACACAAGATATAGGGAACGGATTAAAAATCCGTTTTAAAATATATTACATAAGTCTAGTCATGTAACATTACATAAAATTCATTTAGATGAAAATGAAGCCCATTTAAATTAAAAAGGTCCAATTGTCAGAGTAAACGCATTAAAAACATTTCCATCATTTATTGTGACCGACGCCATGCTCTGCACTCGGCTAAACGCACCTCAGTTTCCTGAGAAAAATATGCTAAAAGTCAGCTAACGCTGGTAGGTTCATAGGTTTAAATAAATAGCACATATGGACCAATAGCAACATCTAAAAAACAATCAGCAGATACACACTACTAGCTATGCAAACACTAAGCCTCATCCTACCGAGCTATGACAATGCAGCACGACTAGCGTTAGCAAAATAAATAAGGGTGCCCGCGAGTGTTAATCCCCAGACACTCGGCCAAAAACCCGACTTGGTATACGTTCGCCTTGGCTATGCCGAGCCAATCGAACAGGGACGTCACTCCCAATAGATCTATTTATAACAAACGGCTTTCTAAACAGGAATTAACGGCAAATGATAGTGGGCACAAAATGGGATTCAGCAAACTTAGGTTTCTGCATATTAGTGTGATCTTAAAAGCAAATTCATTTCTTGTCCATGAAAACCGTTTTGCATGTTTCTCACCCCAAGCTTATAAAACAAAATCGTATAAAATATGGGGCTATAAACTCACCTTTCAAATACAGCAAATCAGCTAATAAATCAAAATAATGCAACCGCGCCGATCAGCACCCTAAATCAGTACGGTAAGTCTTAGCAAAATATTCGTGTCTCTTATGTCTTTATTATATTTGAAAAGTTTTACGTTTGACCTGTGCTCGTGTATTTCTTGCTTGATGTGTGGTAAAATATATTTCGAAATGATTTATTATTGTAACTCTTGGCGATGGCTCATAGTGATAGTGCATGGTGGGAATACGTAACGGAACATCCGTGCTAGTATTCGCGACTTAAATGTGCAAGTGTTATATATATATATATACTTACTCATACATTTACATATATATATATGTAAATGTATGAGTAAGTATATATATATATATAACACTTGCACATTTAAGTCGCGAATACTAGCACGGATGTTCCGTTACGTATTCCCACCATGCACTATCACTATGAGCCATCGATATATATACATACATATATATATATATATATATATATATATATATATATATATATATATATATATATATATATATATATATATATATATAAGTCAATTACTTATGTATTTAATTAATGGAAATTAATTAAATAAGTTTTCGAAAAGGGTTAATATACTAGAGGTAGTGGAGAATTATTATTTTAGAAACATCGTTTATTATTTCTGATGCAACCTTTATAAGAAAACAAGTTTTGTTACGTAATTCCATAAAGTTTACGTAAGTTAAGTGTTTTCACAAAAATATTCTAAGTGTTGGATTTTTAGAAAATTTGGGCATGACCCATTTGTTTATACAACGTTTCCATTTATCTCATATGTTGCAAACTTCTCCTCAAATATTCCACTAACTAGTTATATGTGCAAAAATACTTTCGTGATATATATATATCAAGTGTCGTGAATATGTTTTCGTGGTTATATTATTCGTTATCTTTACTTTTAGGTATTAGCAATAGATTTCGACGTAAAGGTAATATTTTGTCAAAAAGTCAACAAAAGTCAATCTCAATGTTAATTTAGTAAAAATGTCAATTTTTACCCTTTGGAGACTAAACGTCTCAAAACAAGTCCAAAAATAGTTATCGTTATATTTATCGTCTCGTTAAACATTAACAACCACGGCGAGTCGGAAAATATTCCAAAAATCAAATTTACCATTTTTACTTGTTAATTGGGCCGAAATTCTTCAAATAAGCCCAATCACTATGAGAGGATGTGATACACTTAGGATGTTAAGCCTTTATAACGTGTGTATGTGATACTTTTGAGTGAATATGATTAAGTATGCGGAATCTACTTAACCACACTTAGAAGATTGTTTGTTGTGTGTAAATGGAACGATGGTGATTGATGAAACTGATAAGAACAATGAGAGTTAATACCAAATGGTTAATATTATTGATAAATATTACAAAGGTTGATATTGTTTGATGTTTACAGTTTTTGTTCACAGTTAGAGAAGTTGCAAAGGTTTAAAGATGACACACACTTTCTAACTTAGCTAAGATCTTCTTTTATACTTGAAGAAGATCTTTACAATATATTGTAAAAGTCATATAAGTCTTGTCTAATTAAAACATGTCTACTACTTGAGTATTATGTCTCGTGTGTAAGTAATCAAAGACACATATGTCTTACACATAAAACTTGTATATGTATCTAGACATATATATGTATCTAGTCATATTCTAGAGAGTATACAACTTGATTACTCAACCTTTATATAAAGATATTTTCTACCAAATACATTTGACTTTTGTGTATAAATATCTTATCCATCAGCATGGTGACTCATCAATTAGCAGCAGCTTCATTTGTACTAGCAGCAGGTTGTTTACGGCAGCAGTCTGTTTAACACTAGCAGCAGGTTATTTCAACTAGCAGCAGGTTGTTTAATACTAGCAGCAGGTTGCAGCAACAGAGTGTTAAAGCTAGCAGCAGTTTGATACTTAGAGAATTTCCCAATACTATCTTTCAGAATATTTAATTCCCAACAATCCTCCCCTAAACATGTGAACCCTTTCAACATGTTTTCCAGAATTAAATGAGGACTTGTGAAGATCTTTCAAACACTTCTATTCTGTAAGACCTAATATCTTTCCTTGAAGCTTATCTGCTTTCCTTGACTTTAAACAATATCTAAAACTAACTTCAGATGGAGGAATTATAAGAATGAAACTGAAATTGAAACTGAAAGCTTTATCCGTTTATTCTAGATAGAACTTTCTCCTTTTGAATGCTTCATCCCTTCTGAATACTTAAAGAACACCATGTTCTTGTCATTTTCAACCTCCCCTGAATTCTAAATTCCTTCCTTTATTGGTTATTCTTCCTCCCTTGTTGTAACTAACTTTTCTTGAGCTTTGAAGAATTTCTCACCATGTACCAAAAATATATCCTCCCCTGAGATGAAGAACCCTTCCTTCCTCCCCTGTTTGGAAGATCTAGCAATCCTCCTTTGAGAATATGTTATCAGACAATACTGTACATGAAGCCATCAATTCCTTAAAAGTTTAAATTTCTGCCCTCATCACTTCTAGGTGTGTAACCTCCTATGAGTGGTGAATCATGGGGCAATAACTCATAATCCATCATTGGATAGGATTCTGAATCATTTTTATTCCAGAAAAATCCATTTTAAGAAAAACTTGTGACTTTTAGCAGTATGCATATGATTTTATTATGAAAAATCATATTGCTTCCAACCATTTTGAAGGGATCAAGTGTAGTTACAGACACTTAATCAAAATTTCGGTTTAAAGCAACCTCTGGTAGTGTGAGAACCAATGTTTTCAGTTATAAATAACTGCCTGTGTACAGATAAACTCATTCAAAGAGCTTTCCTGACAGGGTTTCCAGCTCGTGGCATTTGTTACCTCTAACACAAGTGTTAGATTCACTTTTGCTCGCTGTTCTTTCTATCAGATATCCTGAGATTAACACATTATACTTTAAAGTATAAAATGATAGAAAGTGAGTTGTATCAGTTACTATCTGATCAACTAAGCCATCAAGTCAATGTGAAATATAATAACAAGGTTTCAAGAAAGCAGTTTTAAAGAAGTATTTAACTTAGGTTTAAAACCTTGTTAAAATTTCCCAAACTCAGTCCATCGTAAACCTGTTATAGTAGCAACCAAAAATACATTCTGCTGCTTCCCTTACACATCAGACTTCTCAAGTTTGTTCAAAGTTCATACCTGAAATAGTTAGCCTAAAACCAAGAAACAAAATGCATAGCATATGTTTTTATAGCAGTATCATAGAATGACTAACAATATGAACTTAACAAATAAAGATTTGTACCAGCAGCACAATCTTTTAACTAACAACAGTATGTTGTAAAATCCAACAGCAGAGTAAAATTTATGTACAAAAACACATCAGATTGAAAATTTAAAGATTAAGCATTCCAATACTTGCTACCAAGTACTGAAACCTTCCAACATCAAAAGCTTTTGTAAGAAGATCTGCAAAGTTATGATCTGAAGCAATTTTCATTACTTGAATTAACCTTTTCTCATTGCAATCTCTAATAAAGTGATGTCTAATTTCAATGTGTTTTGTTTTAGAATGTTGCACTGGATTTTTAATAATACAAATTATACTACTATTATCAATATGAATGACAGTGTTCATGAAATTGTACCCATAATCAAGAAGTTGGTTTTGAAGCCATAGAACTTGACCACAGCAACTTGCAGCAGCTACATATTCAGCTTCAGTTGTTGAATTTGCCACAATAGTTTGCTTCTTACACTGCCATGAGACAAGTCTACATCCAAGGAATTGACATCCTCCTGTTGTTGACTTTCTGTCCAAGCTAGCACCAGCATAATCACTATCCGAAAATGCTACCAAGTCAAAAGGTGACTCTCTAGAATACCATAAACCCAACCTTGGTTGACCTTTGAGATATCTAAAAATTCTCTTGACTGCAGTTAAATGAGAAACTTTAGGAGTGATTTGAAATCTTGCACAAGCACAAACAGAGAACATGATATTAGGTCTTGATGATGTGAGATACATCAAAGATCCTATCATAGATCTGTATGTGTGTACATCCACATTTTCTCCATCTATATCTTTAAGAAGTGGCTTCTCATGATCCATTTGTGTGCTTGCTACTTTTGAATCAGCAAAATGAAATTTTCTAAGTATCTCTGCAACATATTTGTCTTGAGATATAAAGATACCTTCACTTAATTGCTTAACTTGCAGACCCAAAAAGAATGTAAGTTCTCCCATAGAACTCATCTGTAACTTATCATGCATAAGCTTCTCAAATTCTAAACACATCTCCTTCCTAGTAGATCCAAAGATAATATCATCTACATACACCTGTACAAGCAGCAGATCCTTCTTGTGTTGCTTGATGAAAAGTGTCTGATCTATCTTGCCTCTTTGAAATCCATTTTCAATTAAATAGGAAGCTAGTGTTGCATACCAAGCTCTTGGTGCCTGATGTAGGCCATATAGAGCTTTAACTACCTTGTACACCTTGTCTGGATAGTCAGGATCAATGAAACCAGGAGGTTGTGACACATACACCTCCTCTTGAATTGTGCCATATAAAAATGCACTCTTGACATCCATTTGATAAACTGTGAAGCCTAAAAATGAAGCATAAGCTAAGAAAAGCCTAATTGCCTCAAGTCTTGCAACTGGAGCATAAACCTCATCATAGTCTATCCCTTCTTCTTGTGTGTACCCTTGGGCTACTAATCTAGCCTTATTCCTAATCACTATTCCCCTTTCATCCCTTTTATTCTTGAAAACCCATCTAGTGCCAATAACCTTTACACCCTTTGGTAAATCAACTAGCACCCAAACCTTCTGAATCTTGAACTGAAGAAGCTCCTCTTGCATAGCCTCTACCCAGCTTGAATCATCTAGGGCTTTAAGAATGTTCTTTGGTTCATCTTGTGAGAGAAAACATACAAACAAGCAAGAGTTGGAAAACTCATGCTGTTTTGAAGCATATAAAGGGCATCAAGAAGCCCTTGTTGGTCTGGAGACATCAGTTGTTGTCTTGTCTTCACACCAGATTGTACATCTCCAATCACATTTTCCAGGGAGTGAACTTTGTGAATCCTTGTGTGTGGAGTAGAAGGAACTTGATAACTTGGAAGAAGATTGCTTAAATCCACTTCATCTTCTGAGAATTCAGCTTCTTTTGTTTCTGAAGGACCACCAGCAGAATCATTAAGCCTAGCAGCAGGTTCATCAAGCCTAGCAGCAGGTTGCTCTGTCTCAGCAGCATGTTCTTTCTCAGCAACATTATCAACATTAGAAACTTTTTGTTGTTCTTTGGTTCCATCTTCCTTATGTTCAGCTTTAACCACTTCTTTAGTGTAACCAGAAGAAGTATCATTATTCATTGAAGTTGATCCCACACTTGTACTTGATACTATTGGCATCCATACATGATCCTGACCTTTTTCTTTGTTTAACCCAGCCTCATTTGTTGTTTCATCTTCTTTTGAACCTGAAAATTCATTAGTGTCTACAAAAACAGGCACATAATTCATAGAATGGGTTAGTGACTCAAGATTAAATAGCCATTTTGGTCCTCGACCTTCTACATTGGATTTGTTTTCTAAAAAATCCACATGCAGATTTTCCTCTACTTTATGAGTTCTTGTGTTGTATACCCTAAATGCTTTGCTATTGAGAGAGTATCCAACAAAGAATCCTTCATCTGCTTTGCCATCGAATTTTCCTAAATGGTCTAAGGTATTGAGAATTGTCACATGACATCCAAAAGGTCTAAGAAATCCTATTGCAAGAGTTCTACCTCTAAACAGTTCATATGATGTCTTATTGTGAGGCTGCACAACTAAAACTCTATTTTGAACATAGCAAGCAGTGTTGATTGCTTCAGCCCAAAAAGTTATAGGCAACTTAGAATCAGCTAACATAGTTCTAGCAGCTTCTATTAGTGTTCTATTCTTTCTTTCAGCTACTCCATTTTGTTGAGGAGTTCTAGCAACACTAAATTCTCTCCTAATACCTTTTTCTTTGCAGAAATCATCCATAACTCTATTTTTGAATTCTGTCCCATTATCACATCTAATGACTTTTACTTTCTTGCTTACTAGGTTTTCTATCTCTGTAATGAAAGTCTTAAGGATGCTTGATGTCTCATCCTTAGAAGTTAAAAAGAAAACCCATGTAAATCTGCTATAGTCATCAGTAATAACTAGACAATATCTCTTATGCATAATACTACTTACTGAAACAGGTCCAAATAAGTCCACATGAAGCATAAAAAATGATTGACTGATAGAGTTAAAAATCTTGGGTTTACAAGTGGCTTTGTGTTGTTTGCCTTTAAGACAAGCAATGCATGTTTGATCATTTTCAAATCTTTTGTGAGGTAAACCTCTTACCAAACCATTCTTAACAATTTTATTTATGGTTTTGAAATTAATATGACCAAGCCTTCTATGCCATTTCATAGACTCATCCAATGTGGCCTTTGCAACAAGACAAGTTAAAGCCTCTTTAGGAACAATGTTGTTCATATCAACACTGTACATGTTGCCCTTTCTTGGAATTTTAAAAAGTACTTGACTTTCATCAGGCATCTTAAAATCAGAAGAAAGTACAAGACATTCAATGTCAGTAAAAAGAACTTTGTTCTTTTTGTCACACATTTGTGAGACACTAAAGAGATTATACTTAAGCTCTTGTACATAGTACACATCTTCAAAATCTAATTTACTGGTTTGTATGGTACCTTTACCAGTAATCTTTCCACCAATTCCTCCTCCAAAGGTAACATATCCACCATCAATTGATTGAAAATCTGAGAGGTAAGATTTGTTGCCTGTCATGTGCCTTGAACACCCACTATCTGAATAGCCTTGATCTTCTTGATCTCTTGGTGAATGTCCCTGCACACAAATAAAAGAATCAGTTTCTTTGGGACACCCAAGCTATTGCTGACTTGGTTGTGCCTCGTGCATCAATATAAACAATGCTCTTAAGAACAGTTGATGCACCATTGGATTTAAGTGGTCTCCAAATCCAATTTGCTGAGGTCTTAACAACATTGACCCTCTTTTTCATAGCAGTAGAACCTTTAGGTTTCCAAACTTGTTTGTGAATCACTGCTTTTAATTGAAAAGGTCTCTTAGTAGTTTTTAATGCAGATTTGAAAGTTGATTTTGCATTTTGAACTACTGGTTTTGGGTTAACAGTCATAAATAGTCTAGCAGCAGGATAAGTTTGTCTAGCAGCATAATTAATTTGCCTAGCAGCAGAACCTTTTGGTTTAGCAGCAGGATCTGTGTTTGAGTTAGACTTATTTGAGACTGTTCTGGGAGTTGGTCTTGTGTAATTAGAGTGATTTTTAGGAGTCTGCCTTTTTGAATTCACCCTAATGTTTGTATACCCAGTTACCCTTTGATTACAGAAAGCAGCAGAATGGTCAAAACTTCCACAAGTGAAACAAGCATTGTTGTAAAACTTAAAGTCATCATTTTGGTGAGACTTGAAGGTATTCCATTTTCTATGGTCACCTTTGGGCTTGTTTGTGGACCTATATTGTTCACAATATCGTACTGGTTGCCTAACAGGTTTATCATTAATCATAGGCCTATCAGTATGACTTCTAACCATTTTAGGAACACTTGTTCCAGCTTTCTTAATCTCATCAGGTTTAGACATAACCTGTTCATCATCACTATCAGATGTACAGTCTTCAACAACTATATCATCTGCTTTCTTAACAAAGGACACCTTGTCCTAAAAAAGTAAAGTTTTACTTAAACTTTCACTTTCTTTCTTGGGCTCATCAACTACTACATTAGGTTTTGGTTGAACACCATATTGTAATTCAGGTAGTTGATCTTTAGGTAGGTCAATCCCTGGGGGTTTAGGGATACCTCTATATGGAGGTGGGACAGCATTATATCCTATCCCTGACTTAGGCTTGTTAATGACTTGACATTCAATCAGGTTAGTTACACCTCTAGAAGCATGTTCTAGTGTTTCTACACTTAAGTGAATGTTGGCATTTTCTGCTTTAGTCCTATCTAAAGCTTCTCTTAAAGCTTTGATCTCATGCTCTTTATGGAGTATGTGATGATTAAGTATAGCTTTAGCATCAGTAAAAGTAAGTTCATTAGCTTTGTAATATAGAATCTGTTTCTCTACTTTTGCTAAACTACATTTATAATTTACTAGCTCCTGATGAATTCTATTTAGCTCTTTCCTTTGGTCATCAAAATGTGTTATTAAAGAGTGTAATTCTTTAAAAGCAGTACAATCATTAGAATAAGCTTTATGATCTTGTACCTCATGAGTAGAAAAAGCCATAAGAGCCATCTGTGAAGAACCTTCTTCTTCATCATCCATGAAGCTCCAATCAAAACCTAAACCATCAATAGCTACCATAGCTTTTGGTTCAGTATTTTCCCCTGTTCTGGACTTGCTTCCAAAACCTTTATTCCTGCTATCTTGTTGCCTTGGCCTTCTGCATTCTCTTGAGAAGTGCCCTAACATGTGATAGTTATAACATTCTATCTTTGACTTATCAAAACCAGCAGTATCATTGCTGCTAATTGTGATCTTCTTCCCCGTCCTTTGATAGAATTTCTTAGCTCTCATGCTAAGAAGAGAAATTTGCCATTTTAGGTCCATCTCCTCCAGATCATCATCATTGATCTCTAGGAGGTCTTCATGAGTTAACATGGATCCATCATTCTTGCTCGTGAGAAAAGCACACCAAGTTTTCTCATCCAAAATACCTATGGTGCTGCTTGATGAACTAGCAGTACCAACACCATCTTCAACCTGGTCATCTTTAACTGGACTTGAGGTACTAGGAGATGACATAAATGCCATATTCCCAGTGTTTGAGCTAGAACCTCCAGTTTTCTTCATCTCTTGCTCAACAATTTTAAAGTTGCTGTGCAAGTCCATTAAATCCATAGAGTCAATGTCTGGCTTGTTCTTCCAGACCACAACATGCATAGCCCACTCTTCAGGTAGACTTCTCAGAAACTTTGAGTTTAAATCTTCTTGAGATATTTCAACCCCAAGAATAGTAAGTTGGCTCACAAGATTCTGAAGCCTGTTAAACATATGGTCTAATGATTCATTGTTGGTTGAGTTGAAGTTTTCAAACTGTTTCTTAAGAAGAGTTTTCTGGGTCTTCTTGGTGGCTTCATTACCACCATACCTTGCAATAATGGCCTCAAACAAAGACTTTGCATCTTTGAACTTGCTGAAATTTAAGAGTTGATCATTTGGAATGGTCATCATCAGCATACTTCTGGCCTTTAGATCGTTCTTCTTCAGTATTCTTTCTTCTGCGGACTGTGGCTTAGTCTGCACGGATGTTATCACCTTGCCATCAATTGTTGATGTAGAGGTTGTAGGCTTGAAAGAGTCTCCATCTTCAATAATTTCCCATAGAGTGTAATCTTGCACCTGGAAATATTGCTCTATCCTTAACCGCCACATCTCAAACTCATTCTGTTTGAGCATAGGTAACTTTGCAGCAACATTCGTCTGAATAGCTTCCACGTCCATTTCTTCTTCTTCTTCTAAATCAGAAATATCAGCCTGGCTCTGATACCAACTGAGAGGATGTGATACACTTAGGATGTTAAGCCTTTATAACGTGTGTATGTGATACTTTTAAGTGAATATGATTAAGTATGCGGAATCTACTTAACCACACTTAGAAGATTGTTTGTTGTGTGTAAATGGAATGATGGTGATTGATGAAACTGATAAGAACAATGAGAGTTAATACCAAACGGTTAATATTATTGATAAATATTACAAAGGTTGATATTGTTTGATGTTTACAGTTTTTGTTCACAGTTAGAGAAGTTACAAAGGTTTAAAGATGACACACACTTTCTAACTTAGCTAAGATCTTCTTTTATACTTGAAGAAGATCTTTACAATATATTGTTAAAGTCATATAAGTCTTGTCTAATTAAAACATGTCTACTACTTGAGTATTATGTCTCGTGTGTAAGTAATCAAAGACACATATGTCTTACACATACAACTTGTATATGTATCTAGACATATATATGTATCTAGTCATATACTAGAGAGTATACAACTTGATTACTCAACCTTTATATAAAGATATTTTCTACCAAATACATTTTTACTAGCAGCAGGTTGTTTACGACAGCAGGTTATTTCAACTAGCAGCAGGTTGTTTAATACTAGCAGCAGGTTGCAGTAGCAGAGTGTTAAAGCTAGCAGCAGTTTGATACTTAGAGAATTTCCCGATACTATCTTTCAGAATATTTAATTCCCAACATACTATTTTTAGTCCAAAACACATTTTTAGTTATAACGTATATATCGACACGTTACTAAAAATCATTTTACTCGCTCAATAGGTTCGTTTGGTCAAAAAGTCAAAACCTCAAAAATGCTTATGGGCTTCGGCCCAACAGTAATTCAATGGGCTTTTTGGCCTAAAAATCCATTTGGTCCAATTTGTTATTATTTGTTACTTATTAGTGATTATTAGTTACCAAATACACTTTTTACTTATCAAATAAGCTCTAATAAATAAGCTACTTAGTCAATATTTCAAGTTGACTATTTTATGGTCCATTCGACCCATATATAGTGTCTCAACTTATTTTCACCTTTTTAATAGTTATTTTTAGTAACTTATAGCTTATTAAATAAGCTAATCCAAATAAGCACTTTACTAAATTTTTCCACCTTTTCACCATTTGAGCCAAAATTTTATGTTTTTCAAAACCCCAATAATCTTATATTTTTAAACATGGCCGAACCATATATATGCTCTAAAAATCAATATAGTGCTTAAATTAGTATAAAAAACCATAATTAATGTTTGTATTATCAAATAAGCACTATATGTAACAATATTTACCACACAAGTAAGAAATCTACAAACTAACTCATAAACATCATAAAATGTCGAGCACTATTCATCAAGATCAAACCCTAGCTTTGATCATATTATCAAAACATACACATTTAACACTTTTAAACATCAATATACACCAAATGAACAAGAGATTAACAAGTTTAGAAAAGTTTTATGAATCCTTACAATCCTTTGATGTTTAACGTGGGATAGGAGGACCAAAGAACACCCAAGCTTCACTAATTTTACCCAAACCAAGCTCCAAATTACCCAAAAACCTTAATTACACACTTGATGATCTTGAACTTTTAGAGAAAATTTTTTGGATGATGATAAATGTGTGTGTAATGTGGCGTATGATATGGTGATAATGAGGTGAAGATGAGTTCTAATCTAGGAAGCATTTAAAGATAAGAAATAAAAATCCTAAAAGTGTTGCACCATATTTAGTAAAAATGGGATTACATTGAGATAATATGTAAATTTTTGTCCCATGTGGTGGAGTGTGTATTATGGCCGGTTATGGCTTATTTAGGGAAGGGTGATTTTAGTTTTTACTCCGCGTTGGTGTATCGTATGTCGGTTTGAGCTTAAATGTTACCGTAAAGTCCCGGTTTGACGTTTTTGGACACGTTTACGTAAAATAAAGTTTTTAACCACGTTTTTGTCAGAAATATAATAAAATGTCATTACTGACTCAAAAACATATTTATTTGACTATTACCATATGTACTGTGCTGTTGGTACGCGTGTGCGGTTGTTTTTCAGAAAAATGCGAGAAAGCTCTCAGTTAATTATAATACTTGTCAGTAACTATCAGAAATGTGAAAATTTAACTTTACTGACAAAAATATACTTTTTTTTGCAGTGACTGTAAGCTACAGTATGCTGGGACAGCTCCCGAAAATGCTCAAAAATACTCAGAAATATGCAAATGCGCATAGAAATGCTTAGCTTAAAAATAATTAATACTCATATAATATTAATTACCAACGTGAAAATTACCATTTATCACACAAACCGTTTATTTTCAATTGGGTCCCACTCTAACGACCTTTTGCAGGTCTTTTTTTGGTTCGTCGTCTGCACGACGAAGGATCATTTGGCGAGCGACGGCGAGGTGATGGGGTGTGGTGGCGAGCGCCGACGAAGCTGCCAAGTCACCATAGTGAGCCACAACGAACACCACACCCATTGCTCTGAGAATTTTTTTTAAGTGGACTGTAAGTACCCCTAACGGTAGCAAAGTGAGCAAATGGCAAGCATCTTTCATGTGGCAAGATGGTTGAGAGTGTGGCGTGAACAAATGGCAATGAAGAAAGAAAACCATTCAAAGGTGAAGAGTTCACCTTTCGGGTATGGTGTTAGTGGGTATTTTAATTATTTGCCTTTTAGTTTGTGAGTGTGTGGGATATATTAGTGGGGTATTTTATAAATAAATAAATGTGTTAAAAGTGAAGTTGTGGGATGGTTTGGAGTGAAAAGTGAGATGGTAGTGAAGTAGAGGGAAAGCTGATGTGGCACTGAGATGGAAGGTGAAGTGATGTCAGAGTTGGGTGTAGTCTAAGAGCAAAAGGTGTGGTGAAGCACCTCAACTCTTCATTTGGGCCCATCGTTGCCACATCACTTTAACACTACCACTTCAAAATACCCCCTCTATCATAACACAAAACAAACTCTTCATTTGGGCCCACCATCTCCAATTTTATTTTCTTTTCCGATTTTCCGAACAAACTAAATTCATATAAAATCAATTATTAAAAGATGAAAAGAAAAACAATAACGAAATTTTTTGATGCGGAATTTTGCAAAACCACAAAAGTTTTACAATCACCCTAAGCAGTGTACCTAACCGTTGTAGTGTAGTATAGGTAAGACATGGGGGATTGATCGTTCTCTAGGGGAATAGTGTTGTGAAGGCCTAAGTATATGAGGAATTAGGTCTAAAGGTGAGGGATGATTCTTTTTGTATTTTTATATTTTTTTTTAAAAGCAAATTAAAATATCTCAGGGTTTGAAGGGTGTGTTTTAAACTAGGGCAAATGGTCTAAAAAATCAACAAACTTACCACATTTTCTTATTGTAAGCAACAAACTTTTAATTTTCCTATAAAAATCCAAAACTTTCTTAATCATCCTATTGTAGCATTGAATTTGAGTAGCATTAAATTTGAGTTGGCATATGCTAATCAAGAGTTATTTACATAAATCGTCCATGTGGCTCAAAAAAATTACACAATTCGTCCTTGAGTTAATTACATAAAGGTCCATGTGGCTCTAAAATTTTCACATGTCGTCCTTGTGGATTTAATCAAGATTTAAATACATAAATCGTCCCTGTGGCTCTAAAAAATTACACAATTGGTCCTTTAATTAATTACATAAGTGGTCCTTATAGCTCTAAAAATTTACACTAGTCGTCCTTATGGCTAGAAATATTTAAAATTGGTGATGCATGGTGCTTGCGATTAAAAAGTGGAAAATGATGAATATAATAACGGATTACTTGGTGCTTGCACCTTGTTTCCTACAATGTCTTGAAAATAACAAGGAATAGATAAAAGTGGAATTTGATGAAGTATGGTTATTGATTTATATGGGAAATCTTTTTAAAACGTACGCAACTATATGGGAAAAGTGGTTTAACATACCCAACTAAAAAACTTACCAAATTTTGCTCTAAACTCTTGAAAACCCATCCAAAAACGCATTCTTTGACCGAGTCAACCGGTTTTTGCCACGTCAGCAGTTTTTTTTTTTTTTTTTTTTTTTTTTTTTTTTTTTTTTTTTTTTTTCACTAGTACCCTACCCCCACAACTTACATAAATGGTCCTTCTAGTTAAAATAAGTTGCGTCCGACGTCCTAATCAATTTTTTTTTCGAAATTAATATTTTCTTAAAAAATTATTTTTTTTTCAAAATTAATATTTAAAAACATTTAAATTTTTATTTCCGAATTTAAAAAAAAAAAATTCAGAAATTTTATTTTTTTAAAAAAAAATTTTTTAGAAAAATTATTTTTTTTTCGGAAAATAATTTTTTGCGAAATAAATTTTTCAAAAAAAAATTTCAAAATTATTTTTCTTTCTAAAATTTAATTTTCTAAAAAACAATATTTCAAAAAAATATTTTTTAGAAAAATTATTTTTTTTCGGAAAATAATTTTTTGCGAAATAAAATTTTCTAAATTTTTTTTTTCAAAAATTTAATTTTCTAAAAAGAATTTCAAAATTATTATTTTTATAAAAAAATTATTTTCGGAAAAAGAATATTTTTTTAAAAATAAAATAATTTCGGAAAAAAAATTTATTTTTTCATAAAAAATATTTTTTTTCCGAAAAATAATTTTTTTTCTAAAAAAATTCATTTTTTCATAAAAAAATTATTTTTCCGAAATAAATTTATTTTTTATCGAAAAAAAAATAAAAATTTAGAAAAAAAAAAAAATTTTCGGATTTTTTTTAGAAAAATAATTTTCCAAAAAAAAAATAATTTTTCGAAAATAATTTTTTTTTTTCGGAAATTTTTGTAAAAAAGTTATTTTGGACGTTGGACGCAATTTAGCGTAACGACAGGGACTATTTATGTAACTTAGCGTTAGGACGGTAGCTGCAACTTTCCAATGAAGAAGGGGCAAAATGGTCATTATACCTTAAAAAAACAGCAGGTCAAAGAATGCGTTTTTTGATGGGTTTTCAAGAGTTTAGAGCAAAAATTGGTAAATTTTTTAGTTGGCTACGTTAAACCGGTTTTCCCGTATAGTTGCGTACGTTTTAAAAAGGTTTCCCCTTGATTTATATTACTGATATATGGGCATTGACCAAAGTATACATGCTGTTACTGAGCATGTCTTCAAGCGATGCAAGTTTTGCTTGGATGTATTTTTGTTGATGACTGAGCTTCTGGGACCAGGTTATGTGGATGCAGATACGCCAACTATGGGCTCTAACCATTCATGGAAGTCAATGGAGATGGAAATTTAGTCATTACTTGAGAAGTTGTTGGATGTCAATGATTCTCTGAGTCGATGTGCTGCATCTGCGCCACCTACTACTTGTGCTACCCAAAAGCTGGTAAGGCACAGAGATATCGTTCATGAGTATAGCCATGTTCGTACTTAGAGTTGCTTATTTTCTAGGAGTATACCACTTCTTATACTAATTACATAGATATTGTTTTTATATGTTTCTGTTTAAAATCTTAACGATGCATGTTGTGTGATATCTTAATTCGCTTGATGGCTTGTTAACCTAGTCAAATTTCTCGTGACAAGTTTTCCTTCAGTAATTTTCCACCTGCTAAGTTCCAACATTCTGTTGTTTTCATCAACTAACTTTTGTGGTCAGTTTTTGCGTATAACATCCATGGTGCCCATGCTTACCTGTGAAAATCACTAGCAGATAATAGAAATTTGTCTCGATTGGTAGTCCAATATGTTTCAGGGGAATGAACGTCTTCGAATATTCTGCTCTTATATGGGCTCTAAAGAACCATATAAGGCTAACGATTTTGGGGTATATAACAACAATCCAAGTTATTTACTTGCATATGCTTTGAATCACCACCATTGTCTAGGGAATATCATCTAGTCCCAGATTGACCGAGCTAATGAGCTAGGGCTATTTTGTATAGTTCTAAAATAGGGCTGAGCAAATCCATCCGAAAACCGACCCGAACCGACAAACCGACCGAAACCGGACCGAACCGTCCTTATTTGGTTCGGTTTTGGTTTTTTATAATTATTTCGGTTTTTGTCGGTTTCGGTTCGGTTTTGGTTCGATTCGGTTTTTGTTTGTTTTTTCGGTTTGAAACTCGAAAACCGACCCGAACCGAGTTATTCGGTTCGGTTTCTGTTTTGATATCTATTTCCGTTTTACCTCTGATGATGCATTATGTATATCGCAATAGATTTATGTCGAAGATGACACTAAATAGAGAATTTAAGCATGAATGACTAAATCGAGTTTGTGTTTAAAAATTGACCATATTTGAGCAAAATATGGTACACGAAAGCAGTAAACTTTAGTCACAACATAACCATTAGATATGGACTTGTTTTGGACCACCAGCTAATGTTTATTTCATTGGTATTTCATTTCTCTCTTGTTTACTTTTCTAACTGCCTTTTGCGTCCTTGACAATTCTATAGGAATTCAGACGAATCAAAGGAAACATAAGTGCAATGATAGAGCATGTTGAGCTCCTAAGTTCTGTAAGAGATAATATAAGTAAGCACAAGGTGATGTTAGAAAAGTGACTTAAACTTTAAGGGTTGTTTGGTAAATTTGGTAATTTGTGTGACTTGTCCTACAAGTTTGTTTGTAATTTGGAAAATAATAAATGATGGTTAGTTTTGCCTGTAAATAGGGATCATTGGCATTAGAATTATTTGTACCGTTTGAATTAGAAGTTGGTACATTTTGAATTTGTGTTTGGTACTGTAATACCTTGTAATTTACCAAGTCATTTATTAATGTTAAACATCGAGTAATTCAAAATGGAGTGATTAAACCATTTTTACGAGTTATATATATATATATATATATGCAAACATGACAAACAACACAAACACAAGTCACTCATTGAACGAATATGTGACGTGACACGAATAGCTTACTTGCGCACCGACTCTAAATATAAAACACCGAGACAAATCGAACCATACGAATCTATTGGGCTCACGGGACCGAAAATCCTAAATAACCAAATCGGGCCCTTCTTTATTTTCTTTTCTTTTCTTTTCTTTGGGCCGAACACCACATCAAGCCCAATCCTATTATTTCTTTTCTTTCTTTTGTTTCTGTTGGGTCGAAATAACCAAAAACGAAACCTCAAGGCCCATGATCAATTTCATTTTCTTTTCATTACATACACATTTCATTTCAAAATTTTCTTTCT
This sequence comes from Artemisia tridentata subsp. tridentata, assembly GCA_021014915.2. Taxonomy (NCBI): domain Eukaryota; kingdom Viridiplantae; phylum Streptophyta; class Magnoliopsida; order Asterales; family Asteraceae; genus Artemisia; species Artemisia tridentata. Next base: position 224,608,856 of record CP139508.1, read on the forward strand.
TTCTTTTGGCTACTTGACACAAGAGCAAGTCGAAACACAAATCTGAATAAGTTCTACAACTCATTTGTTTCTCTTTTGGTTCCCTTGCAACTCGACACCAAAACCAATTCTATAACTAAACTATACATATCAATATGTGTCACATTCCATATCTTCTCCCTTTTTGCTCCTACACGTCTCGACACAAACACCACATAGCACGACACTCACACTTCACTTTTGCTCCTTACTTTCTTGCGTGTAAACACCAACAAAGCACCATACCAAGCCAACCTATAAGCCACCCTACTTATCACTCTAACACCAACCTAAAACCTTAAACAATTCTACACACCATGTTCTTTTCTTGAAATCGTGTAAAACACAATGGGTATTATGTTCAAGTATTCAAGTCACTTGGGTCATTTTCTAAGGCGTGGGTTAATATCTTGAATCTTGGGTTATCACACGTAATGGACTTCCAAGTTTTTGCTCGTTCTTCGTTCTCTCGTACTCATCCCATTCGACCTCTTCACCACCTTTGAGTGTTGTAAGTTTCTTGAACTCCTTTCCATTCTTTCGTTATTTACTTTTCATTTTGCATACATTTCATATCATCTATATCGACTAAAACACTTAAAAACATGAAAAACTATAACATGTCGAAACCTACGAGACACCTTAGGAATGGCATATTATTTTCGTAGCTATACGTACAACATATATATTTTATACTACTACTCGATACTTTACACTAAGCTAAACCAATCCCCCAAAACATGCAAGCCTAATTATGTTAAACACTACCCTAATCGACACTAATCCTAAGCTCACTCGAACCATTCTCTATAAACTTCTAAAACTAATTTTGGGCCTAACGGCCTAACGAGCCCAAACAAATTTTCTAAATGGAATTTTCGAAGCAAGAACTAAATCGTGAACTCTATAAAATAAAATTGATTTTTATAAAATAATAACTTTTATGAAAATAAAAGTTAATTTTTTGAAAACTCACTCTTGGACTAATTTTGTAAAATATTGCATTAAGGGATGAATTTTATAAAAACCATCAAACTTATGGATCGAAACTGAAAAATTGGATTTTTAATAAAAATTGAGGGTAGAAACTGCCAATAGGTTAAAATTGAGGAAAAAAGTGTAAAATAAGGATTTTGGACTAAAAATGCAAGTAGTTTAACCTTCGGGTTAAACGTGTAACTTCTATAAAGTTAAGGGTAAAACTTGACATAAACATTTTAACTTTGAAACACTTTATAAATGTTACTTTTATTACTTCTATAAAAATAACATATATCCATACTAACATTTAATACTTTTCTTTTAGTAATAACTTTTTAATAACTAAAAATATTTAAAATAAATATTTTTGCTAACACTTATAAATAACTAACTATATTATACAAGCAAGCTTTAATCGAAAACATTTTTGTAAATGACATCTATATTTATAATGAGACTTTTCTTGAATTTTACATATTTCAATACACAAATCCAACACTATCACACTTGAAGGTTTTCACACTCGTCATTTCACATCGAGCCCCAGAATAAACGAATCTAAATTTATTGTATTACTCTAGGTCGCAAGTCGGAGCTATTCACTTACATCACTTGATCACTACTTGACTACTGTATCACTAAGGTGAGTTCATAGTCCCACATTTTTACTATATTTTCAAATCCCGTGGGGAGATACATGCTATAAATCTGAACACAAGTATTTTTCTGTATGCTATCCTGATTGATATTGCTAAGTTAATATTGCCTAAGTTACCACCTTGCCAAAAAGTCCCTCATATCATGAACCATTAATCACTTGCGAGTGAGCGCGAATTTAGTGAATAGATCTATTGGAAGTTGACGACCCATTTGAAGTTAGCCTGGAATGGTAACGAAATGCACTTTATTCGAATTAATTAAGAGTTTGGCAAACTCCTACGACGAGGGCATTATCACCTACATCATTTTATGATGTGGGCTATTTATTTCATTTATTATTACACCGATGTTAAGGTTTGCGTGTCATGAGGCTTAGGGCATATATATATATATATATATATATATATATATATATATATATATATATATATATATATATTACACCACGATATCATTGTTGTTACTACTATCTGACTTGTGTTCAAACTATTACAAATAAAACTCTATGGATTCACTCAACCTTTGTGATGACCCTTTTAGCATGTTTTATCTCAGGTATCTAAAGATCTCAAGGCACGGAGTTGGCAAGGGCATTGGAAACCTACCCTTTTTATTTCTAATAATTATATCATTCTTTTCAAACTCATCATCATTTTTGTGAAAACTTATCTCTTTTGGAAACTATTGTGTAATCTCTGAATATTGAGCTTTCATTGAATGATATAAATTCTACTTTTAATGATTATCTACGCTTACGACTGTGATCTAATTGGTAATACCCCGTTTAAGTCTTCCGCTGCTATTTAAAATTTTAACGGGGTGTTACAGGTACTTTGGAATTAGAATTTGGTACATTTGTATTTGTATTTGGTATCTTTGAATTTGGTTTTGTATTTGGTTTGGTTATTTGAATAAAGCTTCCGCTTCGTTTGTTTGGAGTTATTTTTTTGTTTCGTCTTTGAATTACCAGTGGTATCAGAGATATGTTGAAGATGAAGAAGAAAAAGAAAAAAATAGGTTCGTTTGAATTTTTTGATTTGAAGAATCGCTTTTGGTTTCTGTTCTGAAGAATCGATTTGTGCATGTTTTTGTTACATGTACAAGTCACAATTACCAAAATTAGAGAGCGCGTGACCTGCACGTGCCATGAACAACCCAAAACCACTTTTCCCGCCCTTTCTGATTTGTATAAATTCCCAATTTTGTATCTTGTTGATTCATTCTGAATGTAATCTTTTTCTACTATCTCTTTGTAACAATTCCAATAATCAATAACAAATCATTTTCACTTTCAATTACGAATTGCATTCTTACATTTCATAATTCCAATTGCTAGTTGAAGCCTATCTCCAATCTATAAATAGATTTAGATAGTTAAATGTTACATTTGGTATCAGAGCCCAGTTCTGCTACCTACCACCATCATAACCGTTTTTTTGTTTTAAGTTGTTAGAACAATCATCTTTCTGTTACACCACCACTTTACTCCGTTGACTTTTAAGTCAAACCACCGTACAAACATCAATTCTGATCACTCTAGATCACTTGTCTAATCATAATTACGTTATTGTTTTCATTCCGTTTCCATTTCACCAAATACATTAGTTAGGACTGTACGGTGGAATTAGTTACTTAGTTACTCTGTGTGGTGTTAACAGACGTTCTTGAAACAGATTATAACAATTTTAACAATGGTGGGTACAAGAAGTAATGATACTGGTGATGATGCTATGAAACTGTGGGTAACTGAGCAGTTAAATAATGTTATCACTAGTTTCAATGAAAGATTGGATACAATGGTAAACTAGTTTCAACAATCAAGGGCAGGAACAGGGGAAGGTTCTAGCAGATTTAGTAGAATGGGCAAGCTAGAGTTCCCTAAGTTCTATGGTGATGATATTCAAGGCTGGCTCTTCAGAATTAAACAGTTCTTTGATGTTGATAATGTGCATGCAGAAGATAAGGTCAAGATTGTGTCCATCCACTTGTATGATAAGGCATTGGCCTGGCATTTGCAGTTTGTCAAGATTCATGGAAATAATGTGGGTTGGAATGTGTATGAGGAAGCTATTTTGAAAAGATTTGGTCCCTTGAATGAAGATCCAATGGCTGAATTGAAACAACTCAGGTATGAATCCAACATGAGTGATTATCAAAACAAGTTTGAAAAGTTAATCACACAAGTAGATATTACTGAGTCTCAGACTGTTAGTATGTTTCTTGCTGGATTGCCTGCTAATATTGAGTTGAATGTTAGGATGTTTAGGCCCAAAACACTTGTAGATGCTTTTAGTGAAAGCAAAGAAGTACCCCACTTTTGCCTACACCTAGAAACAATATTAATTGGCAAGCAAATAGAAATGTAGTAACTCCTAATAGGGCCACTACTACTCTAGCTTTGCCTGCACCAAATACTCAGTATGTCACCAAAGTGCCTGCAAATGTGTCAAATCCACCTAGAAAACAGTTAAGTCAAAAGGAGTTGGCTGAAAAAAGAGCTAAGAACCAATGCTTTTATTGTGATAAAAAATATGTGCCTGGCCATAAATGTGAAGGGCAGATGTTTACTTTGGAAGTGGTTGGAATGGGAGATGAAGATGAGGAGTGTTTGGAAGAAGAGGAAAATACTGGTATGGAGGAGTTTGTGTTACCAGAAGAGGTCCAACAGTATACCCCACATATTTCACTTAATGCTTTATCAGGAATACCAACACATAACACCATGAGGGTTAAAGGCCATGTTCTTAAGTAGTTGTTGCATATATTGATGGACTCAGGGAGCACTCATAATTTTTTATACATTTACACAGCTAAGAAGCTAGGATGCAAAATGAGAAGTATATGTCCTCTTACTGTGTCAGTGGCTGGTGGCACTAAATTGATTAGTCAATACATTGTTAAGGATTTTCAGTGGAAGATTCAAGGGGTGTTGTTTACTTCTGATGTGATGTTATTGCCATTGGGGGGGTTGTGAGTTAGTCTTGGGAGTCCAATGGTTGTCCACCTTGGAAACTATTCAACCCCCTTCTAGTTTTCCACAGATAAGTTAAATCCGTCCTCTTTACCTTGTGTTGTGATCCAATTTAGTAGCACCCCAATGACATGTATGCTTCTGCTGGACCCGATATTGGGGGTGTTACATACCTCCCCAAGCCCAAGTACACCCAGTGTTCCATGTATCTCAATTAAAGCCTTGTTATTCAGAAGCTACTACTATGGGTGATTTTCCACAATGTGATTTAGAAGTCTTATTGGCTGCTACTCCCTTTAAGTTGCTTGACAGGAAGATGGTGAAATAAGGCAACAAGGCTGCAGTGTTTGGCTTAATTCAATGGAGTAATGGGTCTGAGAATGATACCACATGGGAGCCAATAGCAGACATCATCAAGAGGTTTCCAGACTTTGTCTTAGATCCTTGAGGTCAAGGATTTTCTCAAGGAGGAAGGATTTTTACATGTACAAGTCACAATTACTAAAATTAGAGAGCACGTGACCTGCGCGTGCCATAAACAACCCCAAACCACTTTTCCCCGCCCTTTCTGATTTGTATAAATTCCCAATTCTGTATCTTGTTGATTCATTCTGAATGCAATCTTTTTCTACTATCTCTTTGTAACAATTCCAATAATCAATAACAAATCATTTTCACTTTCAATTACGAATTGTGTTCTTAAATTTCATAATTCCAATTGCTAGTTGAAGCCTATCTCCAATCTATAAATAGATTCAGATAGTTGTATGTTACAGTTTTTGATGGTTAGTTTGGATTCGTTTGATTGCAGTAGGTTTTGTGATCGACCAATTATTTTGGTCACGTTTGGGCTTTTTGGTATGTTATTGGGCCGTTTGTAATTATTTGGTTCGTAGATATTGTTTTGGTTTGGTTGACTTCAAAGATCATGTCCTTGGAAGTTATTTGGGAATCAGGTCTGTATTTGGTTGGTATTCGTAGTTTGGGCCTTTTGATTAAAGTTGGGGATTTGAACTTTGAGATTTTTTGGTTTTTTAGTCAACATTCTAGGATTGATTATATTTGGCATTTATTGGTATTTGTTTTGTTTTGGTATTTGAATTTGAATCGGGAATTTGGACCATAATTCTTATCGTATAAGTGGGTCATTAGAATTATTATCCGTATCATATTTGGGGCGTTTGAATTATTAGAGCCCGTTCGTCAAGTTATTTGTTAGCTTGAATTGGTTTGATACTTGGATAATAAGTTTGAAGTTGGACCGTAATACTTATCGATAAGTGGGTCATAAGAATTTGAATTTGATATTTGGGTCGTAATTCTTATTATATAAGTGGACAACTGGAATTTGAATTTTGGTATTTGGAATTTGAAGATCGATTTGGTGTTTGAAGACTTGGTTCAAGTCATTTGGAATTTGTTCGATCGTTTGGAATTTGTTAGTTTGAAAATTTAGATCTTCATTCGTCGGGCTTTTGAAGTTGGTTGTCCGAATTTGATTTTCTTTGTTGAAGATCGTTTGAGCCGATTTGTCTGTTTGGTTGACCGTTTTAAATTTGTCGGTTAACGTTTGATTGTTCATTTTGAAGTTATCGGCGTTTGTTTTGGATCGAACTTGTTTTGTATTGAATTTGTTTTGGATGGCTTTTGGTAATGGATCGTTTGATTTGAATTTGGCTAGTATCTCTAGCGTTTGGAACTTTGAATTTGATTTGAAGCAGGTGGGGGAGTTTAAATCACGGTGGAGATTGTTAGAAAAGTGACTTAAACTTTAAGAGTTGGTTGGTAAATTTGGTAATTTGTATTTGCATTTGGTATCTTTGAATTTGGTTTGGTTATTTGAATAAAGCTTCCGCTTCGTTTGTTTGGATTTATTTGTTTGTTTCGTCTTTTAATTACCAACAGTGAGAAAACAAACCTCCAAATTCTTCTCAGTAATATATATTTGTAGGATTGATTCTTTTGTTAATTGTGTGGGATTCGGGAGGTCTTGGATTATAGAAGAACAAATCCATGGTGAGAGTTAGAGAGAGAGGGAGTATAGCTAGGAACTTAGCGAGAGAAAAATGAAATTCTATTAGATTGTAAGAAGAGTTCCAACCCTCTCCCTAGGTGGTGAGGGGTATTTATACTTACTAACTTAAGTGCCCCGTGTGGGCTGTGGAGTGAGCTGGAAATGGGTAAAGACCCGACCCACTCCACAAATACTAATATGACTAAACTAATACTAATAATACTAATTATCCTACGAGCTACTTAATGCTAATAGATACTCAGGGTGACCGAGTCTTTATATGAATAATTGTATTCCTAACAATCTCCCCCTAAGGGAGGTCACCCCGAAATTACATATTGAATTCTAGCATTCTAATGAACTTAATTTCCTAGCTCGTAGTCTTTGATTCTTCAAGGTCTTTAATCTTTGTATTTCAAGCAATGATCTTGTGATTAATGTTCCTTTGGCTTGTGTGATCTTTGAGCTTCCTTTGAGATCATCAGCCACAGTAAATCTCCAAATCATCCTTAGTAGTATCGCCTCCATGTGATGTAGTGACCATCGGACCGTCAAGCTCACACTTTTCTGGATCAGGAGACTTTGCATCAGGGTTGCGGAAGCATTGTTGTAAGTCTCTCAACTTTCATGATCCTTTGATAATGAATTGGTCGTGTGAGCATGGGTGTGGATTGACAAGTCTCTGCTGGAATTAGGTACCACCATCACCATCTTTACATAAATCTGAAATGAAACAGTTAGCAATAAAGTTGGAGAACGAATATGGCTTTGTCATTCAATCGGTGTGGTTGGATTAACCTTCGGTTCCGTGATGACCGACCTGTGATCAGGTAGAATCCCCTTTAAAGAAAATTCTCCTTGACAGGACTTTCCAGCTTGTTGTAAAGAATCATCCAACAAATTAACATCAGAATCATCATACTAAGCATGTTCTCATACCTGAACGTCTCAAAGCAGACAACACGGTAGAGTGAATCAGTGAATTAAATGCCCACTGATTGATGAGAAATTGATTAGAAAAATCACTCGCGTGTCACTGGATAAACATTTTATGCAACACGACGAGAGTTTTATAAGTTAAATCACATTTTCATCATAAACACTTTTGTTTGAAAATTTACACAATCAATGTGCTCGAAACTCAGTTGGTGAGCACATTGAAAGGTTTTCCAAAAGCATCCGTCAATCCTTTTCCTGGAACAAGTTTGATTCAAATGTGAATCGCCCCATCGTTTCTTTCCAGTTGTCACTAGTTTGATCCATGAAGGATCTCACATGTCACCTACCAAGAGCTTGTTTGATGTTGGCTCTAGAAGGATTTCCATCTTCATTGTGAATACTTTCGTATCACTCGGATGTTCTGGCAATACCACGAGGATAATGCGTAGGACTCTTCATATATATTTTCTTGCTTTTCACGGTGTATGAAACAGCAAGCATATTGGAAATGTGTCCTAATGAGATTTATGGATGATCTCTTGGCTCTAGACTCAATAGTGCGTTTTGATTTAGTGATCGGAGGCTGGAGCAGACTGCCACCTTTTCAATATCAACTAACTCAGAGTGAGAGAGTCAATAGTAATGAGTGAATCTCTGTGTGAATGAAACAAGAGTCTTTTGAGAGACCTTGAGTGGCTAGGGAGGGTTGTGCAGCATATCACTGGGTCCATGATACTTGTCTTCAATGTCAGCAATCAACTACGTGATTCTGACAACATATGTATTGACCCGGTTTCTGCCTAATGTGTAAGGAGGGCTTCTTTCTTTTCACCCTTTATCTTTACATTTCTTTTTCATTCTTCAACCCCTTCAGTGCTAACCGAGACTTCACCGCTAGTACCTTGTTGGGTTTGTTCCAGTACTAGCTCTATCTCAGTCGGCACTCTTCCCTTATTCACTTTTCTCCTTTTTAATCATTCCTAAGGACTTCTATTCTAACTAGAGGATTGTCCCTGGGAAGATCCCTCCGGTTCTGGCTGGATCATGGGAATTAATACCTAACCTCACCATCCTTATAACTCCAGTGCATTAAAATAAGATTGGTCGGTCTTTGGTATTCTTCCACAATTCCCATCATAAACCATTTGCTCCCCCTCAATATGTGCATCGATATACGAAAGAGTTTAGCACATATTTGGGAGCCTACACATGAGTCCAAAAGATCACATTTTATCAGATTTCATATTTAAATCACATTCTCTCCCCCGATCAAAAATTTCAAACCTTTTGAGATTTGTGATCCCAATTGATTTAAATAAGTTTAGAAATTATGGGAGAAAATGTGGTCTGATTCAATATATACTGATAATGGAACATCCGTTGATGGTATTCTTATTCACCGTTCAATCAAAAATGGCAGTCATATGCAATTTTTGAGGGGGAGAGAAAGGGTGAATAAACTACATGTTGATTGATGTTTGAGAAATGGCCATACGACTAATCGACATCTTCTCACGGGCTGATATAATCAGTGATAAAGTGCCTCTAGTTAATGATTCATGTACACAACATTATGCTTCATGTACACATCAATATGCTGATTCCGATTAATCGTAACCATCAGGGGAGAGAAATGTGTACACCAAGGACGCACAACAAGTTCCCGTGATTGGGATTAATGTCTTATGATACAAATTAAAGATGATCAGTGTTTCAACTTGTTACCTTGGTATTATCATTTCATGTGTACATCACGGGCTGATTAATCGTAACCATCAGGGGAGAGAAATGTGTACACCAAGGACGCACAACAAGTTCACATGATCGGTCTTAATGTCTCATGATACAAATTAAAGATGATCAATGTTTCAACTTGTTACTTTGGTGTTATCATTCCATGTGTACGTTACGGGCTGATGGGTTATATGTAAGATTACTGGAATGCATTTGGTGAGATGAAGATGTTGATATTCTGTTCCCCAAATGGACAATAAGGAAGAAGGTCGAGTCTACAATCTGTTCTACATTTTCTATTGTGTGTTAGAAGAATAAAGATGACATGCATTTAATCATCAAAAGACTTCTTCATATTCAAGGCATTCATCTGAAAGGTTGTCAGTTTGGGGGAGAGCATTAATTAGGGGAGAGTGAAAAGTCTGTATTAATCCTTAATTAAATGTGCTCACATTGTTCTTCAGCAAGTAAAGTGATGGCAGCCGAGAAGATTCAGGAAGCTGAGGAGTAATGGATTTGCTTCATATACTTGTATATATTTGCTTCATATATCCATGTATATATTTTAAACCAAAAAGAAAAGAGAAAAATATAAAATCTATAAAAACCATAAAAATCAGAAAAACACAAAAATACCAAAAATAGTTCTTCTAGGCATGTCTTCTGTTTATCGATAACATTTACGGTCCTAGAAATGTCATTCAATAATGACACGGGTCTTTAAATGAAGCTCGAGCAGAAGTTAAACTAAATGGTTAAAACATGTCATAATGGCTTGCAGTTACTTCAGACTGTAACCCGCTCTTCATTATGGGGAAAGCACGTCGCCAAAAAGACGGCTGTTCCTCCCACTGGGTGAAGTTCACCCGGGCATGGATTACTTTATATCCATGTTTCTCCGATTTGATGTACGTTTCAGTGCATCATCTCTCGTATAAGAAGAGAAGTCTTCTTTACATCGCAAATACTTTTCCATCTATGTTTCTTTAGGAAAGTATTTGCGCTAAACTTGGTGGTACCATGAATTTATTTGAAAATCAATCGAACTTAAATTTTTTCCATAAAATTTGCCACTCAATCTATGACCAAAGGTTTAATTTTTCATAAAATTTTAAACTGATAACGGGTCATAGATTGAGGGGGAGAGTGATTTCAAATTTTATTTTAGATCATCAAATGGTATCTTTGTATGGTTCAAGTAATGAATAAACATGTGTTGTTATGTGTCAGGATATGAATCTTTTCATGAGTTTCTCGCTAAATTCCAAATCATTTATAAACTCATCATATTTCTTGACACTAACATTCTCCCTCATTGATTGGGGGGAGCATAGTAAAAGTAGTTCCACTTGATGACTGACATGCTGTTTGTTCACCCTTCTCCCCCTCAAAAATTGCATGGGATGGGAAGAGCATGAAGCTTATTGTTGAGAATGGTCATAAACAAGAAGATTTCTCTTCTTCCAAAGATAAAGCGCACTCAAGCGTACGCCTTTCTTTTCTTTGAGGAACGGGGCCTGAAGTGTTTTCGGCAGACGCCATTATGTTGACATTGAGGCCCGAGGCTAGAACTGCAGTGTTCAAACGTCATATGTGGTTGAAGATCGAGGCCTGAACTGACGTGAGCAGACGTCATTGTCGTTGACGAACGAGGCCTGAACTGATGTGAACATACGCCATCTCTCTCTTTTCTACTTCTCTCAGCTAGCTCGTTACCAATCCTATTATCATTCATTCGGCTCTTTTTCGTGACTGCTGAAGGAGAAAACCCAATATGATGAACTTAAGACTGAAGAAAAATAACCCGAACTTGTGACTTAAACTTGCACTATTGTCTGACTAAGAACCAATACTGAGAATTTAAATAAAGGTAGAATCATATACCCATCCAACCATCCTTAACTGTATATGAACTTCTCTTGAATTATCCACAGCTTTTTGTGACACTTGAGCACTACAACGTAACTCCTTTAAAGTGATAGCTATACTCTGTGAGCACAACAACGTAACTCCTTACATCAGGTATAACTAGATAACTCAAGTCGTAATCATTCTAATGGTTATAAGCTCGAACAAGGATCTCGAAGAATCATGCATCCAACCAACCCCGATATCTTCAGATACTAAGTACACGCACCCGTGAAATTTCACTTCAACCTCAAATAAATAATAGTGAATTAACGCCGTAGTCACATCTTGTGGTTTAAATGCCTAGATCTAGCCCTTTTTGATGTTTTAAATGAACTTTGATAATGGTTTTATCTCGATCATTGTCAAAAGTGCATAACCCCGTAAAACTTTGTTATAACCAAAATGCCATGAAGTATATCAAAACTCACCCAATATATGAAGTACACACTTTATCCCTTAAACCGTAGCACCAGAATCAATTAAGATCCGGAAATGCACTTTTCTTTCTCCAGGATAGTTCCATCATCACGGGATTTTACAAATCTATGATTTAAACCGAGAAATAGATTCTTTCGCGGGATTTTACAAAACCAAGAAGAAACCGTGAGACAATGATAAATTGATGAGAAATTCATTCTTCTGTGTACATTTTGCATCAACTAATATTGCAACTATACTGTATACTGACATTTGGTTTTTGTGAATATCTGTTTGGGGAAACGTGCAAGAGTTCAGCAGCACTTCTTCTCCCATATGTAGAATACTTCACAAACCATATTAAGTGAAGTAGTATAAACTACTTCCCCCTGGAGGTTGACCTTATATCATCAAAGTACACGTTTCTCCCCCATGATGGTTTCGAACTATCAGAAGCATCTTTGACGTGTTGTAGCGTCGAATATCCCATGAGAATTGCTGATCACATCTCAGCCTTTAAATACTTTGGCTAACTACCCAACTTGAAAATGAAGTAGAATTCCCCAAATTTGTTACTTAAGCTTGCACTGTTGTTGGAAGAACGGTGTAGAGAATTTGTGCACCATGAAAATCTCTAAGTACTTAATATTGTCCCAAAAAAGTATGAGACTTTCATCACCTCTTGCGATTATCCACATCGTCTTCTGCATGTGACACTGAGTACTATAATGTAACTCCTTTAAGTGATAGTTAATGATGAACTCAAATAAGTACATTTTATTACTATCATTTATCCTATTAATTTGACTTGTTTTATTATATTATGTATGAGGATTGATACTTAATCGTTTACTTTTGTAATTCTCAGGTAAAAACAAGCATTTGGTGAAACTTGGCGATTTTGGACTAATTATGGAGCAAAACATGCAAGAAGTTAAGAGTCTGCTGAAATGTACAAGATCAATACATTCTGCTCCAGATGCGCCGCATCTCACTCATTACATACGGCGCATCTCTATCAAGATTTCACCAGATACGATCCAAGATACAAGAGGACATGCGCCGCATCTATTTATGGAGTTACGCCGCATCTTCTGGCGGTGTACGAATATTCCTGAATATATTAATCTTGGACCCCACGCGAAGTTAAGTCAATGCGCCGCATCTACTTACTAGATGCGCCGCATCTTCCCTCAGACAGAAACTATAAATACCCCAAGACCAGACGAATTTCGGGGACATATATTATATACGAAGACCGAAGACCAGAAACCTAAGGCCGAATTCAGTCAAGGCAGCAGCACAAGACACACCCAAACGAAGATACAAGAGCTGTAAGAAGGTGCTGCATGTGTTTAATTCATTAAGTAGTTTTGTTTTATTGTGTTAGTAAACTTTAATTCATCAGGATTGGTGGCTTGTGTAATGTGACAACGGAAAGATTGCACTCCCTTAAAACTGCTTTCTCATTAATTAAAATTTATATGTTGATGTCTTTGGTGACTTTTATTAGTGCATTGATAACCTCTGTGTCTAGCTGAGCGTTGATCGGGTCGCCATGCCTCTGCCCTCGCCTATTTATTAGATCGCCTATGCATTCTATCGTCTGTAGAAAAGTAGGAAGAAAGATAAATAGGATAGTCATAAGTAATCATTAAGGGTTTACTCGCCGATAAGATTAGAACCAACGAGAAAGGACTTAATCTCGGTGCGTTGCATTGAACTATACACTTCATATAAAACTAGCAATAAAACAAGTGACAATCTACTTAATCATAAGGACAGATCATCTTATTGTCTCGAGTATTTATCTGTGTACGTGTGTGCTACTTGCTGATTCGTGCCTATTGGTTTAGTTTATTATTTAATTACAACCAAATCGTGCCAGTCTCTCAGGCTGAACCCCCTTGCGTTAGATTAGGTTGTATAGCTAACTTAATATATTAAAATACTGATTAGAATAACTAGATAATACGTTCCACTCTTAGTGATCGACACTCTACTTACCATTATATTCATACTGACCGGGTACACTGCTCGTTAAGTGTGTGTGTTATTGATAAGTCGGCTAAATATAAATTTAAAACTTGAGTAGGCATTAATACTGCTAAACCGCAACGACACATCGTACGCATCAAGTTTTTGGCGCCGTTGCCGGGGAGTGAATTGTTATTATCTGTTAATTTGATTAGTATTTTAATTAGGTTTTTCTTTTTATTAGATTAATTGCATCATTGTATTATTTTGCATATTTTCTGTTTTTGTATGTTATTTGTTTGCTTTTATTAGTGTTTATTTTCGTTGTGTGTTTATTTTTGTTTTTCTTTTCGTATTTTTCTGTATTCTGCTATCGTTGTACTGAGCTTATTCAAACGATACGGCGCATCTGATTTCTCAGATACGGCGTATTGCGTTTAATTTTTATAAAATACAACGCGTTTAATTAATTCGATACGACGCATCTTTTCCCAAGATACGGCGTATCTGTTTTTAAGAATTTTTTTTTCTAAACGTTAACGCCATACGACGCATCTGCTTTTGCAGATACGACGTATCTATTATTTTAATTAAAACAGTTTTCGAATTATTAAACAGATACGACGCATCGATCTCTATCGATACGGCGTATCCTCTGAATCAAAAATCTCGTATTTTAAACGTAACGAGAATACGACGCATTAACTTTTGTTAATACGACGCATTTAATTTTAATAAATATCGATTTTTGATTAATTAAATTCGATACGGCGCATTCTTAATTCTAAGCGGCGTATCTATTTTCTGAATATAAAGTCTGATTAAATTTTAACGATTATAAGATACGGCGTATCCATCTTTTTGGATACGGCGCATCGTCTGCTGATATAAGCTATTTGTATTCTTATATCCGTTTCTATATTCATTAATTTCTCTTCTAGCGAACAAATCCTACTGATAATTTTACCTATGATGACAGGTTTTGCTATGGAAGACATATCAGTGAACGGATATCTTGCTATGGAACTCTTGCTTTCGAACTCATCCATGGAGGTTTTTGATGATGTCAACTTCAATGTGCTCATGATGGATGCGGATTTATTTTCTTGGGAAACCCCTCTTGAAGCTACTTTTAAGGAATTCATGCGTTTATGCAACATTGACAAAGGGGTATTCTCTTATGATGTATTTGTGAGGTACACTGGAGATGAATTGTTGCTCTTATGGCCTATCATTGAATCCAAAGGATTGACTTGGACTACTATCGAAGAAGATGATGGGAAATTCTATCTTGCATACATGGACTCAAGCAACAAAAGCTGTGGTGGAGGCAATACCCAAATCTCTTACATGCCTTATTCCGAACAGTACTGGGGATTAAATGAGAACTATCTGGACGATGAAAGAATTTATGCTGTGGCGGAGTTACTATTTCATGACAGGTTGGTAAGATTGATGGACCTCTCCCTCAATGATTGGCTTGAACTTAAATATGGTAGTCCGAAATTTGCCCCTGCAAATGATGTCAAGCGGATTATGACTTCATGGTTGACACGGAGTTTTAGGGAGAAATTTAACGAGTTCATGGAGTTGAAAAGGAAAATGATTGGTAAAGTTTGCTTTGACGTCGACCACGATCCTAACAATGTTGATTTCTCAGAGTGGTTGGGTAGTAAGTTCAATAACCATAAGAGCATGGATCGAGCTACTAAAGATGCGTTATGGGTATATTGGATAAGAGGTGAAGACGAAGAAGTAGAAAGCGACTATGGGTCGTCACTTCATGATTCTACAGTCAATGAGGGCATTGAAGAATTATTCAGAATAGACATTGACGTGTTCGATTATGAGACACCCTTGTGCAAGCAATTCAAAGAATTTAATTACCTTCTTCAAGTCGACGATGATGTGCTTACTGGAGATCTACCAGGATTCAAGACCTATGATGATTTCAAAAACACCTGGTACTACGAATGGAATGACCAAATACCATGGGTTTGGGATAAACCATGGGAATATGAGCACATTAATCACACCTGTACACCTTTCGTTTTCAAAGATGGAAGTAGTGTTTGGCCGACCTGTGATTATAAGAGTGACGGAACCTGTAATGGGGGAAGTATAATTGGGATGAAACGGGTTGGAAACGATGTAACCTTTGAAGACTATGAGTGGTATGATAATATAGAAGACTGCCCACAAAAAACGGAGGCTTTGCAAGAAAAGGGTAGAATTGAATACTTGAAAGGACTTAAAGGAACATCGAATACTACTTTCTGGGAATGGGTACATGAACAATTTGATGATTACACGAAGCTTAGTCGACGGTTACAATGGGAATTGGAAAGAGAGTGGGAGGCAATTCAAGATGATAGCAATGAGTCATTAATTGATGAACTTGATGACTATTTGATTAAGGATTGTCACAACTCGTAATTTCAGGCCATTTTTCCGAACCTCGACAATTTACTATTCATG
This sequence comes from Artemisia tridentata subsp. tridentata, assembly GCA_021014915.2. Classification (NCBI taxonomy): domain Eukaryota; kingdom Viridiplantae; phylum Streptophyta; class Magnoliopsida; order Asterales; family Asteraceae; genus Artemisia; species Artemisia tridentata. The sequence continues at coordinate 224,624,956 of CP139508.1, forward strand.
AGTTACTATTCACTGGCACTATTCATTCCAAAATTTTTATTTCATATTCTCGTAAGTTAAACTATTTTAGTGATAACCTGAGATTTTGGCACTCGTCGGATAATTTCTGCAAAAATCACGAAACCGTGTCCGAGACTTACTTTAAGGTTTAAACGTCATTTAGGCATCCCGATATGTCCAAACAACATTGCCAACAAGAGAAATATATGTTTTCCACCTTCCGTGACATTTTCATGAATTTAGGAATTTTAGGATACCCGGTTTTAAGTTTTGTGACTTTACGACTTACAGTTAGCAATTAACGGGACCAAAACTCACTCCGTAAGTCAAGATATGTATCCAACCTATAATATCTAGATATTTTCTGAAAAATATCTAGATATTTCAAAAACCTAGTGAAATTACCATTTTACCCTTTCATGGAAATTACCAAAATGCCCTTGGACTATATAAAGTCTAAACTAGCTTCATTTTTACACAAAAATCACAAAAAACTCATCTCTTTCTCTCTCAATCCCACGGCACACCACAAGAACCAAGGAGGAACCATAAACTTTTCAAGATCAAGTGTTAGATTAGTCCCAAATACCTTCCTTGTTAGGGTTTTGCAATAAAAACTCCAAGGTTGTGATCTTTTTCCATCCAAATTCATCAAATCTTCAAGTAAGCTCCAAGAACATCTTTCAAATCTTTTCATACTTTCAATCTATTGTTTTTCATGTTATATTGATGATTGATCATGCAAAATACAAGTTATCTATACCACTTTGTTCATTTTCATAATAAACCCTAGATCTATAAGTTTTATTAACCTCCTTATGAGATCCTTGGTAGATTAGCAAGGTTGATGATGTTTAGGACCCCATGACACCCTAAGAAGATGTATGGTAGGATTTGGGATCATTTGAAGTTGTTTGGTTGGTTTTTGAACAAGTTAGCAACTAGGAAAACCAAGTTTTAACACTATTAGATAGTTGCTGTCCCATTTTGCAAAACGTGGGAAACTCAGGGGCTAGGGTGTAACTTTGGACCAAAGATTTAGAAAATACATTTCAAGATGAAACTATGGCCGAAAGAATGGATAAAAACTGAGTTATAACGAAGGAGATACGAAGTTTTAAAGTTAGACAACACAAAAACCATTTACTGAAAATAAGCTTGCTGTTTGCCGAACTTCAAGGGACAAAACGAGGCGTTAGACATGATCTAGGAGGGCCGAGCTACTGAAATTATGTTAGTTCATGCTAGGACGATTCCGTGGATATAAAGAACATAGAAAACGGACTTATAACGACCAAGATATACACGTTTGAAAACCTGGCGAAACTTATTAATTTTGACAGCTTCTAATATTAAAATATATTGCAAGTGTAAAACAGTTTTCTTTCAAGTCACCATGTTGCGAGCTATTTTCCCGTTGATCGAGTCACGTATGACCAAAACTCATAGGAGACGGCTGAGAGATTATGTTACAAGGATTTCAAAAACGACAAGTTTTATTACTAACTCTTAGCGTGCAATATTTTGCGGCTAGTTTTGCGAGGCCGTTGGGTCACATTTTCACAAGTTATAAAAAGGGTTATTTTGCGACGAAACTATATTATTTGGCGATAAAACATCAAACAAGGATCGTGGAGTAGCGTTTCAACATATTTACACGAAAAGTAGTTCATAACTTAACGAGACGTCAAAAATGTAGTTTTCGGCGATAAACATTATTTTCAAAACTAACGAGTGGTATCGTTAACATACGTAATTGCATGAGTAGAATCATTTCATTTGCTTACGCTAGATCATATCATTCATAATAGGTCGCGGTTAGAGATCGAGCCTCATTTCATCTTATCCATTATTATCATTGTTGCTATCGCATCAGGTGAGTTTTCATAGCCCCTCTTTTACTCTTTTACTACTCATTTTAAACTATTTGGGGGAGATACATGCACAAACATTGCTTTGATACTTGAAATGTTTATACTTTTGTACGATACGCTTTCTTACTAAACTTTGGGAAATGGCACCCAGTATGATACATTGATATGCAAGACATCTATCCAGTGGCTCCAAATTAAGTTGTTGGATGACCATTGAGGCTATCTAGTGGCTCCAAATTAAGTTGTTGGATGACCATTAATCTTACGTGAGGTTTCGGAGATGAAGTAGAGCCTCACGACTAATTGCTTAACTGTTGTGATGAACTTATACTTGTCCTACTCATACTATGTTAGCATTGGGTTGTAAACACACAGGTTGCAAGTCTCTTATGGACGGGGCTTGGAACTGAGTGGATTTACAATGCCAATGCAGTGGCAACTTTCTCTAAAGGCTTTTCAACTTATTTATAGCAAACTCTATGAACTCACCAACCTCGTGTTGACACTTTAGCATGTATTTTCAGGAACTAAGCAATAGCACGCTACTGGAGGCTTTTGGCAGGGCATGGCATGGTCATAGAAGACTCTGATAAAACATTTGGGACCGCTTAACTTATTTTATGGGCCAACTTCCGCACCACTTTTCATAATGTAAATTAACACTTTTGACTTCTCAAATATATTCTAAATGATTGATGTGAAAACCGTTCTTTACACTTGTGTTGTGATACCAATTGAGTTGCACCCCAGTGGCATGTATGCTTCCGCTGGACCCGATTTTGGGGGTGTGACAGATTGGTATCAGAGCCTAGGCTATAGAGAATTGGGTAATTTTAAAACCTAAACTATAGCTACTTTTACGAAAACTTAACCTATGACCGCCACGTGCCTGCCTGCCAAGCTGATGCCTCATTTGTGGTTTGTTGCTGACATATTTAATAAGATTTGTGTCTTATTATCAAATCATTCATACTCACTTACTCTCGTTGATTACTATAATTGTATTCCATATAAGTATGCCTACATATCATGCACGTCACAGCGTTACACCTTTTTCCTTACGTAGTTTCATCATTCGACCTCAAGCCTGATCACCTGCCTTAGTCTTTTGAACCCCCCTTTACATGTGAAGGACATAGTATTATTATAACTAAGCTGAGTATTCCGAAATTCATTGAACCTCGGTGGAATATAGACTAGTCATCTATATTCGACCCGGGACAGTGGGACATAGCCTGACTACCTATGTTCGACTCAGAGATGAATTTTGCAATACTGAGAGTAGTTATAATGGAATTATGTCCGGATTGATTTGATCGGTGTAAGCAATTCCATAATCGAGCCAAATTTTCAAAAGACCTCCTTCAAACCACTTGTTCCTAGTTTGATCTAAGTGACAGTTCTTGTTTGATGAGTTGCGAGGATCAAACTGGAATCAAATTGTTACCCGAGCCGATTCAGTTTAATCTCATGACAGTTCTTGTTTGATGAGTTGTGAGATTAAATTTGACTCGACAACCTCAAACCGATTTAGCCTAATCCCATGACAGTTCTTGTTTGATGAGTTGTGAGATTAAGTAAAAATCGGTTACCTAGAGGTCTTTTGAAGGCTATGCTCGATCATGGGAAAGTTTACCCCCATCAAATCCGACCACGAGAAAGTACGTAGGTAGAACGAGTGAGCTGAATTCAGGGACTGAATTCCTCTAACGGGTGGAGACTGTCACAACTCGTAATTTCAGGCCATTTTTCCGAACCTCGACAATTTACTATTCATGAGTTACTATTCACTGGCACTATTCATTCCAAAATTTTTATTTCATATTCTCGTAAGTTAAACTATTTTAGTGATAACCTGAGATTTTGGCACTCGTCGGATAATTTCTGCAAAAATCACGAAACCGTGTCCGAGACTTACTTTAAGGTTTTAAACGTCATTTAGGCATCCCGATATGTCCAAACAACATTGCCAACAAGAGAAATATATGTTTTCCACCTTCCGTGACATTTTCATGAATTTAGGAATTTTAGGATACCCGGTTTTAAGTTTTGTGACTTTACGACTTACAGTTAGCAATTAACGGGACCAAAACTCACTCCGTAAGTCAAGATATGTATCCAACCTATAATATCTAGATATTTTCTGAAAAATATCTAGATATTTCAAAAACCTAGTGAAATTACCATTTTACCCTTTCATGGAAATTACCAAAATGCCCTTGGACTATATAAAGTCTAAACTAGCTTCATTTTTACACAAAAAAATCACAAAAACTCATCTCTTTCTCTCTCAATCCCACGGCACACCACAAGAACCAAGGAGGAACCATAAACTTTTCAAGATCGAGTGTTAGATTAGTCCCAAATACCTTCCTTGTTAGGGTTTTGCAATAAAAACTCCAAGGTTGTGATCTTTTTCCATCCAAATTCATCAAATCTTCAAGTAAGCTCCAAGAACATCTTTCAAATCTTTTCATACTTTCAATCTATTGTTTTTCATGTTATATTGATGATTGATCATGCAAAATACAAGTTATCTATACCACTTTGTTCATTTTCATAATAAACCCTAGATCTATAA